>JAOTIZ010000202.1:25289163-25323028 GCA_027123425.1 Erythroxylum panamense
CGGGAAGGTCCCGGCGACAAAAATTTTTGTTTTCCGCACCTGGTACATGTGATGTACCTCCCGGGATTTTCCTACATAGACCCCCCTATTGTTTAGGTTTGTAGATTTTACTCTAATTAATCTTTGCTTTGTTTCTACCTTGTTTTGAGCCATTCCATAAGAATTCTCTAAGTCTCTTATCAATTTCCTTTAGTATGATTTTGGAAACTGCCAGATGGTTAATCCAATAATTAGTAAGATTGCTCAGTATTGTTTGAATAAGCTATAGCCTGCCTCCATAACTAAAGAATCTATTGCTCCATTGGTTGATTCTTCAATGGAATGAGTATAGCAAAGGTTTGCAATCGGCTACACTAACACTTCTTTGGGATATAGGTATGCGCAAATATCTAACGGGTAGGTTCCCTTGCTTTAATCCCATCTCAAAAGCTTTAGAGGACACCTCTCTACTTGAGTTACACGATAAGTAGAAACAACTTTTCAGTGGGTTGTATCGAAGGCCTGAGATCTCTTGAAACTCCTCCATCACTCGTAAGATTAGATCTATTGAGTTTTTCTTCGCTTTGCAAAACAAGAGCAAGTCATCTGCAAAAGCCAGGGGTGTGATCTTCATGCCTTTACATCTACTATGGAACTGAAGTTCTAGGGGTCTCCAGATATTGCTTGTGAGGAGAGCTGACAAAACTTCCATGCAAATTACAAACAGGTAAGGGGATAAAGGGTTCCCTTGCCTTAAGCCCCTCCTTGCTTTAATCAAGTTTGTAGGTTCCCCATCCATTAGGATTGCCACAGAAGCAGTGATTAACTTCCCCAGACTTGCTCTCAGTCTATTAGCTAGTATCTTCATGATAATTTTTTATAGGAAGTTAAAGCAGACAATTGGTCAGAATTGTTCTAGCTTCTTTGCATTACTGTGTTTAGAAACAAAGCAGATAAACGTTTTAGTCCATTCCTTGAGAAATGTACCTTTCTCAAATAACTCTTCCACTGCTTCCACCATTTCATCCCCTACAATATCCCAATGTTTATAAAAAATCTCCCATTGTATCCATCCAGTCCTGGGGCTTTATCAGGGTTCATTGAGAAAGCCATATTTTTTATTTCTTCCCTTGTTATTTCCCTAACGAACTCCAACTTGTCCTCTTCATCAAGCGTTTTAACACTTGCTAGGATCTCCACATGTCATTACAGTGCCATAGCACCTAGTAAAATACTTTTAAGACAACCCCCTTCTTACTTTCTAGGTCCTCATGGATCTGTCCAACTTCATCTTCCAACATTCTGATAGAATTTTCGTTTCTCCTTGCTGAGACAAAACTCATAAAATACTTGGTACATCTCTCACCCTCCATCTAAATCATTCTAGAATTCTACCTTAGTATTGGTACTGAGCAATTCGAATTTGGTTTTCAAGGCTTTAGCTTTAAACTCCAGTTGCACAGTTTCTCTACTGAGCAATTCGAATTTGGTTTTCAAGGCTTTTAGCTTCATGCTAAGCTGGTAACCCTTTGATCCTGAAACCATCTTCTGCATCTCCATGCTAAGCATATTTCTGAATTCTGGGTTATCCATCAAATGACTGAATAACCTAAATGGGGCCTTCCTTTTGCTGTCATCTTTGACAAGTCCATTAATATTGGGCTATGATCTAATATAGCTGGATCATCAAACATAGCACTACGTGTAGGGTATTTTTCTATCCATTTTTCATTAACCATACATTTGTCCAACATTCTCAACAAAAACCATTCCCCTAATTGCTTATTGTTCTAGGTATAAAAGTTACCATATCATTTCAGATCAGCCAAACCTGTCCTCTCCACTGTTTCCTGGAGTTCGTAGTTATAGTCTCCGATGACTATCCATGGATATCTCATTGAAGTACTTGTATTCTCCAACTCATTCCATGCATGTTGTCTTTGGAATTTGTGGTTTGCTGTATACATCATAGTAATTGCAATCGTTATCCCAGTAGCCTTGATTAAAACACCAAAATGTATCAACTGGTCATTTTCAAGTTGCTTTACAACTTCAACTTTTTGATGACTGAAGCCGATTATCACTCTCCCATTGAAATGATGATCATGATTGCTTTACCCTCCATCCTTTATCTAGCAACCATAAACTTTTCTCCAATTGCTCCCTCTTTATTTTGGTTTCCAATAAACCAACAAAATCTAACTTCTTGTTCATAGTAAATTCCTAAACCGCAAGTTGTTTATTCAGGCTATTGAGGCCATTAACGTTCCATGCTGCTAACCTTATCATTCTTTTTTTTACCTGTCTTTCTCCTCCTATACTTCATATTCAAACCCACACTTATGGATGTTATTTCACTTTTAAATCCAGAAGTTTCACCCCTTTCCATCACTAGAATGCCAATTGTCTCTGCCTCCTGTCCTACTCCCTTATCCCCCATAGTTTGTGTTACCTTCTTGGTCATACTAATTCCTGCCAAATCCATGAACAGATCCCCATTGCCTGACCCTTGATTGTCCCCCTCTATTTGTGCTACAAGCCCTGTCATAGTACTCTCCAATTGATTCTTTTCCTGTTTCCCATTCCCTACCACTCGAATCTCCTCCTAATTCACGTTTTGGGACTTCTGCTCTCCAAGTGATGCCTCTCCCTCTACTAAGGTACCCTTCTCTTGCCTCAAACATCCCTCCCTCATTCACCGCTATCTCCTCTTGCTTCTCTTTTCTTTTCCAAACTTGCTTCTCTTCCTTCATCTTTGGCCGCCACATATATGTAACTCCTATTGAATCTTCTACAAGTTCCCCTTGCTCATCCAACCTCATGATTCTAAGGGAATCCAAAAGCTTCCTTGATATATCAACATCAACGCAAACTCTAGCAAACCCAATCCTTCACATTAAGGTAGCGTTCTCATCTAACCGTAAGGGTTTTCCAATTTTACTGGCAATATAGCTCATACCCTCCGCAGACAAATACTCCAAGGGCACCTTGTGGATGTTCACCCATAAAGGAATTGATTGAAGCTTGCCCCTATCCAAGGTAACTCCATGTTGCAACTTCTTAATAAGAATTGGATGCCCCATTATGTGCCAAGGCCCTACTTCTAGCACTTTCTGTGCATTTTCTTCGGTGCTGAATTTGAAAACAAAGAGTTCGTCTTCGTTTACCATTATATTCACCAACCCTTGTTCCTCCATAGCTAACGATTGGAAAAGCTAACCGCTTCTCTAGAAAAAAAACCCATAATAGATGTACTCCACTTCTTAGCACCTTGCTATAGGAAATCAATCGGAGCTTGGATCGGTTGTCCCCATCATATTCCACATATCATAGTTTCCCTAGGTTCCCAAAATCCCTTACAATGGATATGTAGATTTCACCTTCTTCGATTCCTGTTGCTTCCTTTCGACACTAACTCCTAATGGTGGGAAGTCTGCTCCATTTAAGGCAGGGATTTCCAAATCAGCTTGGGGAATGGGTTGGGTAGAAACGGCAGTTTCCATTTCCATATGGTGTGAGGTAAGGTTCGGTGAGTAAACTAGTACAGCATGGTAAGGTAGGAGAGGGGTGAGTTTGAGGCTATCGGATGGGTGAGGAGAACATGAAAGATCATGGAAAGTTACAATACTTCTTGGGCATTGAAATTGCAAGATCAACAAAAGGAATCTTCATTTCTTAGAGGAAATACATTCTGGATCTTTTGGATGAAACTTGATTGTCAGGATGTAAACCAGCAAAATCACCCATTGAAAGCAATCATAAGCTAGAAGTAGGAACTGAAGAATCAGTTGATAAAGGCAGATATCAGAGATTGGTCGGTGGGCTTGTCTTTCTCACACCAGACCAGACATTGCTTATTCAGTTAGCTTGGCGAGCTAGTTTATGCATGATCCTAGAGAACCTCATCATCAGACTATCTTTCGCATTTTGCAGTATTTAAAGTTAGCCCCAAGAAAAGGTCTTCTTTTCTCAAAACATGGTCATCTTCGAATTTAAGCCTTTACAGATGTGGATTGGACCGGATCTTTAGATGACAAAAGATCCACCTTTGGTTATTACAAACTTGTGGGAGGTAACTTGGTCACTTGGAGAAGCAAGAAACAAAGTGTGGTTGGAAGATCAAGTGCAGAAGAAGAATATAGAGCTATAACTCAAGGTGTCTGTGAACTTTTATGGCTGCAGAAGTTGCTAGCAGAATTGAAGTTGGCTGAAGAAGACATGCTATCATTATAGTGTGATAACAAAGTTGCACTCAGTATTGCTCATAATCATGTTCAACATAACCGACAAAGCACATCGAAATTAATCGACGTTTTATCAAAAAAAGAGGTAACTGATGGTGTCTTGAGCTTGTTTCATGTAAGGTCAGAAAAACACCTAGCTGATATTTTCACAAAAGGACTCAATAGTCGAGCCTTTCATACCATAGTCTGCAAGTTGGGCATGTGTAATATTTTTGCACCAACTTGAGGGGGATTTTTGGTTATAACGTATAATTAAGGGTAGAAGTACATTTTCCAATATATATATATATATACTGTATAGGTTTTTTGTATATAAACGTAACTATAGTCTTATGTTTAACATAAGTGTGATAATAAGATTATCCCTTTCACAAATCTTCAATACGTCACTTCAAGAACCAAATCAACAAAGTTTTTCATGCATAATGAAGCATTGAAAAACCAAAACATAATTTAATTGGTATTATGGAAATAAAACAAAGCTTAACTAGAAGAACATAGATAATTGAGGATGAAAAGCACAGAATGAAAGGACACACCTGGAGCCAATTATGAAATCCTGAAACCTCTTCCCCACCTTGCTTGATTTCTCCCACAAAAACATGTTCGAACGCAGAAGACGATCTAGAGGTACCACCTCGACTATATAGATCAAACCAGAGGCTTGTCAAAATTCTCTTGAAATCTTGCTTATCTTCAGACACAATACCTTTGGATATAAGATAATTGTGAAGATATTTAACAGGTGAACTTCTACTAATTTCTTCTACAAAAGCAACTTGCTCGTCCCTCTCCTTAGATGTGACAACTTCTTTATATCCTTCATTGGGGTTGTAATTATCCAAAAGAGAACAGAAACGAGAGAAAGTAGGCTTCCTGAATACATCTTCACTCACCCAGCTAAATAGATTTCCTTTAGCCACATCTTCCTTACAATAGACCTTCTTCCCTTCACCAACATCAATCTCATAATCCTTGCCAGGTAGAAGACGGTTCACATCAAGTTCCCATAGCCTATTACAAGCTTTTGATAGGTCTTGAAGCTCCTCTTTTGAAGCTGTTAAGTTAGCAATAATTTGGAGATCTTCAGAATATTCTTGTTCACTTGGAGGTCTTTTATAGGTTTGCCAATGATCCATCTGAACCTGTCAATAAGCATTTTAAAGTAGGTTGAACACTACATTCATGCCCCTCTTTCCCCTCCCAGTCTCAAATAAACTACAATCCATATATTAAATTGAGAAAATTCAGTAAACTTTGGAATTCACCAATATGGTGAAAAAGCAAAAGCCTATCAAATTTCAGTGCATCCTAATATCAATGCAGTCTGTTTGTGATTGTTTTTTAAACTATTTTTTAGGTCAAACGCAATCTTGTTAAAAACATAACGAATTTCAGCATGAAATAGTATTTCTAAAACCATGATTTTCGAATGCAGCTCCCTCAAAACCACTGCTTCATAGAACGAATTTACATGTTTCTTTAAAACCAATTTAAGACAAGTCTTTTCAACATAAATAATATATATCCAAATCTATTCTTGATAATGCTCTATTATGCTTTATGCATGAGAATACTATTCATCTTTTCAGGTCATTATAAATAATCTTGCTAGAACAAAATTTATAGCATTCTTCAAAATGATTACCTAACACTTTATTGCTCTTATTCACAGCAATTCTACAAATAATAGTTTTTCTACAACAATACCAAAAGGGCTACAATCATCAACAAAAGCTGATTGATAACTAGCGCATTTACATATCTCTCTCGTTAAGTTCTCTTTCACAAACCTACCCAAAAACAAAAGAAACAAAAAGAATCTGATACAGTTGAGCACTAGACCCAACAATGCAGTTGATGAGTAGATTATATCGTGGCAACATTCTAGAAGTGGTGGAGAAGCCACAAAGCAAAATTAAAGGGAAAAATAACTATGAATATAATGATAATACCTTTTTTGGTTTATTAGGGCGCTTTTTGCCCACAGACTCCCAACCATCGTTACAACTTTCTTGTTCCTACGAGAGAATGTCATAAAGATATCATAACATATCTATCTGTAATTTACAAATCTTTCCCTAAATATTGTTAAAGGACAGTTTATTTATATTAGAAATGAACTGCTTGACCAAACCTTTCCATGCCGTTGATTTTGATTATCCTTATATTCATGTTGCCAGCCACCTTCCTTCCTTCCATATTTTTCTTCTTCACTATCCAAATCCTTGCACTCCAGAGAACAACACGAATTTTTAAAAGAGAACCATTTCTTTTACATAGAGTCTAACATTAGATAGAAAAGGAAAGATTTGATCTGACTTTTTAAACAGTTAGGTTTCAAAAAATAATAAAATGCAGTATGATTCCAATAAATTAATCAGTGAATATATATATTAAAAAAGAAACCACCTTTTGTGGTCGCCTTGATAAATTTTCATTCCCCCACTGCTCATTTCTTTTTGGATTCTCACCCTGTGAACATTTGTCTCTTAAAAAACTAATAGGAACCAATTGAAACATAAAGTACTGCTTCAAATTCCAAATTTCGACAATGAAAAAAAAAGAAATGGCATCACCAAGTTGTCCCATTGGTTCGAAGTCAGGAAATTGCCAGACTCTTGCGGATCTTTGTCTGACACCACCTACATATTTTAGAAACATCTTTGTCGGGTTAAAAAACGGAACCAATTGGATGCAATCCGAAATGGTAGTGAAATTAACAGTGAGTGATTTGAGTAATGTATGCAACTGCAACCTGAGCCCAGGTGGATCTGGAGCGCTCATCTCGTGATTCATCGGGTTGATCGTCCCCATGGCCAAGTGCTACGTCCAACAAGCCCTTGATCAGACCCTCCATTTCTGTTACTGAGAGCGAGCAAACAGAAACCCGTCACTTTCTATCTATATACAAATATAATGGCACAGTGATCACGTAACATACTGGTAACGACTCCTTAAAGAGGCAGTTGAATAAAATCAAAACAGAACGAAAAGAGTCTATACGGTAACTTTGCCTTTTAGTTAGCGAGAGCCGACAGTTCTCGGCCACACACTTTGACGGCAGAATTTTCGTGTCTAAAATTTAGACCTGTTTCTTTGTATTTATATTTTTAAATTCAAAAATAATTTTACTTTTTATAACTTTTTGTTTTAATTTCTTCTGATTCTCGCAAATTAAACTATAAAAAAATATTTTATTTTTTTCTATTTTATAATATAATTTACTATTAACTAAATAAATATGATTTAATTTATTTAATATTAATTATTTATTAAAAATAATTCATCTTCAATATTTATCTGATATTAATTATTAAAAATTAGCAATCAAACATATTTTTATTCTATTTCAAAATAAAAAATAAAATTTAAAAATTATATCACAAAAATAAAAGTGAAATCAAACTGTCTTTAAGGTTTAAAAAAAATTAAGAAGTTTATAAGTTTCTCACGACTCCAACAAAATTAATTAATACAAAAGTCTAAATCATACCTTTATATTTACTAAAAAAGCTAAATAAGCTATGGCATCACGTTAAGCTTGATCGTATTCAAAACGACATTAATGGTATCATAAAACCTAATTATGTCTATGTCACTTTCTAATAATTGGATTATCAACTTGGTGTAAGCAATGTCACACTTGGACAAACAGCACATTTCATATGTTAGCATTGTTTTAAAATTAATTTTAAAAACAGTTAACCGAAAGTACAATTTGCAACTTAACTTTTTACAACAGAATTAAGTCATATCATTATCTTTTATACCAGTTTTACATCTTATTCAAAAATGCAGAGTTCTCTAAATATTGAGGTATAAATCACACTTTTAGTCAAATTTAAAAATAAAAGATTAATGAACAAAACATTTAAGAAGTATCTTTAATTATGTCAAATAAAACGTCCTCTCTCAATTAGGTGAGGTAATATGTTTTAATGTGAAATATGAAATAAACATGTAGGAACTTTATAAACACAACTTTTTAAAATAAAGACATCAATAAAGATTAAAGATCAAAGAAATAAACATATTCAAGGTAAATGGAGCAACCAAAGATATCTTAAGTCAGGGATGTTCTCATCTTTTTGTTGGCAGATTGACAAAATAGTGGTTAAGGTCATTACATATAACTCAATGTATATAAAATGTGCAATTAATTTACAAGTATTTTATTTTGCTTTATGTAGTAATATTGTCTTGGTTTAATCATTTATGCTATGTTTCTAGGCAATAGAGAAGATGTTGCCTTGGAGTAAGCTTTGTAAGGAATTAGAGAAGATCTTGAGTTTAAAAAATGAAGAAACACTAATTTTAGTTGAACAGGTAATTTGCTAGCTCCTGTTCTCTCAAATAAGCTTGGGGTGATACATAGTCTGATGCACATACCGCAAGAAGAATGTGTGGCAGAGAGAAGAGAAGCATAATGCTATAATTTCTAAGGCACAGACCGATACTTCTAGAATTTTGATAAAAGGATACAAAACTTAAGACATAAAAATGTCTACAACCCATGTCCCTTTTAGAATTTTAACAGAAGGGCATATAGGTCTATATCTCAAACCGTGTTCGTGACTGATAAGACATAAAAGGTGATACAATCTTTAATTTTGGTTATCTTTTTCACTTCTTTTATTTGTAACCTAGGGTTAGTGGTCAAGAGAGAGAACAAACCCTATTAAGCCAAACAAACTTTGTGGACATAAAGAAGATTGGAGATCATCCCAATATATCAAATTTAATTGGAATGTTGAAATTTCACCTAGAGATCTTTCAACCCTGATCTCATTTTCTTTGTCACTCATATTTGATGTCTTTTTGTTTCATCACTCATATTTGCTTGTGCAAGAAATATATGTAGCTAGTTTATTTATATGTTAAGGATAAGTATAGCTATTATTTTTGTTATGAATTGATTCAATTGTACTTATGAAGTCTATTTTATTTTTGTAAAATATCTTTAAATATTCTTCAAGTAGATATAACTCAAGTTACTGAAAAGATATGATATTAATGCATACATGGACGATTAGAGAGAACTTACTTGTAAGTAGACCATAAGTTAAATTTTAGGAGTTTGATTGTGATAATATTTATCCTATCAAAAACTACGTTAAAGATCACTAGATAAGTGCATCTATCATTCTTATAACATAACTTAGGTGAATACGAGTGTTAATCCCGCAAGGACTACAATTACTAGTGTTAAATATCTTTTTATTATCTAATTTAACAAAATAAATGGTTCATTTTTAAAGTTAAGATTAACAAAACTAATCTAATATATCAAACCAAATCAATAAACAAGAATAAAGCAATCAATAGATAAATAAGATCTATATAAGAATTTCCCTATAACCTTTCTATGCTTAGATTTAACTTTATTATATGGTTAACCTTAATTTCCTAGACAGGAAGAAAATTTAAAGTTGCAACTATTTTTTTCAAGTCATACAACATATATCCTTAAGTTTATTGATTGAATTAACTTTGTAATCAAAACCCCTAAATGCATATTAACTTGTTCTATGAATTTTCATTATAAATTTGACTCTAACTCATAAGATTTATATAGTCCTATCTCTAGGATTCCATGTAACTTTTATAATTCATGTCATAGTCTATTCAAACATATAATTTCTTAATCCATATAGATGAAATCTGAAATAGAATCAAAATGGTAGCATATTTTAATTCAACACAATAAAAACATGAATAATTTATAATAAATCTTAAATATTTTACTACTAAGAAATCAAATATAGCTTTAGGATTCATTTCATTTAGGTCTATATCTCAATTTAGTTCATTCTCAAATAATGAAAACCAATAATAAACAAAAGAGAACATGTTGTGATAGAAAATAAATAAAACAAGACAAAAAATAATACGAAGGAATTACTAAGGCAAGTGCATGGATCATTTCTTATAATATAGTTTGAATGAGTTAAGTGTTGATCTCACGAGGAATGAAATCACTAATACTAACTATCTTCCTATTATCTAATCTAAATAAGTGAATACTTAAGTGAAAAATAATTAAAAATAAAATAACAATTTGGGATCACTCAAACAAAGTAATAATCAAGAATAAACAATCAATTGATAAATAAGATCTAGATAAGAACCCCTTTAGAACTTTAGTACGTTTGAATTTATCCTAGTTTCATGATTAACTCTAATTTTTGGAACAATAGGAATTTCAAGGTTACAATTATAGTCTCTTCGTCAAGATATACGATCCATATTCTTAACCATCTTTCACCAAAAGTTTTTTAACAAAGTCTCTAAGAATGCATTAAGACAATATATATGAATTCCTCGAACAACTTTCATTCTCACTCAGAATAATCATGTAGTTCGATCTTTAGTAACCCATTCAACCCTTATTATTTATGCTACAACCTAATTTATAGATATGAAATTTTATGTCTGTTACTTTAATCCAATATATGAATCTGACATTGAATCTTCTATGATCATTACTTCAATTCAACTAAACAATAAGCATAAATAATTCTTAAGAAACCAACATCGTCATTAAACTAAAGAAATCAATTCAAAACACAATCATTATATGATTCATCCCACCTAAATCTATATTCCAATTAGTTAATATTAAAACAAAGAAAATCTACAATCAACAAGAAAGAAGTTTGAACTTTCATGGCTTAACTCTTGAACGTTCTTCATAAATCTTGACTAGTCATCTTGTTTTGCTCCAAGATTATTTTCTTCTTCATCACAATAACTTTTCCATTAAATCTTATTGTTTCTACACATCTTAAAAACTCCTCCCCTATGTTTTTAGCTACTTATTTCTTTAAAACATGATACCTTATATCTTCACCTAGCATCTTATTTATTTCTTAAGACATCATTCTTGAATTTTTACATAAAAATCACTACCAATATAGGGTAGGACACGAGTATATTTCACCATCATATTAAAGAATATGAGCAAAAAATGGTAGATATCATTGATAGTGGAGAAGTAGAACACTTCCTTGTTAAACATGACTAGAATATAGGAATGTGTTAGTGCCATCTTAGTTAGGTATAACTCTCCCAAAAAATAAAATAAATCATAATTGGACATTGAAGCAGCACGGTACCATGACGGTACTATGTTTTTGATTCCTCAACTTAAAATCTACCAAATTTTCTCAAACTTGACTCAAATGTTCCTTAAATTTGCTTCTTCTTTATTGAGGGGCTGAAATAAAATGTCATTTTAAGTATGAAATCCTATAAAAAAAACTAATGCTTTAAAAATTCATGTTAAAAAATATAATCTATTAGAACATACCAAATTCTCCTGCATTTAAACATTTACTTGTCCTCAAGCAAATCAATTTCATTACTTTTAACTCATGTAGGTGGCAATTCTAGGAAAGCATTAAATAACTCAAAAATATCGATTAAGATCCTACATTACATTTTCAATTACAAAGTTCACAAATTGTTAGGCATCTAACTACTTACATCAAATGGTAAATAACTTCAATTCAATTCACAAAATTCAACTTAATACATAAAATGATCATACATAAGAAAATTTCTTCAACTTTCAAACATGTCTATATCCCTTAGTGAAATAAAACAAAACACAAAATTTAAACTATACAAGAATATTTAGAACTTATTTGAAATGTCGCATAACCTTTTGATGAGAGAGTAAATATCTTGTCAGGAATACTCCTTGTTACTTAACTAAGTCATTGTTTCAAATGGCTACTAGCACCACTCTTTAATTGTTTTTATTTAGGTTAAAGCCAACAAAGAGAAATTATTTTATGCTTACTTATTCACACATTTTTCTTTCTTTTCCTTGCTTGCATAATAATGAAACATATAAGTTAATAAATTTAAAATTTATCAAAAATAATTATAATGCAAATCAAATTTATATTCTCCAAACTAATGAAGCAAACTGAACTCGAATAAGTCATCAATGCTCATGGTTATTTAGCTAAACACTTTAAATCATAACAATAATCACATTTATAGTGAAGTATCTCAATCAACATGCTTTCAAATTTAAATTTTTTAAAATTGATCCCTATTAAGTTAATCCCAACAAGATTGATAAGTATGGTCAATTAAGTCACTTCCTCAAACTTAGGTAGTACACTATTCTCAATGTACATTAATGTAAAAAGAATGAAAATAATAAATAAACAAGGGGATAAGCAGATAAAATAGGAGAACTAATCCCTTATATAACATAAGATAATAGTGTGAATCCTATTGAATTTCCTCAATCTATTTCCTATTAAATTATTGTCTTACATAGTTATGTTATCTAACCAATTAAGAAAAAAATTAAAAATAGGATCAACAACAAACCTATCAGTCATAGACGGGGGATCCAATGTAGGTACATAGTTAACAATAACCCATGAGTCATGATAAATGAATATTTGACTATGATTATATATTTAACATGTTTTGCTTGATATTTTATAGTTTTATTGTATGTTTGGTACTTAATTTGCTCTAAGTACATTTGTAGGTTATATTTGCCTTCATGACTAAAAGGAGAAGAATTTGAATGAAATCGTGACATGGAACAAAGATTTGAAGTAACTAAAGACCTACATCACTGTGTATAGTGACTGTGTAGGTCTCTATAAACATGTGAATTAAAGAATTTGAGTTTTGGTCATGTGGAGTTACACGCCCGTGTATCTTGATATACAAAACTGTGTATGTTTCCCGTGTAAGTTTTACACCCATATAAAATATCAAAATTTGGCGTTTTTGATTATACATGGTCTCCTACATAACCTTGTAAGTAATCGCATATATCCAAAAACTTTAAATTTTAATATAAAAGGACGTGAGCAAAGGCAAATTAAAAAGTAATTAAATTATTAGGCAATTTTGAGACATAAGACACCTAGAGTTTTGATCAAGGGACAGGGAAAACAAAAAGAATATATCAAGAGATCTAGTAGATAGCCACATCAAATCTAAACTTGCAAGAAGATTCAATAGAAGGGAGAGAAATTTATAATTATGATTTCTTTATTTTTTATTAGTTTTTCTTCATATTTATCTTTGATTTCATTTTCTATACTAACTCAGTGTGTCTAGCGTCTAGGTGGGTTAAACCCTAGTTTAAGATAACAATATGTTTTAATCTTTCTTCAATGAAATTATATTAATTGATTTATTGTGCTTCAATTATGCATTTTATTCTTATTCTAATATATCCGTAATATTAGTGTATGATTTGATTTCATATGATTGAGATTGAGAAATCCTCTAGTATGAATAGATCTACAATAATTGGAAGGAGTTGTATGTAAACGGAGAGAGAATCTGACACACATCCTCTAGATGTGGGCAAAACCTAATAGCGGAATTCATAAATCAATAAAGCAATCCTAGGGGTTTTAACTAGAATGATTTCTATTAATCAACTAATGGATTAATTGTTAATATACTTGACGTAAGATAGAAATTTCCACAATCTAATAAATTATATAATTATAGGATAGAAGGGTAATTACTTAATGATTCTTAGTGAATTCATCACCTAAACACTACTATTTGATGTTGACTTTTCTTTGTATTCTACTTGTCCTGAGTTCAAAATTGTTTAATCTTAATTTAGTTTAATTGATTAGTTAATTTTTAATTAAAACTAATAATCTTATTCTTAAGTTAAATAAAAAGGATAACTACTACTACTTATTGTCTTTATGGGATCGATTCATATTTGTCTGTGTTAGCTACAGATACGTCGTGTACTTGCAGCAAAATTAATACTTACCTTAACCCTAGGCCAATCAAGTTTTTGGCACCAATATTGGGGATAGTAATATTAGGAATGTTTTATTTTTGTTTTTAAATTATTTTATTTTATTAATTTGTTAAGTTTTCTTTCTTTTTGTAGATCTTGACTCTTAGTCAGTTTATGCTTCGAAGTAATTCCAAGAGTTTAATTGACATAGATGTAGAAATTGAGTGAATAGCATGCAAAAACCTTAAGAGTTTGAGTTAGATCGTCAAATAGAGGACTTGGATAGCCGAGTGGATATTGAAGAATTGCACAACGTGGCAGGCCAATCAAGGACCATGTTTGACTACACTAGACTAGACTTGACTAAAGCAGAGTCTAGCATCTTGAGACAGTCTATGAGTGTTAATAATTTCAAGATAAAGCTGAGTGTCATACAAATGGCGTAGTAGTTAGTCTAATTTGATGGACTTAGAGACAAAAAAACCAAACGCATATATATCTAATTTTCTAGAGATTTGAGATATTTTTAAAATTAATGGAGCTAATGATGATGCCATCAAATTATGGTTATTCCCTTTATTCTTTAAGGGGGAGGCCAAAAAATGGTTAAACTTGATGCCAAGATCATCACTAACAACTTGGTAACATGTGGTAGAGAAGTTTTTATTGAAATATTTTCCACCAATTAAGATTGCAAAATTGAGGAACGACATCTCCCTTTACTCCCAAGCTCAAGTTGAATCCTTATATGATATATGAGAGAGGTTCAATGAGAAGATACCCACATCATAGTCTACTGCTTTGGATGTAGATCCAAATTTTTTATAAAGGGCTGACTTAGAACGTTAGATAGTCAATTGATGCATCAACTAGGGGAACACTTAATAACAAAAAAACTAGAAGTGGCCCACGATTTTATTAAAGATGTGGCTATGAACAATTACCAATGGTGCTCATTTAGAGTACGAATCAATAAGCTAGTAAGAGCATATGAAGTGGACGTAGTGGTAGAGTTAGTAAGCTAAGTGGAAGCGTTAAGCAAAAAGATCGATAAACTTACAATGGCTCCATAAGGTCAAGTTATGCAATGTAAGGTGTGTGGTTAGATCATCAAGGTCAAGATTTTCAAACAATGCAACTCAAGTATGTGGACTATTTAGGGAATGCTCCTAGACCCCAAAACAATCCATATAGTAACACGTACAATCTAGGATAGAGGAATCACCCTAATTTTCTTAGGGAAATTAGGGCCAAGCAAGAAATAACCCTCCACTCGGATTCCAACAGTAAGCACCTCAACCTAAGAAGCCTAGTTTGGAAGAGATGATGTTAAAAATTACTTAAGATTCTAATGAGAAATATCAAAGGATAGAGGCTTCCATACACAACTTAGAGATTTAAATCAATCAATTGGCAATGATAGTAGTTGAAAGGCCAAAGGGGAGTTTGCCAAGTACAACAAAACAAATCCTAAGGAATGTGTAATGACAAACACCCAGATGAGTGAGAAAATTCTCCAAAAAGAGAGGAAGGTGACTATTGAGAGTCACACAAAAGCTGAAGATGAACTTCAACTATAAATTTTTGTCATGTCATCCCATATCCTGTAAAAGTGAAGAAAGATTGGATGGATGCAAAGTTGGGTAAATTTCTTGATCTACTGAAACAACTCCAATATAACTTGCCTCTTGTTGAAGCCCTTAGGCAGTAACCAAAGCTTATGGAACTTTTGAAAGAGCTAATATCAAACAAGGAGAAATTGAAGAAGTTAGAAACTATTATGTTAAGTGAAAGGAGCTTAGAAGATAAGAAAAGCAAACTACTAAAGAAGCAAATAAATCCAAGGAGCTTTTCTATTCCTTGTGAAATTGGTAGTTTAAAAATAAATAAGGCTTTAGCCAACTTAGGAGCTAGTATTAATATGATGCCTGTGTTGTTGTTTGAGAAATTGAGAATAGGAGAACTTTAAACTAACTAGGATAAGTGTACAACTAACTGATAGATTGGTAAAATATCCTAAAGGAATTGTAGAAGATTTTCTAGTTAAGGTTGATAAGTTTATATTCCTTACTGATTTTGTGAGTTTTTAACATAAAAGAGGACGTAGAATTGACCCTTTTTGACGACTGTTAAGTCAATAATAGACATTGATGAATGCAATTTAACATTAAGGGTGGGGAATGAAGAGGTCATCTTTAGAGTAGCTAGTGTCATTAATCATGCCCTTGGATTCATGGATGTCATTGAATCTAGTGAGTCCTATAAGATAATTGATATTTTGCAGGGCTTTACATTTAAAAGTCCACTGAAACCTTCATAAAAGGTAGCATACTTGGAAGTCATAGGACCTACGATAAGGCCATAAAAACATAATATGTACAAGCCACCTTAAGCTTACAGGGCATGTTAAGCTAATGATGTTAAACAAGTACTACATGGGAGGCAACCCATGAATTAGTTTAAGCTTATTTTACATTCCCAGTTAATTTATTTTTATTTTGTTATTAGAATAGGATTTTATCTAGTTCAATGTGATTTAGAATAGAACATTAAGCATCTTCACAAGATTGTGCATAATTAGTGTATTAGGGTAATGCATATTAATGTGTTATAACGCTTAGTGCAAAATTTTTATGTTTAATCATCTAATTTTAAAGTTGCACATGATTACAAAGCTTTCTAGACATGTTGGTGTAGACTTACATGGTTAGAAACATACCTGTGAAAGTCCACAATACACTAAAAATGCCATAATTCCTTATTCTTTCTCATTTTCTCTATTCTCTCTCTCCCTCTGCAATTGTCCCTCCAATCTCCCATCCCAATTTTTTTTCATTTTTTTGCCAAATTAATGACACCCAAGAAAGCTTTCTTATTTTTTTCACTTGTTTATGCATGATTCATTTGATGTATTGCATTATTTATGGAATCTTTGCCCAAAAATGACAACTTTAGGAATTTGGGATTTTATGAGAATTTCTGATAAATTTTGGTTAATAGTTGAATATTAACACTACCTATTAGTTTTAATGATTCACTTTGATGAATTGCATGTGCATTAGGTGAAAATTCAACTTGAATTGCTAAATTGTGCAATTATTGCTCACTAATTATTTAATTGTGATATTTTGCATGAAATTAAGGTTAATTAGTTGTTTTTGACATTAATTGAAGTTGGGTTTGTGTTTAACTGCATGTTTATTTTGATTTTTTCATGAATTTGATGTTTAATTTCATCAATTTTACATAAGTGCCAGATTAGGGTTTTCAATTTTAATGTTAGGGTCAAATTGTTAATTTGATAATTAGGTTAATCTTAATTGTTAATTATAATATTTTTAATTTTAAGTTTGTGATTTATTAGGATGTTAGTTAATTTGGTTTATTTTATTTCATTTATTTATTCGTTTATTTAATTACTTTATATTATTTGCTTGTGATTTTATTAAGTGTTTAGTTTTTCATTTTTTAGTTCTTTTTCACGTTTAATTAATGAATGAGCATAATACATTTTAAGAGTGGGAAAAGGGTATTGCCATAATTTATTAGCAATTTTCCTCCCATTTGTTTTAAGTTCTAAAGGCAATGACGAGACCATGGTGCCAAAAGTAATTTCCGTATAAGCGATAGTAAGGAGAGGAGTCATCTAGACACCCAAGAAGTGCTCGCTCAGTGCATCCACCCCAGTGGCCTCCTATGCTACTCTTCAATGCGACAACATATGAAGAGCAATATCAATAGTTAAAGGACAAGTCGTTCATTACAGAATTCCACAAAGACTGAGAGGCACTAATTCAAGTTGGGTGGTCCAACAGGTTCAAGATTTGATTAATGTCAGTGCCTAGCCTATGTTTTTTAAGATCGTGGAGCCCTCTTAATGGAAGTTGACATTAGAGGCGCTCTCCACTTTCTTCATAGAAAAGGAATGCCACATTCTTCAAGTTGTTTAGGGAGATGATTTGAATAAGCTATTTGGACTTCTCAATCACCATAGGCTTGTATAACATAGAATTTGTCGGGACATAAGAGTACCTAGACTAATGAATAGACTTCTTATACAGGATGTCCTCCTGATAGTTCTGGGATACCATCAACAATGATGATGATTATTGATATTTGCTTAATTAATTGTATAATTATTCTATAACACTTAGCAATTAATGACATGAAATTGCTTAAGATACTCACTTTAACTCATATATGATTTCAGACACAATCGGAAGCAAGGAATTTAAAGTGAGTCGAAAGCACAATATTTAGGGGAATTTTTGAAGATTAATATTCAATTGTCTTCAAGGGATAAGAAGAAGAAAATTAGAGCAAGAAGAAAACAAATTCAACTCAAAAGAAGACAATAAAGAAGCTACCAAATAAAACAACACAAGAGGATCAAAATAACAATGCATAAGGTAACTAGAAGAGAAACAAAAACAGTAGTAGTCCATGAACAAAACGCCAGCAAGAGATGTCCAAGGAGCATAAACGTAGGCCAAAATGAAAGCAGCAGTAGGAAGCAAAGAAGTAGGAAATGGTAGCAGTCCATGAAGAAAATGCCAGCAAGAGATGTCAAAGAAGCAGAAACACAGGATAAAATGACAGCAATACTGGGAAGCAGAGAAGCAAGAAATGACAATGGAAACTAGTAGAAAAATGCACAAATAAGCAATAGCAGAAAAGCAGTCTAGGTGGATAGGAAAAGCAGAACAAAAACGATGTGCAGCAGAAATGCAAATGGCCAAGAGAAAGCAACGACGCAGGTAGCATAGACAAGGAGCAAAAATGCAGTGCTTACTGGGCCTAGAAAAGCAAAACACAGATGTACAGTGGTGAAATGAAAAATAATAAAAGGCAAAAAAAGAGGAACATAATAGTAACGAGAGTTTTACGTGGAGTTTCAGGTGAAAACAATAAAGAGAGCTATGGAAACTCTCAACTATGAGAGACCTATAAAGGGGTAGACATCTCGAAACTAGTTCGGACATGACATGGATGCCAACATCTCGGTTAAGCATTCCTTCATTATTTTTGTTGCTTCTTTTTCTCTTTAGAAATTGATTGTGTTATTATATGCGTATGGATTATTTGTGCATGAATCCATTGGGTATTGTGAAAAAATGAATTTAATGCGT
Source organism: Erythroxylum panamense (assembly GCA_027123425.1). Classification (NCBI taxonomy): domain Eukaryota; kingdom Viridiplantae; phylum Streptophyta; class Magnoliopsida; order Malpighiales; family Erythroxylaceae; genus Erythroxylum; species Erythroxylum panamense. The sequence goes on from JAOTIZ010000202.1 coordinate 25,308,270, forward strand.
TTCATTGAATCATTATATTGCAAATCCATTGCTAGAATTTTGATATAATCCGTAATTGTTATACTTGAATTTCATTTGTAATGACTAATGGTTCATAATCATTAAGGATAACATAACCTAGGTTAAATGACACATCGTATGTAATTGTTGCCTTGATTAATCAATTTTTCTAATTCGTAATGCTACTACCTAATTGAATCTAGAGATCGTATCCTAGGTTATTCAGTGATTAGGTTTAATTAGTGATCGTATCTCAATTAAACACTACTTAAGGGAAAATTTAGGTTAATTATTAACTCACTATTAATAGTTGCTAGGAGAGGTTTGAGAACAACAAATCATTGAAATATGTTCAATTAGAGTGTAGGCTGAGATTTATCCAAAGAACCGGGTCCTTATCGAATTCCCCACTTTCATCATTTTTTAACATGTTTTCTTTAAATTGCCATTGTTAGTTAGTTTAGCTTTATTTTATTTTCTTATTTTTAAAACCAAAACCCATCAACCTAAATACCAATTATTTTTATTTCAATAATTTTAAACACACTCTTTGTGGGATCGACCTAGACTCACCACTGCTACAATAGTAGGTCTAGTTTATTTTGACTAGCATTATGACGGGCTGACAATTTTGGCACCATTGCTAAGGAGTGTGGTGCTTAGCTTTTGTTCTTGATTTTAATTAGTGTTTTGTACATATTTGTTTGCAATTTGCTTCTTTTTAGTTAATTCTTGATCTTTTCACTTTTTATTTAGTATTAGTGATTTAAAATTTGAATTTTTTTAATGGATAGAAGTAATTTCTTCCATAACTCATATTCCCAACCTTATACTTATGTTTGGAGTGATCATACAAATTTTAATTATGGATGGGATAATCAGTCGAATTACTTCCGTGATAGTATGTAGGACACACAACAATTCCCATATAAACCAAAAACTTCTTATCACGAGTTAGGTACATCTCTGGATGACCTTATCAAGACTCATAATTCTAATAGTATTCAACTTCAACAAGATATGCTGCAAGTTCAATAGGATATGCTACAAGTTCAACAAAATATGTCGCATCTATTTCAGCATGATGTTCAACAAATCTGACTGAGTACTCTGCAATTCTAATAAGATGAAAGGAAATGTTGGTAAGATATAAGGTTTAGTGTTCAAGAGCTAGAGAGTCAACAAAACTCAAGTATATCTCTGGATCAAATTATCGAGACTATTACTACTCACAATTTTCAATTTCAAAAGAGTATACAACAGTAACTTCTAGAGGGTATACAAGAGTCCTTGCAAGAGATAAAATCGAGCATACAAAATGTGGAATGCCAAATGGGTTAGATGACAGCGAGAATCGACTCCCTAGAATCACAAATCAAAGAGGAGCAACCATATCAACCCATTATGTACCCAAGGGACATTAGCACATAGGCTTTACAAAGTGATGAGGAGTTTGAGAATCTTGAGTGCACTACTTAAGGAATTGTTTGTGAAGAAGAAGAAGAAGTGGAGGAAGAGCTTGAAGCAAGAAAGGATACATCATTTAGCTCAGAGGTAAATATTGCGTTCATAATTATTGATGAGAATGACTCTTTACTTTTACCTAGCAGGTTAAAGGAATTAAACGAGGAAGAAAAAGATGAAGAGACATTTGAAATCTTTCTAGAGTGCTTAGACTCAGTAGAGATTGAATGCCAAAGGATAGGAAAGAAACTTTATGTGAATGATCATTGACTAAGGCCTTATCTTGAACTACCTCATGTGGAAGTGGCTCAAACTGTGATACCCTAAGATCATAATTTTGCCATGTGACGAGAAAACATGGAGCCGAGCCAACGACATTAAACAAAGGCACTTCTTGGGAGGCAACCCAAGGGAAGTAAATTTCTTTTCCTTTACATTTACACATTTAATTTTTTATGCATATGTGTTTCTATGTAGGTTTGTTTCTTGCTTGTTTTAAGTTTTCAATAAAAATGAGAGAAAGAATAAAACAAACAAACAAACAATTTCTCTTTTCTATTGCTTTTAGGAGTATATAGTCATGATTAGAGAATAAATTGACAAGAGAATTTCATAGCAACTTTAGCAAGTACTTTTGCTCTTATGATTGGCCGATATGTATTATCTTTAAAAGAGTACTGACTAGTGGTAGACAAAGCTAGTGAGATTTTGAACCTTATTAGACTGACACATTCATATTGGTCTCATTGTCTTTTAATAATGTGTGACCTTCATCACATGTACATCCTAATTTTGTTTTGATTTTCTATTCAAGACCACATTTTTATCACATGCATTAACATGGAGGTGATTAAGCATTCTTTGTTACATAAGCCACATTAGCCATATAGCTTACCCTATTGACATAATTTTCCCTTGTTAAGCCCCCTTGAACTTTATTTATCTATTCTTTCTTCGGTAACCACATTACATGCTATTAAACTTTACCAAATGTCTATCCAAGCCATAAAGCTAGCGAATCATTTGTGATCATTGAGTTTGTGGATGTACAAAATTCTATGTGTGGAGGTGTACATATATGTAGGTTGGTTATAATGTTGGGGTGTTATTTTATGTCTTATCATTCAAAATTCCCATTTTAATGTATTTTTCTTTTAATGTTTATTAAAAAAGAAAAGGAAAAAGAAAAAGTTTAAGTAGATGTATCAAGGAGGAAGTGCATAAGTGTTGAAAAGTCGTTCATGATTAATGCATCCTCCTAAAATTGTATTGAATGGGTTATTTAAGTATGTTGGATATGAGGTAGATATTGTGTTGGAAGGTTCACTCTTTGTGGTTTTAATGTATTATCATCAATTGAATGAGTGATCCTTTCAGATTGGTATATACTTCTTGTAGTTTGTGTATGAGAACTTGAATTTAAGTTGTGAAATATAAGTGTTGTATTCATTATAGTTGACGGTACCTAGTTTTGTATGAATGTTAACTTATGCACTTGATATCATATTGAATGTTACTTTTGTTTCACTAGCTTTAATGACTTTCTTACTACTTGACCCAAATACATCTCACCTTACCTTTACGGACATTACAACATTGAAAAGTCCTTTGATTCATGATTTTTCATGTGAATTTTAGTGGTTGAGAAATGAAATGATTTGCAAAGTTGTAGAATGGCATGGTTATGAATGGTGATGAGTGTACCCATGAACATATGTGTTGGAACACATTTTCCAAGTCTGCCATTAGATTGCTTAGTTTTTAAAGGTATTAAATGTTGATTGATCATGAGTCAAAACTTGGAATGTTAAGTTCTTGCTATTATTTTTGAAAATCATTCATCTTTGCTTGATTATGTATTTTTGGAGCATATGGAAAATGAGTCAATGTTTTAGATCTATGAGCTTAATTTTGATATTTTGCCTAAGGAAGGCTAGAAGCTAAATGTAGGGGAAATTGATATATGCTTAATTGATTGTATAATTATTCCATAACACTTAACGATTAATGACATGAATTGCTCAAGATACTCACTTTAACTTAGATGTGATTTTAGACATAATTCGGAATCAAAGAACTTAGGGTGAGTCGAAAGAATGATATTTAGGCCATTTTTCGAAGATTAATATTCACTTATCTTCATGGAGTAAGAAGAAGAAAATTAGAGTAAGAAGAAAACAAATTGAATAAAAAAAACAATAAAGAAGATGCCAAATAAAACAACAAAAGAGGATCAAAATGAAAATGCAAGGCAACGACAAAATTGGATCAAAATGACAATGTATAAGGCACTTGGAAGAGAAGCAAAAATGATAGAAATCTATAAAGAAAATGCCAGCAAGAGATGTCTGAGGAGTAAAAACATAGGCCAAAATGACAGTAGCACTGGGAAGCAAAGAAGTAGGAAATGGTAGCAGTTCATGAAGAAAACGCCAGCAAAAGTTGCCTAAGGTGGAAAAACGTAGCCCGAAATGACTGCAACAGTGGGAAGTAAAGAAGGAGGAAAGACAGTGGAAGCTAGTAGCAAAACTCATAAACAAGGAGTGGCAGCAATGCAACACAGGTGGATAAGAAATTCAAACCAAAATGACATGTAGTGGAAACACAAATGGCTAGGAGAAAACAACGACGAATTCAATATGGACAAGGAGCAGAAACACAACAAACATTGGGCCAAGAAAAGCAAAACATAGGCATACAATGGCGAAATGAAAAATAATAAAAGGTAGAAAAAAGAGGAACTAAATAGTTGCGATAGTTTTTTGGTGGAGTCTTCGGTGGGGGAAATCCTTTGGGGGGGGGGGGGTTGAACCAATTTTTGGGAGCTTTGGGAGATAACAATGAAGAGGGCTATGGAAGCTCTCAACTAAGGGAGACTCATAAAGGGGTAAACGTCCTGATGTTGATTTAGAGGAGACATTAATGTCGACATCCCAGTTAAGCATTCCTTCACTATTTTTGTTGTTTTTCTCTCTTTAGAAATTGATTGTGTTATCCTATGCACATGGATTTAGGTTTTGTGTATAAATGATTGTGTTATCATTATAGTCCAATTATTTGTGTATGAATTCATTGGGTATTATGAAAAGATGATTTTATCATTGGATTGTTTTATTACAAACCCATTGTTAGAATTTCAATATAATCTATAATTGTTATATCTAAAATTCATTTGTAGCGACTAATAGTTTGTAATCATTAAGCATAGCATAACTTAGGTTAAGTGACACATCGTAAGTTGTTATTGCCTTGATTAATTAGTTTTCCTAATTTGTAATGTTGCCACCCAATTGCATCTAAAGATCATATCCTAGGTTGCTCGGTGGTTAGGTTTAATTAACAATCGTATCTCAATTAATCACTACCTAAGGAAAAACTTGGGTTAACTATTAACCCATGATTAATAGTTGCTAGGAGAGATATGAGAACAACAAATCATTGAAATATATTTATTTAGGGTGTAGGCTAAGATTTAACCAAAGAACCGTGTCTCTATCGAATATATGTTTTATTTAAATTTCTTTAGTTAGTTAGTTTAGCTTTATTTTGTTTTTTTATTTTTAAAACCAAAACCCACAAACCCTAAATACCAATTATTTTTATTTCAATAACTTTACACACTCTCTTTGTGGAATCGATCTAGACTTATCACTGCCACAGTATTACGTCTAGTTTATTTTGACTAATGTTATGACACATTATCAATTTTGACCCGAGCAAATCTAAGGCTTCACCACTATGACACCCGATGCTCTGCTACATACATAGAGTCTTGAACCACACCGTAAGTGGCTGGGGTAGGACCTATGCCAAGATGACTACTTTTCTTTTTAAGAGAAGTAGCTATAGTATGAAAAATATAACTGGTTATACAAACTTTCACATTATTGTCCATGCACCAAAGAAAGAATAAGTCTTTAATGGAACATTTGTTAATTTTAGATTTATCAAAAATAATATGATATATGAATTTATGCAGTAATAAATGCTTAGGACTATGAACTAAATTATTATGGGCATTTCTAACAATAAAGTTATCCAAACCCATTAATTTCTTCCAATATATCTTAGCACAAAAATTATCTTATTTTTCAATTATGTTTGACCTAGGAAATCCATTGATTTCTTCCATAATGTCATAATTTAAACTATATGGGTGGCCCCTTAATCGAAACCAAAATTCATCCAAATTCTATGGCTCAAATTACAGAGTAGTATAAAATTATAGGGTTAATTTCTTATATGCAATATAATCAACTTAATAAATTTGTCCTATCAAATTTTATCACTTAAAGTCTCAATTCTATCTGTCAACCCTAGATTTTTTAAAATTTCAAAATCAAAGTATCTAGGTTCACTAATAATTCTAGAGTGAAGAGTTTAGAATCAAATATCTTCTTCTAACCAAATCAGAAAAGGCACTCTAAAATCTGCAACTATATCACGCGTATCCTTCCCCTATATTTGAGCTTTCCCCTTCGGTTGTCAGCTTTTAGCATTTTTTTTAATTCTTGCCACAATAGATAAGTTTATACCTACAAAATCTAATAAGAGCACCTAAAAATACACCAAAAAGTGAAGAGAGAAAAGTTCAACGAAATCTTGTAAGTACCACTCTAAAGATGAGATATCTATATGGAAATTACTAGATATGTGTAAAAGGAATGTTTTCTAGTTGAAAGAAACAAGAAGAAAGTGAAAATAAGATAAAGAGAGATGTGAACGAGCTTGGGAGTGGCTGCTAAGTTTTGGAGAGATAAAGTAGGTTTAGAAAAAAAAAAGAAAAGATAAATATAAAGTGTTTGGGTTGAAGAAGGAGGGGTAGAATGGGGTTTGGGAGTGATTGTTCACATGTAAGGCTTGTTTGCCTATGAGGCACATGAATTGTCCCCTCTGTCACAATAGTGCATGATTGTGCTCTTTGAGGCATGATTGTGACCTGTTAAAATTGTCACAGCTTATCCGATTTCTTCTTTTTTTTCTTTATGTAACCCCCAGAACTTGTAATAACTTTAAAAGTAAGAAATTTAGCAATTCAAACAACTCCATAATCATAAAAATAAAACACTAAATACTAGAATTCGAAACAAACCTAACTACCAAAAATTGATAAGTTATGGGCATTAACTTGACCTTTCATCATTTAAAACTTAAACAGAATCAATTATGAGAGGCTTACGTCCACCGTAGGGCATAATTAATCAAATTAAAAAATCCAAGTAATTTTAGTAATGCCCCTTTTTGATAACAAACTATCAATAAAATAAAAAATGATGAAACTCCCTAAATCTTCAATGGAATCAAATAGTTTGTGTTAGTGAAATTTTCTTCTTCTTATATAATCACCCTCGTCCTCACTTCTGCTTCAACTTTTTGAATAGAGAATTCCATAAACTCTTCAAGTTTTATGTCCTTTGTCATTTGTTCCTTAGAACCTACTTCATCAAAACAACCTCCTTTTGCTCTTTGATATATTCATCCATTATTGTCTATCTTTATGCAAGAGTTAATTTCTTTCATAGATTTTAATACCTTGTTCATATTGAACTCTACATGATCTTCACCAATCTGAAGAAGCAATTTGCCTTCATAAATGCCTATCAATGCTCTCTCTGTTTTCATGAATGTCTGTCTAAGAATTAATGGATAGTTCCTATCCACTTCAAAATGCAGCACCACAAAGTCCATATGAACAATTAACTTGTCCAGATTAACTATAACATCTTCCACGATACCAAATGGTCCCTTAATGGATTGATTTGCCAACAAAACAAGCATCAAAGTTGGCTTCACATAGCCATGCCCCATTTTCTAAAGGTCAAAAAGGCATAAGATTTATAATTGTGCCTAAGTCACGTAAACACTTTGTAAATTCCAAGTCACTAACTACATAGGGTATCATAATGCATGCTCCTAGATCTTTTAACTTGGAAGACATATGACTGATGATAATGGAAATACAACTTTCAGTTAGTGCTACTGTTTGATTATGTTTCCAATTTCATTTCTTTAATAATATGTCTTTCAAAAACTTTACATACTTGGGTATATGTTCCAATGCCTCCATAAAAGATAAGTTAATTGTAAAGTATTCAGCTTCTCTACAAGCTTTAAAAATTGTGCATCCAATTTGTTCTTTTGTAATCTTTGTGGGAATGGAATCTTAGGTGGGTATGGCAGAGGAGCAACATAAAGAGGGTCTCGCTCTTTTCTTCAACCTTTTTCTTCTTTTCTTTATCTCCTATGAGGTAGGTTTTAGATTATTTCTTTACTGATTGTTCGAGCTCTTTCCCCCTCCTAAGTGTGATTTCCTTGAGTTGCTCCCTTGGATTTGCTTTAATATTACTTGGGGGACTTCCCACACTTCTTGTAGATAATATGTTTATAAGTTGGCCCACTTAAACCTCTAGATTGTGAATGGAAGAGGCATGGTTCTTTATTACTTACTTGAGCTTCCCTTCCATACTTATAATTTGATCCATAATATTGTACAATTTTGACTCGTTAACACTGGAATTATCTTATTGAAATCCAAGTAGACCTTAGTTTTTCAATTAATTTCTCATATTGTTCAACTAAGAAATTTTTGGGTAGTTCCTCTACCCAAGATTGTATATGTTCAAGTATAGGTTATTCCCTCCTCCTTGACCAAACAGTGTGCCCATATAGTTAGGTTGTTCTGTATTATTATTTTGCATTAAGAAGTAATCAGTGCTAAAATAATTATCTTGATCATATAATTCACATCAGTATTGAACTGCTTTAATTGGAGTTAAAGAGGAGGCTTGTAGACTGTTTAATTGTCTTGTTAAATTAGCAATCTTAGCCTATAATGCTATCACTAAATCGACAGTAATGACTCCCTTTTGATCTTAAAAAGTAGATTGTTGTCTCCTTCTATCTGACATCCAAAGACAACTATTATTCACCATCTCCTCTAGCAAATCCTTGTTAGGTTTTGATCATGCATCTTATACATAATATATATCAAATATACGTAGCAAAAATAAAATGGAACCTCAAAAACCAGATCTACTCATGCATATAGATATAGAAAAAACAAAAACAAGAAATGTAAAATGTTTACATACCGTTTTGACAATCTCCTTCATTCTTTAATCTTCTCTGCATTGGGTTGTAGAAAACCATAACGATCAACGCATACCGTCTCTAATGAAAGTCCATACGAAGATAAAAGGATGAAAACTCACTAAGAGATAGCTAGAATTCTTTCTTTGTGCTAGCAAAAAAAGAACTCTTGAGAGAGTTAGAGAGAAAAAGTATGTGTGTAAGAAAAGAACTTTTCTTTTTCTTTTTTTTTATGTATCTGACACAAGATGCATGAAAATCATCTCAATTTTTTACACCATTTGGCATTCCATAACCCCCATCACTAATGGAAAGTTATGGGAAGTTAATGGTCATAAATAACATGCATTAATGGAAGTCATGAGAAGTTAATGACCATCAATAGCATGTATTAATAGAAATTATGGGAAGTTAATGACCATGAATAGCATGCATTAATGGAATCCAACAACACTTGTTTCTAATCCATTCCATCTAACATTTTCTACCACGATCACATTGCCATACAATCCCAAAACAGTCTCTCATATCTTTAACCACCATTTAAGACCATTTTACTCATCCTTTAGATCTCCTAAATGTGTGACCCATTAGGTTCCCGGTTATGTTGGTTACTTGGATTAATACTTAATTCAAGTAACTTAAGAGCGGTATCTAGCAGCATGTTATGACCCCCAATTGATTAAAAAGTCAATGGTTTGACTATGAATCCTTCCATATGCAATGTTGCCATACAATTCATCCTTTCACTATCTATACCCCACTTAGTTCAAAGTATGATCAAAGTGTCAACTCCCACTAGACTGACTACGTCACATCTAGTCCAAGTATTATTAGATCTTGTCTTGAGGATCTCATTACTCTATGTATTATTGAAGACTCTCTTCATGACATATATTTGCTCTGGACAGAAATCTCGATTAATGAACCTGATAAGAGGCCACATAACATGTAATTCACATCTTGTAAATATATTGCCCAAAATGGCACTTTTCTGAATCTTGACTTTTCATAGACATGAGATATTTCGAAAACATGGTTTCATAAACATGATATCTTTTCAAATATCACTTTCAAGCTTTTTCATAAATCATCACACAATTCATATAACAACATCTTGCAATTTCTCAAATCATTCAAAAGCAATAAATGCAACACTTATAATGCAATTGAAAATCATTAAACTTCTTTGATTCAAAGAAAACATTTGGTGGCTTATTTACTCTATTATAAACATATACCCACCTTGATTTCCTTGCTTATAGACTTGCTCAAAATGCCTCTTCTCTTATTCCTCTTGCCTCTTTTGATCCCCTTTTTTAAGAACAAAAATCTCACTCAATAAGGTTTTTAATTGAAAATCCCACAAAGCACAATCACTAAAATTGGTTCTAGAATATTTAAACCTATGCATTTTCTAAACTCCATGAACTAAAATTCTTCCAAAAATTCAAAAGATTTAAAATGTTCTTACCTTGATTCTTCACCAAATGAGAGATCTTTAGCTCAAATGGAAGCTCTTCTCTTCCTCTACCTTTTTCTCTTCTTGAACCACTTCAAAATCTCTCTCAAAAGCTAATAAATAAAGAAACCCTAGCTCAACTCTCTTCTTTTCTCTCAACCAATGAAATATCTCTTTTTTCTCTCTTTGATTTGTTTTTTCTCTTCCTCTCTCCCAATTCGCGTTTTTTTCTTCTTCTTCTTAAACAAGACCATAGTTTGGTCTTGTCCTTCTAAAAATACCCCTCCTCTCCTTTGGACTTCCCCTTTTGCCCCTTCTTTCATTTACCTCCTAACTCCTTTAATCTTCTTAAACACCATAGTAACTCTAACTTAATTCAAATCTTTCCATCTAATTTCAAATATCTATTTATGCCTATAAAATTGATGACTCAATTCTAAAAAATATTGAAACAAATAAATCAATAATAATTGAAAAAAATTCGGGGTCTAATATTTACCTTGATTATTTTTGTCATCACTATTTATACATTTTTTTATATTTATGAATCTTTGTGCTTGTTGGATGACTGCTGTGAGTGGTCATCCAAACTAATTGTTTCCCCACAAAGCTTTCAAGCTTAGCATGGGTGTTAATCTATGTTGGTCCAAGTAATAAGAGTAAGGTATAGGGGTCATCTACATGGACCAAGACTAATGTTAGTAATAAATGTACTTTTGGATTGTATCTTTTGGGTTAAAGATGATGGTATATGAAACATTTTGCAACTAAGAATTTATGTTATATGCAATATTTCTTATAGATTACCATGTAAATGTAAAGATGTAATACTTTTTGGAATATCATGTAAATGCTAAGAGGTAACACTATTCTTAAATGACAAAAGTGATACGAAATTTTGTAATATGTATATGAACAGCATTGAATAGGAAAATGTGTGATGACAATCCTTATAAATGAATAGAAATATATGCCATTACTTCTTGTACAAGAATTAGGTTGCCATATATGTAGGTGATTGTAGGTTTTGTATAGGGGTGTTATATCCTTCCTTCTAAGTATTGTGTTTATCCATTTTACCCATAATATCTTGTTATCTAATAATATTTTCTTGATCCTCTTTGCTAATGGTACCTTATAGACTATTCAAACAGAAATGATACCAAGTCCTCCTTCCTCCTTTGGTTAGCATACATCTATCCATTTAAATTGAGCAATTGTTTTCTTGGATAAATCGCTTGATCACAAGAATCTTCTCCTCATTTTTCCTATTTCTTTGATAAGATTCTTTAGGAGTATAAGGTTAGAAGATTAATAGATATACATGCTATTGAGAATTAAGTTGATAAGTTGAGCCCATCTTGTAGGAGAGTCTTTTATTGTACCAGTGATCAATTCTTCTTTGGATCCTTTCTATGAGTGGTAAATAGTTCATATATTTTAGGATCCTAGTAGTTAGTTGTATTTCCAAATAGGTGAAAGAGGGATTCATTAGCTTGAGATATGTCGAGTTTGATACCTAACTAGAAATATGATTAGCTCCATCTAAAACAAATAGGTGGCTCTTATTCTTATTGATCAAGTCATAATAGCTTATTGAAAAATTAAAGTGTTTTTATGAGTGAGCTCTCAAAATTGACGTCTTCTCTTGTAACATTTTGTTAATCATGTTAAGGTGAGAATAGTGAATTACAAAAAATTACTGAGAAATTAGAAAATGTATATCATGCTTTGCACATTTTTGCACATACATGAGAATTTTGATTATTGCACACGAATATGATTATACATGCATTCATTAACATTTTTTGGGTATAATTGAGTTATAAATGTGGTTAAGATGTGAACTGTGAATTATTTATGGTGGAAATTTATTTGGAGCGTTGCATGGTTATTTCAATTTTTTGGTGAATTTTAGGAAATTTTTTAAAATTTGGAGTATTTTGGACTAGGGAAAAATAAAGAAATATATGGATCAATCATAGTGTGACATTTGGCAGTATATCACAGTGACATAAGTATTACATGCATAAGGACACGTAGTTACATGTTTTAGACGAAAGATTTTCCTGCAGCTTGTGTTGTTCCTCATTTGGTTTTCATTTTCGTCATATACATCAACACTAAAATCCTTTTAATTCATTAATCACTGAAACATCTGATAATTGATGCAAACTTAGCAGTCCAGAGAGTGGTATGTTTCATTTATCTTTGCTTTTCCCTCCATTCACCAAAACCTTTTCTTCAATCTCACTGTTGGATTTTTGTTGAAATATCAAGTAAGTTATGTCTTGAGCTTTACTGAGTTTTGTGAGTCATTTTGATGATGTTTTACTGTTTAACTGAATATATGCATTGTGTATGAATAAGCTGAATGAGGAATTGAATTTGTCACTGAATTAGGATAATAACAATTGTATCTGGAAGTGCTAAACACATTTGACTTGAATTTGTGTTGAGAATTGGAAAGTGCAGTTTCGGTGGTAATGAATTAGATGAATGATTTGTCAAATAGGGATATGAAACAGGTTATGTTTTGGGTATGCAAAAGTGCTGGAAAGTTGACGTAGAAATATATATACTTTTTTTTGGTTTAGAGAAATCCAAATATGGTGATTTCACTGTTCATGTGTGAAATTGTGAAGTATTTTTGAGAGATGATTTTACATGAATTTTAATGAGTTAGATGATATGAAATGAAGTTTTTGTGAGGTTGTGAGATAGAGTTGCTTAAATGATAAATTTACGATGAAATGAATGAGTAGGAAAAAATGGGAAAAATGTATTAGATGAATGTAGAAAGTGAAACAAAATACAAAAACTGGAATTTGCAAGTGTAAGAATCAGATTTTTATGTTTAAGTGTGAATTTTGGGTTTTTGAATTGTTGTGTGTTGTTGAGTTGAAATGAAGTTAATAGAATTGGTTTAAGTGTCTTAAGTGTAATTGTTGAAGAAGATTGAAGTGAGATTAAAGATTTGGAAAATTATAGTAGAGAAAGGAAGTTTCGGATTTTTGATATTTGGATGGTAAACATGAATTTGATATTGATTAGAGTTTGTATTGGCTATAGAAGTGTAAAAGAGATGATTTAGAAGTGATTAAGCTGGAAAACACATGAAAAATAGAAGAAGAAGCTGTTCAACACGGTTAAGAAGATTGCTACATCGTTTAAGAAGGTCGTGAGTCACGATTGTGCTTAATCACAATCGCGACATCACAAATGTTTGGGTGATCTCCCAATTGTGCAAACGCATGATCACGACCAGGAGATGAAACTCGTGATTGTGCAGATGCATGATTACAACTTTCAATTATTTTTCTAAAAGTTGATCATCCTTTGATATTCTGCACGATTACAACTTTCAATTATTTTTCTAAAAGTTGAATATCCTTTCATATTTTTGTTATAACTTTTGCTCCCAATATCCAAATAACATGAGACTTAAACCAATGGATTCCTATCATATTTTTATACCTGTACGTAAAAATTGGTACCTTTATGAATTGATTTGAAATAGATTGATTGAATGAAATTGAGGGAATCTGTTGGAATAGTATGAACTGGAATATTTTACTGAACATACTTCGGTATTTTGATTATATTTTAATCAGTAGGTATCCAAATGGAATGATTATTGATATGATATGAACAAGAGCCATAGGGATACAAATTTTTTGAAGAGATCAAATTTTAATTATTTCATTAATAATTGAAAAATTTGACTTGAAATTGAATACAGAGTACAGTTATGTCTTAAGAATAGTCCAAAGTAAATTGAGTACAACTTTCAGATTTCTAAATCAAATTATATAATTTTGGTGTTATTAGAATTTCAAGACATTGGAGAACAACTTTATAGAAGTAAGTGTTGCCTAATTGTGTCAATTACCTTATTCAAATGATCATGCAAAGTTGACTCAAAGGTATGTTGTAAGAAAAATCTGAAATGATCAATTGGATTATGAAATTGGTTTCACATTGTTTTATTATGACTCAAACCCTAAGTACAAATTTTATTTATAAGGGTTTTGATATCTGAATGATTTGGTAATAAGAATTTGATAAGATACCCGGATTTGTCATTTAACATGCATTATGCATTTTTGATGTACATTGATGTCCATAAGGAAATATTTATACATTTGTGAAAAAGTGTAATAATTGTAAATTTGTTTTATATGATTTAGAGGAGCATGTTGGACGACAGTCAGACATTGTCGGACCATCCAGGCAATAACATATTGGAGTGTACTGTGAGTAAGCCTAGATGATTTTCCTAAGATTGATTGTATTTGTTTAATTTTCAAATATTAAATGTTTATGATTTGTTTATGAAATCCGGACATAAAGTCCGAAGAGCTTAATATTTGGGAATATGTTGGAAGTGTTCTATGTGTATTGGAATTTGGAATGATATTGAATTATCAACGTAAGTTAAATGCTAGCTTAGGTTTGATGTGAGGTTCTGACTGTGCATCATATATGATTATTATACATGACACATTATGTATTTGATGCATTTCATAAAATGCATGCTCAGATAAAGGCACTGTGACTGAAGTGGCCAGTATGAAAGCACTTGCACGTTGAGCTTTGGTCCGTGATTTTTTATTCTACACGTAGAGCTATGCTCCGTGATTCTGTTCTGACTGAGCCCTATGGGTCAGTATTTGTATAAGTATGTGATAGGCACTCAGTCACAACAATAAGAACGAATGTGAGTCTCATGCATATAGCATTC
>JAOTIZ010000202.1:25346644-25361700 GCA_027123425.1 Erythroxylum panamense
ATATTGTATCCTAGACCAATCTGATCTACCACTTAATCTTCTTGGATAACTTGGTTAACAAGATCCTTTGGTGGGAAAGGAGAAGAAAACTTTAGAGGAGATTTTCTTTATAAAAAAAAGCCAAAGATGAGACACCTCTTATGCAAATTTTGGCTAACACGTGCAAGAAAGGAGAGAGAGTCCAAAAAGTGCAAGAACACCTCTCTTACACCCTTGTCAATTTCAGTTATGTATGAAAAGAAAGAAGAAGAAGAGCATCCAATGCATCACTTCATTCTTTAATCAAACATAAAGAAGCCATTAAATGAAACTCTTCTCATTTGTTTTAAGATGACTATATGAAAAGACCAATAACCTAAAATGACATGTCAATTTCGATTTTAGTAATGAAAGAAGCAAGATGATCCATCAAGTGCACCTCCTTCATCTTTAATCAAATGAATGCTAAAAAGGTTATATTACATGCCATCATTAACAGATAACCATTAAACTATTTAATGGTAAGATCATTACTCCATTTAATGATGATAACCATGATAAATACCATCTTTATTTAGCAATTCAATGCTAAATGTGCAGCTGCACATTCAGCCCAAACAAAAGCGAAATTGCACCTTTAATTTCTTTAAGAAGTTTATTTTAATTTAATATATCAAATTAATCAAATTAAACCAAAGTCTAGCCCATTTCTAAATGTTCATTTGGGATTCTAATTAACCATTAATTAGTGCAAGCTCAACATTCAATCATGGGCTTTAAAACCTTCATTTATATTTCTTACTTTGCTTGATAACCTTCTTTGAAGCCAAGTGGCGAATTTTATTGAACTTAGATAATTCAAGCTTCAATAAGCCTATAATTAATTTAATCTCATTAGAATTAATTCTAACTTATTAACTAAATGTCATTCTACTAAAGACAATTAGTTGAACTCTTGAATTACTAAATATTATGAGAACGTATATTTCAAATAAGATGTCTAATTGCAAACCCTATTATGAACCTTGTTACAGTCATCCGAAAAACAAAGGGTAAAATTATTGTTTTGCCCTTATATTGGTTTTTCCTTCTAGATCTCCCGTTTTACTTTATATGGTGATTAACACTTAAGATCTCATCTTGGTGTTAAAACTTGGTGGGTAGCTAGTCTATCAAACCACTGGCGCCAGTTTAACCACCAATCTCTATAAAATATCTAAAAGTGATGATATCACTGTAAACTCTTTATTTGAGTGAATGTTCCTTAATACATATTTCAATTAATAATTCCAACATGCAAATACTAGATTAATACTCTGTAAAAATGTATTTCGGTCATATCAAGAATTATAATGAAATACATATGAGTTTACCACTCATCAAGATGATAGTCCATAATAAGCAAATGATAAAATGTATGTTTTAGAACTAAAGTAACGACCTACTTTATTCTTGAAAACATACTTGATTCCAGATTCATTTAATAGTGCCATTATCGATAATCAACTACTATCATAATATGAAACTCATCATTCCCTTGAAGTAAACTCCTTTACTTACATGGAGATAAATCACAACACTGCAGTCTAAACTATAATCAAGCAACCAACTTGATTATTCAACTGTGAATTAATTAATTTAGATTCTAATAATATACATGTTTCCCATACATCTTCATGCATATGTATATTATTAATAAAAGAATCTTGATTCTTTATGACTAATTATATTATGCTTGTACAAATAAAACCAAACTCTTTTATTTTGTTAATACTAAATATTTTCATTACAAAACTGTAATTGGAAGAAGATTAAGTTACATGTAAATACACTTACTTTCCAGGGCACTATATTTACATAACTCCAACAATTTCCCGTTTGCCCTAAAGCAAGCTTGACACATTCCTCATTTTCATCCCTTGTAGGTGACCTTTAAAACTCTTTTGAGATAATGTTTTTGTGTACAGATCAGCAAGGTTTTGCTCTGTGGGAATCTTTACCACATTCACCTCTCCATGATGTATTATCTCCCTTATGAGATGATACTTCTACTCAATGTGTTTGGTAGCTTTGTGATTATGAGGTTCTTTAGAATTAACTACTGCCCCACTATTATCATAATAAAGTGTAATGGCTTTTCTTACCTCTGGAACTACCTCCAAATATTTAGGAACTTACAGAGCCAGATTGCTCCCTTTACTGCCTCACAAGCAGCAACATACTTAGCCTCCATAGTCGAATCAGCAATACAAGATTGCTTGACACTCCTCCACACTATAACTCCACCTTCTAAAGTAAATATAAAACAAAAAGCTGACTTTCTTGAATCAGCATCTACTTGGAAACCAGATTCTATATATCCTGTCAAAATAAGATTACTTCCTGAGTAAACAAGCATTAAGTTCTTCGTCTCATGAAGATACTTAAGCATACACTTAACTGTAGTCCAATGCTCTTTCCCTTTTTTTCTATCTTTGTGCTCTTTTTCAACCACGCTCTGCCTTCACTGCTTTGTTCTTACTCCTTCCTCTTTAAGAAAAGATCAAGAATGGAGGCAATGAAGATTTGGTGCTTAGCAAAGCTTTTTCCATCGTCTCTTAAAAGTTGAAGGTCAATAATGAAAGGGGCACAATTGGTACAAGGAAATAGGAAGAAATTGTTGATGGTTGGAGGGTTAAAGTGGACGTTTTCATTGGACCCATCTTGTTCGACGATATTGAGATTGAGATTAGACAGGGAGAGGTTGGATTGGGAAGAGACTGGAAGGATGCCAGTGGAGAGGTATAGGTGTTTTCAGGAATCGAGTAAATTGAAGGTGTTTTCAGGAATCGAGTAAATTGAAGGTGTTTGGTGGTGGTGATAACGTTTGTTTCTCGGTGAAAAGGGCTGAGAAATTGGCATTGTGGGATGATTGTGGTGCAGATAGTAGTAAAGTGGTTTGGAGGTGGATTTGATGGAGTGTCGGGTGATGAGCTTTCTGGAGGTTTTCTTTTCAAACCCAAGCTTACCGATTTGGTTTGAAACTTAAATTGATATGTGAATTCTTAGAATTGAGCTGAAATGATAAAGTTGTAATTATGTTGAGGCTTCTATGTACACATGTTATAGATCGTCTCGTAAGCAAAATTAAAGGAAATACATTTAAAACCCTTATCAACTAACAAGGGCAAATTTAGGAATTTGTCAATACAAAAGCAAGATTTGTCAAAAGAATGAATACGTGTAGAGCATCATGTAATCCTCATAGGTGAACTGTGACTCAGGTAACCCTTCTAAGATGTTCTTCAACTTTGTGATCCCCTTTTGCATAAATTCTCATCCTTATAACAATTAACCTAACTACTTTAGAATCTCTATATCGAGAGATTATGAATAATGGGTCTAATGATTCTGTCGTTTCGGTATAAGAGAGTGTGAGTTTGTAGCAGAGTCACCATAACAGCTCCTTATATGTTTTGATAGATATTTTGCTTCTATGAGGTATATGTTGATGATTAATTGTTCCTTGTATATACTATTTTAAAAAACTAATTATTTTATTTCTAACCATAATGAGAATTAATTAATTTAAAAATATAATATATTAGTTTAAAAATAATAAAATAAGAGTGTAATTAAAAAATAAAAATAAGGTGATAAAATCAAACATGTTTTTGTTTTTAGTTTTTCGTTACAAACCTTAATCAAACATTTTTTTGTTTTTAATTTTTATATTAAATATCTTAACCAAACAAGGTTTTGTTTTTTAATTGAAAAATAGAAACAAAAAAAAAACTAAAATCACAACAGAAAAATAAAAGTAAAACTAAACGATTCCTAAGCTATGAATTTCTAACCTCTTACATTTCCTATGATATTGAATTTTCTTTCTAGGCTAATATAATGTTTAATCAGTTTTTAGGGTACCTCCGAACTAAGAACAAATAGGCAAGGTGATAAGAGATTTCTTTGCCTAAGGCCTCTTACCCTTCGATCAACTTGGTTAGAGAACTATTAACTAAAATGTTATAATAAATTGTTGTTACACATTATTGCCAAAAATTTATAAACATACAATATCTTTTATTTTTACAAATAAAAAAGTTATTACAAAATAGTAAATCCGATAAAAATATAATAAAAGTGAATATATCAACCATCTGATTTAATAATGTAATATCGAATTTATATTTAATATTATTAAAATTAATAATTTAGTTATAAATTAGACTTGAATACGAAATATGGTTCAACTTGGAAATTACGTTAAATTATTAATAAATTTAAGATTTAAAATAGATATGTTACCGAAAAAATAGTATGAATTGATATATTCTATAATGTGATTGATAAAAACATTGGGATATTTTTCACGGAAAGTGGAAAACTTGACGAGCCTTCGTACTTTTATTATCTATTAATTAACAAAAGTAATTTATTGTTAGTAGAAGGGAAATGGGCTTTCATAGTATTATTATTATCTATAATTTACTTAAAGATATAACTTAATTACAAAAAGTAACTGATTTAATAAAATAAATTTTTTGCCTTAAAAGGGAATTTGGTTTATAACTACCTACCCGCTTAGGGTTTAGCGCGTCATTGTTACTTCTCAGTTCTCTCCAGCTTTAACCATGGGTGCCTCATCAGCGCCGCAGACATGTTGGAGCAACGTCGTGAAAACCCCTTCGCCGCCGGAGAAGCTGCATACCCCGTCGACGTGCTCCACAACCCAAACCTTCGTGGCGAGGTGCAAGTCCGAAGGGGGAATATCCATGGCGGTTGTCGACGCCAACGCCGTCATCAACGG
This sequence comes from Erythroxylum panamense, assembly GCA_027123425.1. NCBI lineage: Eukaryota > Viridiplantae > Streptophyta > Magnoliopsida > Malpighiales > Erythroxylaceae > Erythroxylum > Erythroxylum panamense. The sequence goes on from JAOTIZ010000202.1 coordinate 25,351,413, forward strand.
CGGCGATAAGCTCCACCACTTGGCCGACAAGTTTGTTACCGTCCCTGAAGTTCTCGACGAGATTCGAGACCCTGTCTCCCGCCACCGTCTCTCGTTTGTTCCTTTCACTATCGACTCCATGGAACCCACCCCTGAAGCTCTCAACAAAGGTAATTTGCCCCCTTTCTTTAGTTGATTTGTTAGATTCTGTTTCTTTTACTTGGGCAGTGGGAGAAACTCTTCTACTTTGTTTGCCTTTGTGAGATGCTCATATTGGTTCAAGTCTAATTAATATTTAGGTTCATTGCTCATCTGTGTGTATGTGCCATTAAACTTGCACGATTGGTAAATGTTTGTCTCCTGTTTAGGCAAATTCACTTTATACTTTCACTAATTGCCAAGTTTTTCGATTACTGTGAATATTACTCCGTGCATAAGCTTCCTCGTTTTCTCGACCTTCATATTAATGAAACTTTATTTTGGAGGAGAAAATTTTGTGTCTCAATGTTGGTTCTTATTCAAATAATATCCGGAACTAATACTTCTTGGACAAACCTTTTATTTTGGGAAGCTTACATTGGTATCTGTTGGAAAATGGATATAAAGATTTGGACTTTTGAGTTGTAAAGGTGATTCATTTCCATATCATTGACATTTAGTTTCATTACAATTTCTGAAAGCTGGTTGTATGTCTGTAATGTTTTATTAAATTTACAAGTCTTATTAGTAGTTTGATTATATTTATCTGTTCATTGAAGGTAATGTTACCTGGAAATTATCTTTCGATTTTTTTAATTTTCCGCAACAGTGTATTAGCTTGATCGTTACTCCTTGGAGAACTATTTTCATCTTGAAGTTTTTTGGCTTTGATTATCAATATTTAAAGTTTTATCTCGAAGCTCATAGTCATGTTGATTCTATGTTTATTTTCATCTACAGTTATTAAGTTTGCAAGGGCTACTGGTGATTTGCAGACCCTTTCAGACGTTGATCTTAAACTAGTTGCCCTTACTTACACATTGGAGGCACAGATACATGGGATCACACATCTTAGGGATGCTCCTCCTCCTATCCGCACAGTCAATGTAAAGAAGTTGCCTGAAAAAGACATGCCTGGTTGGGGTTCTAATGTTCCTAATTTGGAAGAATGGGAAGCGCTAGAACGTGAAGCAGATGAAATGAACACTGGTTCAAGAATTGTTCCTTTGAAGGACATAAGATTGAATATTACTGCTGTAGATGAACAATCTTCAGATGGTTTGATGGCGAACATGGTTGAAGCACATTCCGAGAATCATGAAGATGCCATACATGGATTTAGAAGACACAATAGGTATCTGCCAAAGAAGACGGTGATTAACATAGAAGGGAAGAAGATTGTTGCAGCTGGAGTTGATGCATCTCAGGGACAGTTTGATGATGATGCTGGTAATTGGAGACCTGCTGTCAGTCGAAGTACACATAGGAGATATCTTAGAAGAAAAGCTCGACGTGAACATAATGAGGCTCTCTTTGAGAAAGATAGTCAACAAGATTTTGATAATAGTGCGTGTAACAATGTTGTCAAGGAAGTTAGTGACCAAGGTCATATATTACTGAAAAGTTCTAAAGCAGCAGATTCTGTAAATGGGACCTTGAATGAGAGTGAGATGATAGAGGATAAGAGCTGCAGTGAAGAACTCTCTTCTGTACTAGATCAAATGAGGGTGGAAGAAAGTCAGGTAAGCATTGAACAAGGAGAAGAAGAAGATAACATGGATTCTGATAGACTAGACTTCAGTTATTCTTCTGAGATGTTAGCTTCATCTGATCACAATACAACCATTGGTGGTAAAGTTTGTGAAGACGATGGTCTAAATTCAGAGGTGAATCATTTTGAGATCTCAGGCCACACCGACAAGAGTGTTGATGCATCAAATGTGGACGATGGTGGTAGTGAGCAAAGCTGGATGCTCAGATCCTTGTCAGAATCTAGTGTGGCTTGTATAACTACTGACTTTGCAATGCAGAATGTTCTTCTGCAAATTGGTTTAAGACTGTTGGCACCTGGGGGAATGCAAATCCGTCAGCTGCACAGGTACAGAATTGTTTTTCTAGTATGTAGCATGCATTATTATGCTTCACATTCTGTTGAGATGTTCATATTATGACCTTGCTGACTTGGAGAAGAAAGCCTTTAACTATCAAAACATGACAATTGGAAATGGAAAAAAATGAAATGTCCAAGGAAATACGTTTGGGATTTTATATATCCCTGAGTCTCCTTGGTAAGTGACGATATATTAAAATGCTTATGTTTAAATTGGCTTCCTTGGCAGGTGGATATTAAGGTGTCATGCCTGCTATACTGTGACTGCTGAAATTGGAAGGATTTTCTGTCCGGAATGTGGAAATGGAGGCACCCTGAGGAAAGTAGCTATCACAGTAGGTGAGAATGGGATAACTATGGAAGCCAGAAGACCAAGGATCACTCTGCGTGGCACAAAAGTAAGCATAATTCTCACTGAAATGTGGTTAAAGGTCATTGTACGAGATTAGCTGGAGTTTCTACACTTGGTTTTGTGTCTTGGTTTTGAATCCACCTGTGTACCTGTTTTCATTGAATACTTGTTTCTGGTTTATTTTCGTTGCAAAGTGCACTCCCTTTAACATTTTTTTTTTTAAATGTATGATCATTCAGTTCATCAGAATGTTCTGTTGATGGAAAATCCTATCGGGTCTTGTATCAGAGGCTTAGCCATCTACTGAACCTTTCCTATTTATATGTTACTGAACGTTTGCTTTATGCAGTTTTCATTGCCTTTGCCGCAAGGAGGAAGGAATGCCATTGCAAAGAATCCTATTCTACGTGAAGATCAACTGCCACAAAAATTCCTGCACCCTAAGACAAAGAAGAAAACAAATAAACAGGTTGGTTTCTTCCTTTTTGTTCTGATTCCTCCTCATTAGACGATATTTTTTTCCAATAATTTTATAAGATTTAATGCTGATAGAAGAAATGATACCTTTCAGGGAGATGACTTCTTCTACTCAGATGACGTCTTCAGCCACCACACTGACAAAAGAACTTTTCAACCGCCAGTAAGGAAGGCGCTGGCAGTTTTCAGTCAGAAAAGAAATCCTAATGACAATCATTACTCTCGTGCCAAACGTTAATTGTAGATGTGTTCTGCTTCTTTGAGAAATTGGAAGATTAAGGAGAGCTTTATAACACCCTGTGTTGCATCATTGTTGAGCTCAAGCGTTAAATATTAATTTTCTTGTTTATCAATGGATATTTGCTCATATCACACAAATGAATGCAGTTTTGAAATGTTTGTTTTAGTTATTTGTCCCTTTTGTAACACAAATTTTATTTGCCAGTTGGTACAGTTTGATAATTATTACAATCGGTATTCTTTGAGAATGTTACGTAATCACATGGTATTGGAGAGATGGCAGAAAGGTTAAGATTGTAATTAATATTATGTAATCAAATGGTATTGGAGAGTGATGGCAGAATGGTTAAGATTGTTGTACTCTGTAGTTTGAATTAGTAATAAAATTTAGTAGAAAGAGAAATAGTTCGGTTTTCGGTAGATAATTTAATTGATAAATATTTTTCTATTAAACTAACAGAATTAGTGATTTAAAGTGTACTTTCTTAAATCACTAATTAGATGGGGTTAGTAGAAGAAATGACAACTCAGTAATTGAATGGGTTGATGGTGAAAAATAATTTAAACTTTTTTAAAACATTTATACAAGTTTAAATAAAGGTATCCTATGAAATAAGTTGTTATGCGTTCAATCGTTAATCTGCATCTTGTGATTGAAATCATCATCCAGTGGTATACAATGAGAGCAACCTTCTGTCATTTACAAGGGCCGCCAATAAAACTTAACTGTGGGAAAGAAAATATTGTGAGAAGAGGGCTTTGAAGAGTAATACAATGGTTAAAGTATCTGAATTAAACTGTTAGTTAAATCCCTCACCTGCATCATGATGCAAGCGCAAGTTCCGCCCAAGCCAAAGAAGATGCCTTCATCTCAACAGACACAGAAGTGTCAATTTTGTTCTCTAGCATAGAGCTTACTTCCTCCATTGATGGCCGCTTGGTGGCATCTGGGCAGATGCAAAGGTTTACCACTTTGCATATGACCTCGAGGTCCTCATATCTGAAGTGCTTCAACTCTGGATCAACCATATAAGAAATTGCTTCGGGCACTTCAAGATATTCCTTCGCCTGCATAATTGTGTGGTTTCATGTTTTGTATTTACTCCAGATAACAGATTTGTCAAATTTCATACTTCAAAGATCTCCTTACCCATTTCCCCAAGCACCCTTTGTCCTTGCAGTATGGTTGCCTGCCGCTTATAATTTCCAGTAAAAGTATACCGAATGCATAAACGTTGCCATGGATATCAAGATGGCGTTCCTCCACGGAGTTTGATAGTACACAAATAGCACCTTGGCTGCCAATGGACAACGAGTTCTTTTCTGATCTCTCAAGAATACTTTTCCAACTTTCAAAATCTACCAACTGCAAAACATTGAATTTTTTTGCTCACAGCATCTCATTTATGTACCTTGATGTCCATCTTGTGATTAGCATAAACTTTAATATAACTAGGGGAATAATTAGGTAAGACATGCTATATGTTTACTTTAAGGCATAGTACTGACCATATTGAAAAATAGATGCAGAAACACATTTCAATTATCCTTTACCCAGATGGCAAACATCGAAGTTTTACTGATCTTGCTCACCAACTTCTAAACAAAGCAAGCTAAGTCAATCCTATGGCTATACTGTCATCATACTAATATGATTATGTCATCTCTGGTATGCTAACATTGTCCTTGATTCAAACTAATTGCAAAGAAGATACATATTTCTTGAGAAGAAAGGCAACGTTTGTGGTATACCTTGGGGGAAAAGTCTTCCGTTAGATATACAGCACTAGAATTTAACTCGGATAAGGTAAAAGGGGGATCAAGTTCCTGATGAAGATATTTGAGTCCCCGAGCAATGCCTAAGATGATTTTCATACGTCGTGTCCATGATAGCTGGCATCCTTCTCCATCTGCAAATATTTAGACTAGTACTCAGTGCTTTGATCCAATTAAGAAACCCTAACAAATTTTTTAGTAAAAGAAGATGACTTACAGTGAAGATGCTCATAAAGTGTGCCATTTGAGGCATATTCAAAAACCAACATCCTTGTAAATGGGGAGCTCTCTCTACAATAACCCAATAGCTTTCCCGTGTTTTCATGACTTAATCTAGCCAAATCAGCTACCTAATGCCAAGAAAACAATAAATCTTCAGAAAATTTCTTTGACAAAGGATGTTGTATTTGTTATGCATTTGGTCACCTCTTTCTGGAAATACAGCTCAAGATAGCCAGTCCAATGTTCTTCTTTGATGCAGATGGAGATCACAGCAATCTCAGGACCACTTTTCATGGTGCCCTTATACACCAAACGGTCAGGAGAAGAACCAATAATGTTGCTGAAGTCTTCACAGGCCACTTCAAGCTCCTGTCTGTTGAATCTCACTACATCTTTCAACATCTCAGAATCTGTTTGCAAATCAACCAAAAATGAAAATGACCAACTTACCGATAAAGAAAATGATAAGAGTACTGATGTACAGTTAGATGGTGCTAAAAGGTAAACCAACCTATGTACAGATTATGCTAAAACGTAAACCAACCTATGTATACTGTCATATGCTCCTTCTGGCTAATACATTTCTTCCAAGGTATGATGATTGAAGATTTGCTTTTGCATCTCTGAAGGGCTGTCAGAAGAGCAATGACAAAGAGAGAACCTACCATGATTCCTGTCACTATTTCCAGAGCCAAAAGCCAGGTGGGTTTCGATGTTCCTTGATGCAGTTTGGATGAATCCCCAAGAGGCTGATGCTTAGAGTTCAATGTCTGTCGGGCCCTGGGAGGCGGTGCACCATCTACAAATGGAACAATATAAGTTTCTTTAGACTTTGTTAAATTTACAATAATGTCATAAATAGCAAGAGAATTTCAAAGCTACATCTGAGGAAGCACTAAGGAGTGGGGACAATGATCGAGAGATTTTCAGAATGCAGAGTAAGACTTTACATGCAGGACAGAGTATAGAGATGATCCCAGTTTCAGCATATAAAATAAAAATGTATTCCATTATTAAGAAATTTTCAATTTTCTAATATCAAATTTGATGCCTTGGGCTGTAACCAGATTCACTCAGAAAAGGGACGCTACAAACTTGGAAGTTACAAATACAGGGGGGAATTCTGATTTTTTAATATTTTAATCTGCATCTGAAGTTAAAAAAAAAAAAGTTTGACTGGAAAGCTTTGCTACACATACCGCAGAGTGCTGCAGAACGCTGCTTAACATACTGGTCTTGAAGACAGTTCCCTTGGAAGCTTGTCCTGTATGACACAAATTGTTAGAAAGTAGGTCACTTAAGATAAATGAGCTAGGAAGAAAGGCTGACAAAACAAACCTTGGAAGGTACTCCAAGCACTTAGGTATGATTCCAACAAAGAAATTGTACGAGAAATCAGCCACTGTCAATTGAGATGCTCTGCACAAGCCAGTTAAGTTTGCAATGGATGCATACCTGAAGCAGAAATGAACCTTGATGAAGAAAACCAGGAAAGAAAAAAGTGAACAACAAAATAATAATTCCCAGGATTTTGACGCATCTTTGGAAGCAACTAGCTAACACCGTGACCAATGTCCAACGTACAATAAGCTATTCAAGGAGCAAAGTAAAATTGACAGATGTAATGATATTCCTCTGTAAAATCCCCAAAAACTGAATTTTGCCCAAAAATTATTTGCATGGCTAGTAAATTTCTGCTATGAATATGAACACCTTAAAACCTGTAATAAAAAATTGATGGACTAAAAATTGGTAACGGATACGGTTTTCCAACTTTAAATTGTCTCAAAATTTTGTTAAACACACTTAAATCCATACGTTAGAATATGTTGCAAATTGCACCAAAAAGTGAGAATATGGAGCTCAATAGAACTCTAGAAGGCAGGTCTTTCTACTTACATTCCGTGTACCTTAGGCATGAAATCTGAATTTTTATCAGCAGGAAAATGTCCTTGAAGCTTGTTTCTATCAAGCCTAAGTTCCTGAAGGTTCTTCAGACTGCCAATCTCAGGAGGTAAACTCCCTGTCAACCCATTGGATTGAAGGTTTCTACAATAACACGAACTCATGAAGTAAGAAAAACTCTTAACATTTCTAGCCAACTTTAGTTTACAACATTAAAGGTGATGTTTTACATCTTCTTAACACTGGTTAGACTGGTTATCTCTGGAGGAATTGAACCTGTTAATTGGTTCACTCCCAAATCCAGGACCTCAAGGTACTTCAGCATGCACAGTTCTTTCGGTATAGTCCCAATCAGACAATTGTCGTGCAAGATTCTACACAGTACAAAATGACGAGAACAGGCTTCGATTCAATATACAATAAATCAGTACATTTGGATTGTGGCATGAAGGGCTCAAGTGCTTAAAGGGGCATACAGTTCTTTCAAATGTGTGATCCGACCCAATTCTGGTGCAAGAAATCCCTTCAAAGATAATCCAGATATATTTCTGCAAAATGAACCTCCATGGATAAATGGAATACAAAATCATCAAACAATACACCATTAAATATATCTTGGCTGCTCAAACCTACAGACAGAAAGTACTTAGAAAGTAACACATAATCCTCAGTAAACTTAGAAAGTAACACATAATGTCTTACATCTTGATGACATGGTCTCGAGTAAAGGAGCATGAAATGCCAGGCCAATCACAAGGATATGAATCTAGAGCATTCCAATTGGCTAACACTAGGAGTGGGTCTTCATATATAGCCTCCTTGAATGCAGTAAGAGCCAAAACTGCCCAAAGCCCACATTAAATAAGTAAAATGGTTTGGATTCTCTGGCAATTCACTTCAATTATGATCTTATGGACACCAGAGTGTCCATATCTAATATATTTACAAAACTGTGAACACAGGAACTCAGATCAATTAACTTCAATGAACCCAAAAATAAATAAATAAATGGACTATGATTAAACAAAATATGGATCTTGGAACAGGCGAAGTAAACAACCTAAAAGCATTCAATTAGTCTGTTGGCAGAAGACGAAGAAGAGTCTATCTTATGAAACCTCAGACAACATCAACTGCAAAATAAAGAATCCTCGTACACTATGCTTTTCCACGTTTTCTCCCAGCACAACAGCTTTCCAATAAAGCAGGTAACCAAGATCTGAGAACTAAAATGGCGATACATACCTTCATCTTTGGGAAAGGAATCGCATGTCATAAACAGAACAAGAGAGATTGCACAAAGAAATTGCAGAGACCAAAAAGAACGCATTTCCACTGCAACTATTATCATCCCACCAGTCTCTTTTAAGAAAACAAGAAAGACCCAGAACAGCTCATCAATCCAGCAATCAACAGCAAGATTGAACTGAAAGGAGAGAGCAAGAAAAGGAAAAGAGAAAACAATAGCTCGAGGCCAAGTATTTTAACGAGAGAACCTAAGTAATGGTATACAGAGTTCGAAACTTTTGATACTTTAATTTGCTAAAGTATAAATCCAAGATCTGCCAACAACCCACGAAAGCAAAATCACTTGAATGAGTAGAGAAGAAGTGTGAGACTCTGAATGTTGTTAAAGGATAAAATCTTGAAAGAGAAGAGAAACTTGGATTCAAAGAGAGGTTTTAAAATTTAAAAGGGCGGTTTTTTTAATTAAGGTGGGTAGAGGCAGGGTTCTTCCAGAATTGGTTTCTTTTTTTGGTTGATTAGTGGAAGGTTTGATGTTTACTGCTAATGATTGCATGAGCAAAGATTCATACCTAATATCTCACGAGAAGATAAATTGAATTCAAGTTCTTTTTCTTACAAGCAGTCAAATCAAAGTTGCATATACTGATATCAGATTGAGTTCTGGTACGATACTTTATCAGTATTATTAGTATCGATTATCGTTTTGGGTAATTTTTTTAAAATTTATGAAATAGCTTTTAAATTTTTTAAAATATATAAAATAATCAATTGGTATATTGTACAGCTATATTGTATATTTTAATAGTTTAATATTTGCATCAATCATATTTTTAAGACAATTAATTTAAAATAACAATAATTTTTAAATATTTCACATATAAATAATAACCACAATTAATATAAAAAAACAATCATCACTATACAAATATAAAATTAAAAATAATACAAAGTATTTAAAATATTACAATAATACAATTTCATCATTTTAATAAATAATAATTACATCAAAAGATTCAAAACATCTAATAAAAAGAATAATAAATATCCTTAAGCAATTTATAAAAAGAGTTATGACGAAAAAACAATCAAGTAGAAGTTAAACCTTAAACAAAAACATTTACAGTTACATTATATTTATAGAATTTAACATAAATATCAAATACAAGTAAAATTAAAAAAAAAGGAAAAACAAAAACCTGAAACGAAATTCAATCGTCAACGGGAGGATATCTGTTATAACTGTACTAACCTGGTGATTATTTGGTACAAAATTCTCATCATTAAGAGTAGTTTCATTATCATTATCATTCAAATTTAATGCATCAAATGACATGTAAATGCTTTCTCATCCAAGATTATCTTCCAAATCATTCACATCAACTAAATTCGGTCCTTCAAAAATTCAATCTACCAAAAGGTCAATATTATCAATAGAAATTGGATCAGTTGAACTACTTATGCTATTAAGACTCATAGTAAACAATTAAATTTAATTATTAGAAACTTATTAAAAATATATCGAAATTAATAATGATAATAATGAAAATAGCATACCTTTCCCGAAGCTTTAAATTGTAACAAACAAAAACCAAGTCATTCAACCTCTTATGTTCCAATCTATTCTTTTTCTTTGAGTAGATAAATTCAAATGTGCTACAGTTTTATTCGCAGCCTGTTGCATTCACACATTAACTTAAAATCTGAATTGCAAACTTTTTTAATTCTAGAACACCATTTTTTAATTGATCCACTAAGAAATTATAAGTTATAAGATAATAAAAGTAGTGTTATAAATAAAATAAAGTGATAATTAGTTTTCAACAAATAAGAAAAAGGAAATAACTAACACCTAGAGAAAGTTTTCCTCTTTGTCAAATAATAATAGACATTTCAAAATTTCCGTAAGACAACTTATAAAGCTCCATTTGTGAGCTTAAAATATCTTATATCGCGTCAATGCTAACAATTGTTGTAATAGTTAAAAGCATTCCTCTATTAAC
>JAOTIZ010000202.1:25376959-25394704 GCA_027123425.1 Erythroxylum panamense
AACAACAACAACAACAACAACAACAACAACAACAACAACAACAACAACAACAATAACAACAACAACAACAACAACAACAACAAGAATAATAACAACAACAATAATAACAACAACAACAATAATAATAATGATGATGATGATGATGATGATGATGATGATACATCCAAATATAAAATATAACAATCCAAATGAAGTTTAACAAAACAATTTAAAGAGCAAAAGAGGTTGGGCAAAATTTAAGGGCAAAATCATCATTATAGGAAAGGATAATTAGTTGATTGCCCAAAAGCTACTCACAAGGAGCTTTTAATATTTAGTTGGTTGAGTTGAATTAGCTAACCCAACCAGCCAATAACCAAACAACTAAAATAACTTTTTGACGAAATCAAACAGCTGATTTTGGTCAATTAATTAAAAAATTAGCTGATCAGTCAACAGTCAAATAAAGCCAACTAGTTCGTAGGTTTAAATATCAATTTTTTTTCCGAACAAAAGAAAATAATAAGAAAAGAAGTTGTAGAAGAAGAGAGAGAGAAGAGAAGGAGAAAGGGACAAGAGAAAGAGAATATTTATTTAATTTTTAATTTTTAAATCTGATCTGCTTACGCATTAATAAATTTATGAAAAAATTATATATATTTTTTCATACAACTTGAGGAGTAAATTAAAATAAATTTATGAAAAAATTATATATATTTTTTCATACAACTTGAGGAGTAAATTAAAATTTATGTATAATGATAAAAAATTACTAATTTGACCTTTTCTTTACCAACGGGCAAATGTTATTATGAAACTGGCCCATCAATGGCTGCTTCGCAGTACCTTTTTTTCCGTTCAAACTATCGTCTCTTCACTCTATCTCCAAATTCACCAACAATGGAGGTCGCAACCGCAACAACATCGAGGGTGGCCCTGAACCCGTATGTTTCAGCATCGTCGACAATCACTCAACGGAACCTAAGTTTTAATCGAAACCTAAATTTATCTATCAACTTCTTCTCTTCCTCTCTCGCGGGAATCGTTCCGGGGAGCTTCTCTGGCATTAAACTCCGACCTGACTGCCTCAACCCTACATCAATTTCCAGTTCCAAACACAAAAGAAATGTCGTTACCATGGTACTTAATTGATATACATGCTTTTGTTTGGGCATTGATTCTTATCTATGCATTTCTTGATGAGATGGGTTATATAAGAACAAGGGATTTGAAAAGTTGGCACATGAGATAATTGATTGCAGTATAAGGACTACTTCGGAATTGGTTGTTTATTAGATTTTTGCTTTGGTTAAGAGACCCCAAATTGGTTTGTAATTATCTTATCTTGCTAGTAGCCATCTAACTGAGCTTAATAGTGGGAATTTTTTTCAAAATATTCGTTTTTTTTTCATGTTTGTTCTACATTATATCTTCTTTGTGCTTATAAAGATATAAATTTTGTTTTGAGTTTGTTTGCAAGTCCGATATTGTCCTCGCTTATTCATGACTTTTTTCGTGGAATTTCGCTAAACTTTGTGTTCTTATTTTGTTTAGAATAACAGTTAATGGAAAATTTACGGGAACTGCAAATCCTTATTTAGTTATCACTCTTTTATTGGCAGGTTATTCCTTATACAAGGGGAAGTGCATGGGAACAGCCTCCTCCTGATTTAGCATCTTACTTGTTCAAAAATAGGATTGTTTACCTGGGCATGTCTCTTGTTCCTTCTGTTACGGAGCTAATACTGGCAGAGTTTCTTTACCTTCAGTATGAAGATGAAGAAAAGCCTATCTACCTATACATAAACTCCACCGGAACAACAAAGGTTAACATTATTTTCGTCTAATGAAAATATGATTGTATTAAAATTGTTTTCTTGGCGTTTATTCAAACAAGAGAACTGACAAATTTTATAAACTTACAAAATTCTAGCGCTGCAAAGTTCTTTACAGAGTTGGAACACAGTTTGCTGGGGTTAACAATCATGGTACTGCTGTGTGCCAATGGTTGTTATTAGTGTTAGTTGAGTTTCAAACCCACATTAGTTAACATTTCCTTCATCATTGACAAGTTAGGCTGAAGGAAAGAATTCATTAATAGAATAGAAGAAGTTAGATTAGTAGTTGAACCTGCCCAAAATTGTTGATGCACAACTATCCAAGAGTTGCTAGTTGTTTTTCTAAGTTACTTTTTTCTCGATTCATTTAGGTATCTTCTGCATTGGTTCTTTTATTAGTTTTCTTGGTAGGATTTAGGGAGATTTGGTTTTCAATCAATCGATAAAATTTGTCCTACTAGTACAAATAAAATTTCTAAAATAGAAGTCCATGGACTTATCTATCTTGAAGGTCATTTAAGATGTCTTCTTCAAACTCTAATTGTATTTCTCTTCTTCCGAGCCACTATCTATCCTACTCTAGGCCTCCTACTTTGGAATCTAATTGGTTGAAATCTTCAATCTGTTGGTTGTTTGAAAATTTCATAAAGAAGTTTACAAGTTTAATAGTTTTGTTATTAATCTTTTGAGAACTTACTGGCTAAATCTACCACTAGGTCTTGTATTGTCTACATTGTTATGTCTTATTATGCCAAAATAAGAAATATGCATAGACTGATGATGTTTTATATTACTATTCACCTAATGATCTACGTATGATAAAATTTTTGAAAGATATGTAAGTTTACTATTGTATTTGTAGTTGTTCCTTGTCTTAGCTTCTTCTTGTCTAGATGATATGGTGCCAATAGTATTGCAACATATGAAGGAACATTACTTTAAACCTTTGCTGGTAGTCGTGCAGGATCATGCAGACACACAAAAGCATGAGGATACAGACAATCGTAGACAATTGTTTCACTTGAAATTTTGTCAATTACTGTTCTAGTTTGATATTATTACTATATTTTTTATTACATTATCATATTTCTTTTTTTTTATCATATTCCATTTTATTTTACATTTAATTAAATTTATTTGATTATTTTTAGAAAATTATAATTACAAGAAAGTTTTCTATGAGTAGAATTACGTTTGTTTTTCAGGGTGGAGAGAAGCTGGGTTATGAGACAGAAGCTTTTGCAGTCTATGATGTTATGGGGTTATAGATCTTTGTCCCCTTTAAATGTCATTTTCATTAAAGTTCTATTTTGTTACAAATTGTTCATTAATTGAATTTTAGTATGATGGTTTGGCATCCCCTCATTAAGTGTTCATCTCTTACCTGAACTCTCTTTGTTAACTTTTATACTTTTACCAATTATGAACTGCCTTAATGTGCTATGCCAAGAGTGATTCAATGGTAAGTGCGAAATTTGTTGAGGTGACGAAACATTACTTTTGTCTTTAATACGCCAAAGTCCATAAGTTGAGATCCACAGTGCTTTAAAACTATCCATTTTTCTTTTCAAGCTTCAAATTATTGGGGAAGATTGTTTGGGTAGTGTTTGTGTAATCAACTTTTAGAAAATGTAATACTTTGGTATTGATTTTGTAATATGCTTGAGGGTTAACTCTTCCAACATATTTTATTGGTTTGAAGGATTTAAATTTATGGATTTTTTCTTCAAACGGTAGCATATCTTTGCCTCTATGAAGGCAACATAGGTACTATTTAAATTGCTTTGTGTTGTAATCATGCTAATTGTGATTTTTGTTTGTGTGCATGTGGGCATATAACTGTAGTGATGGTGCTGTTTGTGTCAAAACTGTTCTCTGCCTTGTAATATTTACACCTGAGAGATTAGTTATTTCATCTTTAACTAACTTGTTCCATTCCAGGTATGTCAAGCCTCCAATATTCACACTCTGCGTTGGCAATGCTTGGGGAGAAGCAGCTTTACTTTTGGCTGCTGGTTCAAAGGGAAATCGTTCTGCTTTACCCTCGTCAACTATTATGATAAAACAGGTATGTTCTTCCTATTCATTCATACTTTTTCTTTCTATTACCTTGTTGGGCTGCATTATGTGGCTGGTCTTAGTTCTTTGACATGAGGCTACCATGTTCTTTCTCTGTCAATCGTCAGCCAATTGGCAAATTTCAAGGTCAAGCAACAGATATTGAGCTTGCAAGAAAAGAAGTTAAGAATGTGAAAGCTGAACTGGTATGATGTTATCTCTGGGCTATGTATGGAAATTTAGCCATATTTTCTTCCCATTCTGTTATTCTTCTTGATTATTGGTGCTGGAATTGCAATTTTATCTGTATTGCTTACTATAACAAGTCATGTGATGTGGGTAAATCATTGAATATTGAAGGCACAATATTGATGTATGACGAACAGAGGGTGATAAAGTGCATATGAACTAAAATCGGGTCTATTGGAACTTTTAGTTAGGGCTGGGAATTAAAAAGAAAAGGGAATTGAAATAGATGCGATTTGTATCAAAAATTAGGAATCACACCTAGGAATTGAAACAAACAAAATTATTGCAATCACAAACATAAGTTTTGAGAAATCACTTCTAGCGGTTAGGAATCACTTCTAGTTATCTAGGAATAATTCTAGAATAACAAAGTCTCACACTTGAAAACTTAGTTTATTCTTATTCATTTAAACATTCTGTACATAAAGATATGTATCGTTTAAGTCTTGAGACCCTAATCCTAATGGTGTAGGAAATCCAAATAATTTTCAAAATATGAATTTAATAAGGATTTTTGTTATTCCATACTAGATTTGAACTGTCACATGTCACAAAGACTAATATTTCAGAAAATATATTTTTGTAGGTCTTAGATTATTAGTGGAATTTGTTGTGGTTATTGTTAGTTTGCGTTAATGGAAGTGGGGTTAGGAAGTTATTTTATTTTTCATTTCCAGTTATTGTCCTCGTTTCGTGGAGGTAATAGTAACTGTCAAACCATATTTACTAATTCTGCTACAATTATGAATGAAGGTATGCTGAGCATTTCTACAATCAAAACCAGGGTTTTGTTATAGTGTTCTCTCTATCCCTTATAAAGCCCATATTGTATTCTAATAAAAATAAGCAGAAAAGGAAGGAAGAAAAAACTCTTCGACAGGCAGAAAAGAAAGGAAGAAAAAACTCCTGGACATATTGTCAGAGTATGTGTGAGAGTGGACAAGGCATGTGACTCATTCAGTTTCTAGGGAAATATCACATAAACCATAAACAATGAAGAACAAATTAAACTAGAAATATTCCTTTTCTAGTTGAATCAGAGTATGCGCGAGAGTGGAGAAGGCATGTGACTCATTCAGTTTCTAGGGAAATATCACATAAACCATAAACAACTAAGAACAAATTAAACTAGAAATATTCCTTTTCTAATTGAATTATTCTTTTTCTGTATCATTCTCTCTGACATGATGAAAGTTGACCTTGACTATCAATAGCTGTCATACATTTTCCTCGTGGATATTGACCTAATCCTAATTATTCATCTTGTCAAATTCATCAATGTCAAATGCACCTTTTTTAGCAAGAACCCAGCTCTAACTTGCTCCAGAACCATTAGTACTTAGTTAATCACTTCAGCTTCCTGTTTAGTTGTTTTAGCTTGTAGGATAGGTGTTTTGGCATGCTATGTGCATGTTTAAGCTCGCTGCTTAGTTGTTCCAGCTTGTTATCCATATGTTTCTGCTTGTTGTTCAGTTGCTTCATCTTCTATTTTTCTATCTTGTCCCAACTTCACCATCAAGTTTAGGTTGCTGGTTTGTTGTATTCTTTCTTATGGGAGTTGTCTCTTGTTCAAGGCGTGCTTCAATTCTGTCTAGCCTTTTCAGAATTTGTACGGTTAGGTCATCTATCTCTTGATCGTTGACTTATCCCTTACACATCAATCTGCTGTATGTCACCATTGTAGTGCCAGCTCAATCCTCTGTACACCCTTCTGCTTCATGTGGACATTGTTGAACCCAAGCTCTAATACCAAGTTGATGATAGGATGAATATAGGAATGTCGACTACTTGATAAAGCAAACTAAAAATAGTGGATGCTGGAACTCCGAATTTAGGGTCAGAAATTTAAAAATTAAGGAATTCAAATCAAAGATAGGTCTAAGAATCACTTCTAGGATCTATATTAGAGCTAGGAATCATACTTAGGAATTCAAACAAATAAAAAAATTGGAATCGCATTAGAGGCTTTTAGAAATCACTTTTAGAGTTTATCAATCTCTTAAATATCCAAGAGACATTCTTGAGCTATATTTGGTTGGAAGTAGGTGTTGAATGGAATGTAATGGAATGGAATGTAAATGGATGTAATATTAGAAAATTGTTCTTTGGGAGGGATGGAAGGGTTTAAAATGTAATATAGTGAAATGTTGTATGGAAGAAGGGTTTATAACGTAATATAGTGAAAAATTGTTTATCATTTTACATTTCATCCTAAACTCTCCAAATCGAAAGTTTTTCATTTTTACTGTTTAGGATGGATGGAATGTAGTATGAAACCTTTCTCTTCAATTCCATTCCATCCTATTCCATTATAAACCCTCCTCTCAAATGATGGAATAATATTGCATTCCATTCCATTCTATTAATAAAAACCCTTAACTAAACATAGCCTTAGAAAAAAAATACGTATGAAAATTTACTATATTGTTATTAGAGAAAATATACATAAAAGAAGTCCTAAAATCCTATTTCTAATGGATTAATAATTGAACTAAATTTATCAAATAAGAATATAATCGTACTAAATAAGGATTTTTATTATTATTATTAGCTCTGATGCCATTGAAAGTAAAGAGTAGGATAGCGAGTAAAAAAGTAACACATTAGTTTAACGTGATTCTCTTGTAAAGGTTATGTCTGTTTATAAACACTTAAATTATTTATTCTACTTGTGCTGCTTCAATTATCATCTAGGTCAATCTCTTGGCAAAGCACGTTGGGAAGACACCTGAGCAAATTGAGGCTGACATGAGTCGGCCAAAATACTTTAGTCCATCAGAGGCTATTGAATACGGCATCATAGACAAGGTACTTAAACATACTTTTTAGTGGTGATTTGCTAGCTTTTTGGTTCACCTACTCATTTGATCTTTTCAGGTCATATATAATGAAAGAGGCACTAAAGACCATGGAGTTGTTTCTGATCTTAAGAAAGCTCAACTTATATAACTAGAAAGAAATTGCCATTAGTGACAATTAAGACTCAAGTAAGTTAGAGTCCCTGCTTAGTCATCATGTCGACAATTTATGATGATTAGATTGCATTTGTTTGCCATGATTTGCTTCTATAATAGCTCATGGGTGATAATGATCTCTGTCCTTCACACCAATAATGAATATGTAAGTACATTTTCACTTTATCAAAATTCCTATATAATGCCTATTATGGCCCATGATTTGGGATCTAGCTATAGAACCTTACACTTTGAAGTCTTCTAGCAGCTTTGCTTGCACAGCAAGCTTTGAAAACTTTCTCCCTATTCTACCTAACTTGTTAAAAAAAGATTTAGAGCTCGTTAAGAGAGAACTCTGGATCTCAACATGTATATTATTGGAGTGAATAATAGTGCCCTTATTGCATTCCCTTATATAGGATACAAGACACAATCTTAACAACTAACGAACTTTTTATAGAAATAAAAGACCTATCTAGATAGCGCTGCCATCTTATTCTAGTAGAAAAGGGTTCTTAATTTAAATCCTATTATAATAGAAATTCTATTAGTCATATGCAACTAGGATAGCATATCTAAATAGAATAATATATATTACTACTTCATATCTAATGAGGAATCCAAACACAGTCTAAATTTTAACCTATTTTGATGTAAACTCAATTCCCAATTTTCATCCCACAAATTAAAGTTTGTGGTTGACTAATCTTTTTTCTTTTATTTCTTTTATGTATTTTAAGTTCTTTTGCATCATTGATAGTGCTCCCACCTTTTTTCTATGAATTGTTGATCCAAGTTGCTGTTGATTTTAAATTCTTCCCATCAATTATGGCCTATCCCTTTCTAACTTCATGGACCAGAGTTGGGCATCCCCTTGCATATCGAAATAATTCAATCCCACCTTGTTTTCATAGGATTCTGTTGATGGTGAATGAAGTGTTCACACTGGCTTAGGCATCTAATGGGGTGAAAAGAATTGTAATAGTGAGGACAATCCAGCTCTGCGTACATGGGTATGAATTCCCTCCTTCACCATTCTCCACCTTGTGCTCTCTCCTTCCTCTCTAATCATTAGCTTCTCAGTGGATTCCTCTGTTAGCTGTCATTTCTCTGGTGATCTCATCTAGTCTAGCTGTTATCTTACTCTATTCTCTTTCCTTTTCAACTTGATCCCTTATTCGATTTGAAAGCCTCAATTTGTTGCTGAATGGTTCGAGGGTCCCCCATCGCTGACTGCTTTGTACCAAATTGTTATGGCCCCTGGCTCTGAATCTGGTTACAGGATCTTGCACTTGGAAGTCATCTAGCGGCATTGCTTGGAAGCCTTCCTCATCTACTTAGTTTAAAAAAAGGAATAGAGCTCGTTAAGAGAGCCCTGGATCTCAACATGTATACTTTTTTGGAATGAATATTTTTGTCTTTATTGCATTCCCTTATATAGGATAAAAGACTTATTCTATTATAGAAATAGAAAATAAGTAACGACTGCCAGATCTATTCAAACTAATCCTATCCAGATAACAACTGAAAGTCTATTCAATCTTATTTCTTATTTTCCAATGAGTAAAACTTGGCATACTTTCACTGAATCATGTTCAGGAGTAATATGAGCTGTCCAGCAGTAATATGATCCTGTTGTCCAGAAGTAACAGCACCACTTGCGTAGACACTGGTTTGAAACTTGATACTGTCTTCAGTTTACTAGCTCGTAGGGAGCAGATCGTGTCAACCTTTGGTTATAGTTAACCATAACTTTTTGGAGTTTGATCCTCAGATTTCTTAGCAACCATTAAGGAGAAGCCTTGCCTAGTTCATAGCTTATGGTAATATCGATTAACAGATCAGTATTGACTTTAGTATTTCTACATGAAGTTAAAG
The DNA here is from genome assembly GCA_027123425.1 of Erythroxylum panamense. Taxonomy (NCBI): domain Eukaryota; kingdom Viridiplantae; phylum Streptophyta; class Magnoliopsida; order Malpighiales; family Erythroxylaceae; genus Erythroxylum; species Erythroxylum panamense. The sequence continues at coordinate 25,385,916 of JAOTIZ010000202.1, forward strand.
CTTAAATCATTTTCTTTCCTCCGTAGAATCTGCTACAGTTAATCCACTGAAAGATAAAATGTTAAACTGGGAAAGGAGGAGGAAAAAAAAAAAAGGCGATGGAGGGTGAGGTTAATGAAAAAATAGGCAAATAGACATAAATACTTTTATAAGTCTATCTGATTTTCTTTCCATTTACATCCTCATTCAGCACCCTTTGCTTAATCCTACTACGTAATTGCTATGGTTTGTGTTCCAAGTATTTTTTTGAGTCAATATGCAGTTGCTTGCTGTTTTCATGGCTCAGCACTTTCTAGTTATTGCTTTTTACTTTGTCTTCCTCAAAACTGCAACAGAAAGACACCTGGAAAAGTGCAGTACCCACACAAGTGCTGATTGACTATTTGATTAACAAACTTTACACGTTGCTTGGCTTTTCTCATTCTTTTTCGGTTTTTCAAGATTGAGACTGACTACAGAGGCATGTTGGTTGCGAGAGTATGCTTTATCTTCCTCTCTACCCGACCATTTTTCCTTTTTATCATCCTAAATCTTGCAAATGTAAGGATAGGATGCTATACTGGCTGTTTATCAACCGCAGATTAATATTTGGTCCCGGCCAATTCTGTATTGTTTCATCGTGTCTTCCGAGTGAATAGGGCATGCGTATTGCGAATGACACTCATTTTGTGCGATATGGATGTCACTATCAAATTGGCCTCATTTTTATGTTATTTTCTGAAAAGATTGAATTGTTCTCAGGCATTTGTAGCACGCCATTGGATTGCGCACGGTGGAATAACATAAATGGAATGTGCACTGAACAAAGAGCATTAACAACTGAAGGATCGATGCTTGAAGCTTCAGCCATAGAAGATGTCGTTTGTACAAGCATTTAATGGGATTATCTTAATTTAATATATGCTACTGTAGCTAGTAGTTTTTGTAACTTTAATGGCTCGGTAAGGATTGCTGCGAGGGGATCTTTCTACTCTGAATAGTTATGGCATAATGTTGTGCAGCAATTCGTCTCCTAAGCCACATCGCATGTTTTAAGCCCAAATCGTATATTTAATATTATTTTCACTTTTCAATCTAGTTCGGTAGCCACCAGTTTCTGCATATAATATTCTATTTTCACTTGTCGTAACTAACATTCAAATTGATTTGGAGATATTCGCATTTTAAACCAAATGTAAAATATCTTCTTCTTGTTTTTGCTAAAAAAGGTCAATTCCTTCTATATTTAAATTTCTAAAATGTCGTCGTCGTCGTCATCGCACTCAGTTTGAAATCCCGCAATGAAGCAGGGTATGGAGAAGTCAATAGTACGCAGCCTTACCCTTACAAAATAGGGAGGTTGTTTCCGGTAGACTCACATGCAAATGTGACATGAAAAAAATGATGCAAGACAGAAAATAAAATATTTAGAGCAGTAAAAATATAATAAAAATTAATAGGAATAATAATACTAAATAAATAAAAATGAAATAATACGAAGAATAATAAAATAAAAAGAGTAAAATATAATAATAAGAAAAATATAAATAATGATACTAATAATAATAATAATAATAATCATAATAATAATAATAGAAAAAAACAGAAAATATCAGGAAGTTACGCCTAGCAGAAGTCTTAAGTATCGTGTAATAAAACCAATGGGTATAGGTATTAACTAAAAGAAGTGGTCATATTTTTCAATAGTTGCTTCATATTGTATTTGTAACTTCTTGCTACTAATGCAAATTTTACATTATTTTTTAGAAAGTAAATTTCATTAAAATTCAAGAAGGTAAAAGATTATAATGCTGCGTCAAGAAGACAACATACAGATTGCTCTATGCTAATATAGCTCTCATAGCTATAAGCACCAAGCATTTACATACACATGTCCCTACATTGGCATAAACACTTGTAAACATTCCATATAATCTGTCATTAAGATTCATTCCACAGATCATTCTATCATGGAGTAGCAAGTGATAAGATCCCAGTAATACTCAAATAAGAATAAGAGTATCAGAGATGAAGGTTGTAGTTTCTACACCCTTTTTGCATAGGTCACTATATATGTCCTGATGTTCTTGTGAGTTCCATCATAAAAGTATCCACTTGAACAAACAACTTCTGATAAATTCTCTTGTTTCTTTCTTACCATAACATATACATTGTATAGCTTAGAGCAATCTTCAGCACCAATTCATCCTCTTTTCTCAAGTTAATGCCCAATGAAAACTAATTGTTCAATTCTATTTTCTTTTGGAAAATTAAATTTTACTCCATTAAAGACGGAATCAAGGAACTTACAACACTGTTTAACAATGAGCATTTCAATGAGCAATAGGTATGGCACGCTGGTAACATTTGTCTTCAACAAGTGTTGTGGAGAGACGTCACCATGTGTGCTGCATGCAACTGCACATCTCCACGTGCACTAACTCCTCCTCTGGTCCTGGACAGGCACACCTCTCTACCAACTTCATTCTCGTTATGTCCAGAGGCACAATGGCAGGCTACAGACTACTAGTCACTTCACCTGGAGCCAGCTTCATGGTGACCCCACCATCAGTTAGTCGCTATTGTCTCATACAATGTTGAGATTCTTCATTGTGTAACCATAGGTATGCTAGGGTGCCACCATGAATAGCTTATATTAGGTTCAACTGAGTTCCTTACCTTAAGTAACTAAGATATGAACAATTAATTAGCATCTTTGTCTTTAATTGCCTAAATACTTTCCCCTTTCAATATATAGCTACGCATCCATCTCATCCAAAGCAATTCCATATCCACTAGTTGCTTCCAAGGTCCGTTGTGCCATTAATACCTTATTGGTTACCAATGCGAGGATCATATTAAGACCCCCCTCAGAGGTTTACATACCTCTTGTAACGTCCTGTTTTCCCCATGTGTATATATATATTAACTATATATATAGTCCATAATGTTTATTGATTAATGTTATGTTGTGCTTAAGATATTTATTTTTGGTATATATTTCTTTAGATACAAATTGGAGAAATAAGAACCAAATGAGCTAAAAACATATCCTTGGAGCCATCCTATTGATGTTCAATCTTATTTGCCTTTATGGAACAAGAAGATGAATTAGTGTGAATATGGGACCAAAAAAATGAAAGAAATAAAGTTATTGCAACTTATACGATTGTGTATAGAACTGTGTAACTCACTGGAAGTGCTGAAACTGCATCTTTGTGCTTCTACACACTTCCAAAGAGTTACATGGTCGTGTTTTCATTTTTTGTCCCATCTTCCATCTCCTTCTCATACTATGAAGGCAAATAGGATTGAACATTAATAGAATGGCTCCAAGGATATGTTTTTAGCTCATTTTGGTTCTTGATCTTCCAACTTCTACCTAAAAAAATATAATTCAAAATAAGTATCTTATGCACAACATAACATTAATCACTAAGCATTAGGGACTATATATGTAGTTAATAAATCACTTATCAAATATCCTCACACTTAACTTTTGACCGTAGCTCACTTTGAGCATGTAAGTTTAGACTCTTGCAATTTTCACACACGGTCACCTACATGCCATATGTTTGACTATGTATTGTGATATAACCTAATTTTTATTATAAAAGGACACTTAAAAGGCCAAAGGGGAAATGAAGAGTTTAGAGACATGAAAGGGGGTAGATTTCTTGTGCTTTAGAGAGCTATGAGGAGCTAAACTCATTGTTTTTTTTAAACGTTTTCAGATGCGCTCAGCGCATATTATTTATATCGAAAGCTAAAACGTCATACAGGAAAACGGGTGGGCATACCTCCCATTCAAAACCAGACATAGAATTGGCTGCTCGAGCTATCGTATGAGCTACCCGATTCGCTGGTCGCTTGACAAAAGCAGTGGAAATAAAACGATGCTCATGAATAAGAGCTTTACAATCCTCAATAATCATCGAAAAGTAAGAAGGAAAGTTTTGTGTGGATGTCAAGAAATGTGTAATTATCTGACAGTCCGTTTCCACACAAATGGGAGCAAAGGGGAGGTTCTTTATCCAGCTTAGAGCTTCGCGAAAACATAGTGCTTCACCTAGTTGAGGGTCCCGCCAGCCTGGTAAGATCAGCAACTGGCCTCCACAATTAAGCCCCTTACAGTCACGGATCACCATCCCTAATCCATAAGAGCCCGAAGACAAAAGAGCTACATCAACATTGCACTTAAATTGATTCGGTGGTGGAGCCTCCCATTGAGATGGCTGGGGTGGAGTCTTTATGACTGTACTAGTTTTCCTCTTCTGAGCAGTAACCCATTCCAACAGTGTGGTGGTGGCTCTGCGAAGAACATAAGATGGTGCCTGCCTTTTCTGATTCCAGATAACGTCATTGCGGTGAGTCCATATGCTCCATAAAATCATACAAACCTCCTCCTGGTGTGTCCTCGGGTAATCCGTCATAATCGAAGCCAGCCAAGGTTGAACCATGGTGTCAGGAGCCAAATTCCACCGCATAGAGTATAGTCTCCAGACAGAAATAGCAAACTCACAATGCAGAAAAACATGGTGGTCACTCTCTGGGCCATGAGTGCATAGAGGACAAACGTCAAGAATGTCCAAGTGTCGGTGGTTTAAAGTGACTCGATAGGGGAGTGTCTTCCTTACCAGACGCCAGAGAAAAAGTTTAATTTTACCTGGTATACAAAGCTGCCAAAACTTCTCCCATGGGAAACCTGGTTCTCTTAACTCTAAAGCAACAGCTTCCATCCCCAGCCGATAGCCTTCTTTAACTTTATATTCGCCGTGATGGTTTAGAGTCCACATCCACTCATCCTTACGCCTAGAAAAACTAAGTGGAATCTGTAAAATGAGTTCTGCGTCTCGGGGACTGAAAATTTGTCGAATTACATCCTCTTTCCATCGATTGTCCCTAATCAGCTCAGCCACACAACCCACTTGCTCCGTATAGTCTGATTGTACAAATGGATCCCCCGCATCCATTAGCCATGGATCTCGCCAAATTTGTATATCTTGGCCATCCCCAACCCGTCTTCGACAGCCCCGAAGTAGGAGTGATTTACCCTCGTGTATACTTCGCCATATTTGGCTTGGATTATGCCCCACCTCTGCAGAAAAGAAATCAGTGTTTGGGAAGTACCTGGCTTTGAGGATCTGTGCCACCAGCGAGTTCGGGTGTTTGAGTATACGCCATCCTTGTTTTGCCAGAAGAGCAAGATTAAATTGCCTCAAATCTCTATAGCCCAAACCTCCATAAATTTTTGGAATGGCAATTCTCTTCCATCGTAACCAACGTAAGCCCTTGGTTTCTCTGCCACCATTCTGCCAGAAGAACCCATTCATCAAAGTCTCCAACTCTTTGCAAGTATCCAGAGGTAGAAGAAATAGTGACATAATATAGTTAGGCATAGCTTGTGCCACATTCCGCAGTAAAATATCCTTTCCTGCTTTGGATAATACCTTTGCTTTCCATCCTTGTAATCGCTTAGTAAGCTTCTTGATCACATATTGAAAAACCCGTCGCTTACCCCTTCCGATGACAGACGGCATGCCTAAATAATGAGAGTGTTCCGCAAGCTCCCTCACTCCCAACGTGTGGCATATTAAGTTCTTCACTGTAGGCACCGTATTAGGAGTAAAAGATATACCTGACTTGAGGAGATTAATTTGTTGGCCTGATGCTGTCTCATATTGTTGCAAAATAGTTTTTAGATGTGTCGCCTCCTCCACAGTAGCTCGAGTGAAGAAGATATCATCATCTGCAAAAAACAAATGAGACACAGGTGGAGCCCCTCTAGCTATTACCGGCCCATGAATGAAACCCCGCGCCTGTGATTTGCGTATACTCGCCGATAAACCCTCTGCACACAAAATGAACAAATACGGAGACAATGGGTCTCCTTGTCGCAAGCCACGATTAGGGATCAGAGGTCCGTACTCATCAATACCCCGAACAAAATAGTATGATACCGATGTAACTATTGACATAATCTTTGAAATCCATACTTCATGAAAACCCAACTTCAACATAATTTGGCGCAAATACTCCCATTCAATACGATCATAGGCCTTACTCATGTCGGTTTTCAGCGCACTAAACCCCATCTTTCCTTGAGTTTTCCTCTTGATCCAATGAAAAAGCTCATATGCCACAATAACATTATCTGTAATTAATCGATGAGGCACAAACGCGCTTTGTGTGTCTGAAATAATCTGAGGTAATACCTGTTTTAACCGATTGGCGAGGACTTTGCAAACAATCTGGTCGGTAACGTTGCTTAGGGAGATAGGTCGTAAATCAGCTATCACTTCAGGGGAGTGCGTCTTCGGGATCAGAATGATGTTGGTTCGGTTTAGCCCCGGCATGGGGTGAACTCCATTCAGAATCCGGAGGCATTCTTGGCTAACGTCGTTCCCCACTATGTCCCAATACGTCTGAAAAAATCCTGGATTAAAGCCATCTGGCCCCGGTGACTTGTCGGGATGCATAGCAAACAACGCTTGTCGTACCTCCCCGTCAGTATATGGAGCCATTAAGAAATCGTTTTGCTGTTGGTTGACCTTACGCTCCACATTCATTAAGATCGGGCTTACATCTCCACCTGTAGAAGTGAAAATGTTTTGGAAGTACTCCAGTAGCATTTTCGGGAGTCCTGAATCCCAATCAATCCATTCCCCATTATCGTTTTTGAGTTTTGAAATGAAATTCTTCCGATGCTTGTGGGAGGCCATGAGGTGGAAAAATTTCGAATTGGCATCGCCTTCCGCTAACCAGTGCTGTTTAGATCTCTGTTTCCAATATAGTTCTTGTTGAAGAAGAATGTCGCCGTATTGATGTTCCAAGTCTCGGAGTGTCTCCATATGGACTAACGAGTGTCGACGCAAAGTTGCCATCTGCTGTTTAATCCTTTTTAGCTGAATGTGAAACTGCATACCCTGCGATTTTGCCCAAATTTGTAAGTCGTGAGAACATTGGCGGAGTTTTTCGGGAAGCGAGCACCGTACGCCTTCCGCCTAACTTTGCCTTATCCTCTGCCGGCATTCATCTTCTATGGTCCATGCGTTCTCAAAACGGAAACGACGCTGCACAAAAACTTGCACTTGAATTCCCAGTGCTAGAAAGATGGGTAGGTGGTCCGAAGAATCCGTTTGTAAAACAGAAAGTCGTGCCTTTGAGAACGAAGAGGACCATGTGAGCGTTCCCACCGCCCTATCCAACCTTTCCTTCACCAAGTCAGCCCCATTACGCCGATTCTCCCAAGTGAACAGTGAGCCCTCCGCCCCCAAATCGTATAACCCACAATCCAGTAACGCCGTCCGAAAACCCTCCATCAGCGCTCGAGGGGGTGTAAGGTTTCCTTGTTTCTCAGAGAAGAACATTATATCGTTGAAGTCACCAATGACACACCATGGCAGCTGCGATTTTGGTTGTAGCTGCCGAAGCAGATCCCAGCCCAGTCGCCGATTATGCCTATCAGGGAAGCCATAGAAGGCAGTTAAACGCCAACGTTTAACTCCCGCAAGACAGACAACAACGTCAATATGGTTGGGAGAGTAACTAAGTAGCTGGGCCATGTCCTTATCCCTCCACAATAACACCAAACCACCTTTAGTTCCAACTGGGTCCACCGTGAACATACCTTGGAAGCCCAACTTCGTTTTTATTGCTACAAGTCTATCACTAGTAAGTTTTGTTTCCATAAGAAAAATAAAAGTGGGTCTCTTGGTGGACACAAGGTCCTGTAAAGCCCGGACTATGCGGGGGTTCCCAAGCCCCCGACAGTTCCAACTTAAAGTACTCATGTATGGCGGTGGGCTTCGGAAACAAAGCCCACCGATTTCACGTTTTTTGGCCCAGACTCGTCTGTACCCGGGATATATACTGTTGCCATGTCACCACTGGAAAGCGCCGTTTCTTCCTGAATACGTCTGCGCTTAGAATCAAAAATCACGATTGTGTCGGCGGCTGGAGAGGGAAAGGACGCAATGGTAGCGGGAGTAGGCGGTAGTGCAGGTATGGCCTGAAGCTGCGCCTCCCGACGCTGTGGGTCCTCACTGATTTGAGGGATAGATGGGAGGCGCAGACCCTGATTGTCGGCGCTACTGTTTGACTGTCCACTGTCCTGCGAGGTTCCCGGAGTAGGGTCAGAATTCGCCTGAGCATCTGTGGGATGGGCATTGGAGTCCGACGGAAGATCAGTTTCCGACCGCAGCCACTTAGCGCCAACCTGGTTAACCCTCCTAGATTTCGCTTTCAACCAGGGGCCATAAGCAAATTTCTCTCGAGGAATTCGTGGGTGGTCATACAGAAGATGGCAAAAACGATCCGTGTGGCCAACAATGCCGCAGAAGTAACAGAAGGTATTCAACCTTTCATATTTGAAATCCAAACAGACTTTCTCCCCTTGTGATTTCTTCACAAAAATTTTCCGTTTGAGAGGTTTCCGAATATCAATTGTCACTCGAATTCTCATAAAGTCTCGCCATATTGTCAAAAAATTCCTTGGGTCGGATTCCAAGTAGTCTCCAATATAATTGCCAGCATCCACCGCAAGTTGTTCAGACATAAAACCGTTTGGAATATTGTGAATTTGAACCCATAACTCTTGGTTCTGCCGGATTCTGGCGGAACTGTGCGTTGCCGTTTGGATCCATGAGTTGGCTGCTTTCTGTTGTGATTCTGACGGTGAGATCCCTGCAAAACAAAGAAGGCACGTCGGGGGTTATGTCCCGATTAGCCCCCCCGACGATCAAGTAAGTCTTTTTGTGAAGGTAGGGTTGCCGAAGAGCAAAGATGGCTAGGGTTATGAGTTGCGTACC
>JAOTIZ010000202.1:25394804-25406070 GCA_027123425.1 Erythroxylum panamense
GGGAATCTCTCAATTATAGGAGAGATTATAGGTACAATTAATACAAGATCAATGCATAAATATCTATAATCAACACTCATCCTTCTGGTTCAAAGGGGGATATCGAGGCAAACAAGCATATTTGAGAATTTCATAATCTAGTAGTATTATTCTTTCTCTCTTTTAGAATTGATTTTCTTATTCTCTAATTAGTGTTTTAAGATTTATGTGTGAATGATTTAAATAGTTGAAATATATCATTTATGCATGAATTTATTTCCAAAATCTAAATTACATTATGTAATCGCATTCACTTTGGTAAACTAATGGTCGATTGTCATTTAGGATAACATAATATATGTTAAATGACCCAAGCTTATGTGGTTACTACCTAGATTAAACTACTTTCTTATTATGCAATACGATTATCACACGAAATCTAGAAAGCTTATTCCAGGTTGTTTGATAGTTAGACCTAATTGAAAAGTTTGTTTTAATTACATACAACTTAAGGAAAAACTAGGGTTAACAGAACTTGTTGTTAATCTATGGTTAATAGTTCCAATGAGAGATCCAAGAATAACATTACGATTGATACTTGAGCTACCTCTGATTGTTAGACCACTTTAGAGTAGGTTTAACACTAAAGAAGGTAGAGCTAAAAATGTATTTCATCAAGACAATTATCTATTTCCCGGACCTTGCCATTAGTACATGATCGGTCTCTTTCACATATTTTTTGTTTGAGATCGCCCATCGGATTGTTGAACTCTCTCTCTTTTTGGGATCAGAAGTAGGTTGAGATTAAACCGCGAACTAGATTTGAAACCTATTAGTTAATTTTATCACTTTTGTACTGTTTGATTTGATTTACCTTTAATAGTTTAGTTTTACTTTATCTTGTTAATCAAAATTCAACTAAAACTACACGCTTCCCCCCAAAAAAATCTTAAATACTGATTTATTCATTACAAATGCTAGGCACACATGTTTTGTAGATACAATCCCTTACTCACCACTACTACAAATTTAGTTGTGCAGAGTTATATTTTATTTTCTAGTGTGTTCGATGCGCATCATAAATTTATATTACTTCAATTTTAGTACTATAGATATTATACGAGCACTGATTTCAAAATAATTAAAATTTATTAAAAACTAATCAATTACATTTATTTTAATTTTGTCAATAGAAATTTATTATCTAATATTTAATATACATACGTGAGAAAATATATTTAAAAAGTCCTTAATGTGCATACATTTTAAAATCATTAAAGTTTACCAATAATTAATCATCTTTGATATTTATGAATTAATTTTAATTTTATAATTACATATTCATTATTTTAAAGATTAATATTAATTAATTTAATATATTTTAAATTAAAATTACTTCCATCAGAATTTGTTACTTTTGTAATTATGTGTTTCATTATTGCTCGTAACACATTATTTTACTTTCACTGAAATTTTTTTTTAAGGATTAAAGATATTCAATTCTCTTATAATTTAACAATTTCTAAAGTAACCCTATAAAATTCAAAATTGTCATAAAACTTATTTTTTTATTTTTAAATTTTAATTTTTTGTAAGAACTTCTTTTACACAAGTGAATTAATGAAAAAAAATTGTAGACTTAGTTTAACTGATTATCTTAATTCTCTTGTATAATCCTATACATAATGCTCTAAAAATTTTAGTTTGTGTTATTAATGACTTGTTTTAAAGTGGAGGAGAAGAGTTGGATTATCATCTATTCTTTTTCTTTTTCTGACAAATAAACCCGTAGATACTGAAAGGCAAAAGTCTAAACCCAAGCCATCAGCTTACCCTATACACGTGGATCCTACAAGCCTTTCACTATCAGGAGGAATACAATCGGATTTATCTAACAATAAAAAAGGAACCAAACAAAAAGGGATAGTTTCCCAACGATGAAGGTTTGCATGTAATAAGGCTACCCGAACTAAGGAGTAAGCCGCCCTATTAGCAATCCTACGCGTCCATTGAAAGGACAAATGAGGGAAGTGACGCTTGAACGCTAAACAGTCATGAGCCAACAATCCGATCTCTGAATGAGTAAAAGACGAATTTGTAATAGGTTGAACAGTCAACAAACAATCCGATTCTACTACAACATGGGTAACTTGTTTGACTTTCAGCCACGAAAGTGCTTCTCTAATCGACATGAAATGATTTTTTAAGTTTTAATAATAACAGTCATATCTTTTAATTTAAATATTCTTAATGCAGTTTTATTTTTCATGTATCAGTTTTCTATTATAGTTTGTAAAATGAATACTATTGAAAGATCCAAGGGTTTAATATAAGAGAATGCTACATTGAGATCTCAATTATAGCCATAATGCTTCAAACAGAAAATCACTGTTGGACTGCTCACTTTCGTGACAGGTTCCAAATTGTGTAACATAAGTGGCCAAGTGGCCAACTAGAGAACGGAGTCACGGTCACCTACCCCAATTTCTTCCAAAAACTTTATTCAGAATCCTGGAAATTAATTGTGTTTGGTATATCATTTATTCTTCTTTGGCATGTGCCGACAATAAGTGCGTTTGGAGCCTTAAAAAGAAGACCTTTTTGGTAACGACTTAATAATTGAGAGTGCTCTCACCCCTAATATGGACTCCTTTCATCTAATTGTTGACACGGCGAAGACCTCTATGGTGACCAAGTTTGACAGGGATCTCCAAGTGCGTTACAGCCAAACGCATCACTCACGGGCTAAGTGGTGCGAGTATATTAAGCTCGTAGGCATCTGATGAAAGGGATAGGTTCGCCAATCGATGATTTACCGAAACAAGTACAAAGAATGAGATTTCTCACGGAACTCCAACTTGGCAACAAGTGGATGAACATTAACCTTTTTTTTAAAAAAAAATAAAACAAGGATAAGCTTTCAACAAAATAATGACTAATGTTGAGTTCAATATCAAATTGACTGCGCCTTACCAAAAATCTACTAGAGTTGAGTCACTTTACTCATCGACATTCAAAGTTTCTGATTTTAAAGTTGAAAGTTGTAACGTGGAGCCCAGTAAGAGATTGGAATTGGGGAGTCCAATTTTATGGAAACGCTACTACTAGACAATATTTTTTTTAGTTGTTTACTATGTATTTTAGGCGAGTCTCAACAATAAGAATACATTTTTAAGCTATTTACATTTAGATTAATCTCCATTCGAGTCAGATAGATTTCTTTGCGGAAGACAAAGCTCTGGTCCAAATTTTAAACAGCTGCATATTATTAGACATTTGATTTGAAAAAGAATGTAACACCATCCAAATCAATTGTTTTTTGGTGTTTTCCAATTGATACTAATTAAGGCCCTTGATGGTTAGTCTTAAACTTCCTCTTTAGCTAAGCAAATCTGCAAAGACTTGTTTCAAAATGAAAAGGAGATACAAATATTTCATCATATTTATATGTACATCCTAAATTACTAGATTAATTAAGAAGGAAAAATGATAATACACAATTCAACCAACTACAGACAATTTACCATTGGATGTAGTAGGCGGCTAGAGTATGAACCTTGGAACTGTTCTAATTGTCTTCGTGTAGTCGTTCCATGGTTTCTGACTTCATGCTCCACTTTAGAAGAAACAAAACTCAAATACCTCATTTATAACATGGCTAGATGTTTATGATTTAGCTATGAATAATTTATGACAAGTATTGATCATGGGTTTGAATTTTTTTAACTGAGTTTCCGTTTAGAAATTTGATCAGTGCATAGAACCTTTGCGGTTCTCCTGTCCGAAAGTTGACACTATAGTTTATGCCTAGATATCTTAGTATTGATCGTTAATACAAATGTTAGGCCGACTCACACAAGCGTCTCCGTGGCACATGCACCAACTCACCCATAAAGCTAAACAGCTGCCTCGTGTCATCTATAAAAAGGGAACTAAATTCATAATTCTTACCATCTTCAGCTCATACCTTTTTTTCCTTTTGTGTCTTACAAGCTTCATCCCATATTCCTGTGTACTAGAACCGAGCATTATGGGCTTTGCACCTGATTATGGCTACTTCCTCCTCTTCGTTGTCTTCATTCTTATGGCAGAAACAACTTACTCCCAAGACTACTTCACTTCCTCTAGAGCAACCTATTATGGTAGCCCAGATTGCTTGGGGACAGCAAGTATGCGTTTTGCCATTTTTTGTTCTTCTCTTCTTATTTATTAATGAGTAACGCCACATAGTTGTTTGGTAATTTGCGTCTTTAATTTAAATGTAGCTGGTGCCTGTGGATTTGAGGAATATGGAAGGACTGTCAACGATGCTAATGTGGCTGGTGTTTCAAAGCTGTACAGAAATGGCACCGGCTGCGGTGCTTGCTATCAGGTATATTAAAGCCATCTCATAATGTTTGTAACATCCCAACATGTCATTTTTATAACATAAAAACTTCCATCTCTTATGAGTTCACTTTAATCTTTAAGGGCTTCTTTCTACTGACCTCCATAAGAGCACAAAATATTCTAACTTTTTTAGTCTATAATCTATATAATAATACTAATAATAAAACTAAAGGGTGGAAAAGGCTTTCGAGCAATCATTGGGCTCTCCGTACAAGCATAAATGATAATTAAGTCTTTGTGTTCACGTGCGTCCAGGTTAGGTGCAAAGTCCCGCAACTTTGCACTGACGATGGGGTGAATATAGTGGTGACTGATTACGGTGAAGGTGATAAGACTGACTTCATCATGAGCACAAAGGCCTATGGGAGATTGGCACGTCCAAATACGGCATCAGAGTTGTTTGCTTACGGTGTAGTCGATATTGAGTACCGAAGAATCCCTTGCCAGTACTATGGTTACAATCTAATGTTAAAGGTCCACGAGCACAGCAGGTTCAACGAATACCTAGCCATTGTTGTCTTGTATCAGGGTGGCGTTAATGACATCTTGGCTGTTGAAATATGGCAGGTATACACAATTAAATACAACTTTGTTTCAGCCTTCCTAGTATATATTTCCCCCTTTGCTTTCGCTTAAAGTTGCATCTGGAGATGATATCACAATAAATAGCAACTTGTCAATTACTTAACAATCAAACAGAGAGAATGAAATGGTGGGTCTGGTTTGGTTTTGGTACAGAAGGATTGCAAGCAATGGATAGGAATGAGAAGGGCTTATGGAGCAGTTTGGGACATAGCAAATCCACCAAAGGGAGCAATGACATTGAGGTTGCAAGTGAGTGGTAGTGCAGGGCAAAAGTGGGTCCAGGCAACAAATGTCATCCCTTATGATTGGAAGGCTGGGGCTGCTTACGACTCCACCTTCCAACTCTACTAAACAAAAGAAGGAATTCTCAGTTTAGGATAGGAGCAAATATAGTTTGTTTTTCGACTTTCTTCTTAATTACAGCAAAATGCTCCTTGCTAAGAGAAATAAAATGAGAGGTTTGTGTACTGTGGTTGTAGCAATGGTCAAGGGAATAAAGTTGGTGTTTTTCATTCCTCGAGTTTTAAAGGATGAAGATAGTGCAGGTGAAATAAAATGATACATTGTCTCCTGATTGCATCTGCATATTTCAAATTATACTAAACCAATCCACCTGGATGATGAAACGTTGCAAAAAATAAAGAATTGCTAAAAAAAAAGTACATCTATATATAAATTGCTTCATGGAAGAACTTCCACATCAGTTTCAAGGCACTTAAGAGAGGTCCATCGATTGCCCGTGATGAGAAAAGCGAATATACATTTAATTAAATTTTTTTTTGCATTCTATATTGGTCAATCCACCGCTTGGCCTCCATGGTTATCTAGGCAAGCAACTAGCATGGGATGGTAGTAGTAGGCTGAGCTGGGTTGGGACCACTCAGGCCTCGGGAAGTGAGCAGAGCTGCGTCGAGACAACTTGGACCTCAGGATGTAGGCCAAAAGCCCGACTTGAGGTCCGATCAGGCCAAATATGCCCGGTCCAAGTTCAAGTCTGATCTAGTTCGATAGGATCGAAGCCCAATAAGGCTCTGGCTAGTTCGACTATTTTTTTATTTTTTAAAATTTTAATAAAACTTTATTTAGTTAAAAATTAAGGATATATAAAACTTACATAAAATGGTAACGAAGGAGAATAAAATTATAGGAAATGAATAAAAAAGATTATACTTAAAGTGATCAATTTAATTAATTGAAGTTATGAATATTAATTGATTAATAAAAATTGGTATTATATAATAAATAAATATATAAAACATACATATAGTGACAAAATAAACAAGATAAAACAAAATTCATTAATGAACGAAGATAAAATTATAAAAAATGAATGAAATATATTATAATTAAAGTGATAAATTCAAATGATTGAAGTTATGAATTTCAATTGATCAATAAAAATTGAGATTTTATAATGAATGAATATATAAAACATTCATATGTCGATTAAATGAATAAGATGAAACTAAATTCATCAATGATTAATGAAAGGGATTTATTTCTATATTATCTACAAATCAGAGAATGGTATGGACCTAAAGCAATTATCTTTTCTTAAGCCGATCCAATGACTACCTATCTATTCATCCAAAGTGGACTTATTGATACCATTTATCTAACGATTTTACAAATTTTGTCAGAATTTCTCACATGATTCATATAAGTAGTTAAAAACTACAAGGATTGATTTGCTAAGGAACGAGAAATATTCATCAAAGTTTTTAGTAGATACCCCTTTTTTAAGGAAACAGAAACTATTAAGGATGCAAAAATCAAAGTATCCAGAATTGCATTCTTTCAGATTGGAATTAGTAACGGGATGTATCCACCTATTGATGAACCACCAAAACACCCATTTAATTGGGAGTTCATTAACCAATTGAACTTGCAATGTTTAGAAGGTGTTTACCTACAATGCCTCATGATAACTTCTGAATCAACAATCAAAGTCAACTACAAAGCCTCTTATTCATGGCATGACTCTAATGGAGCTTCTTCCACAGAGGGTTGAAATCTATCTGACAAACCTAAAGGCATCTCAAGAGCCGCTGTGATGCTTAAATATGTAGTAATCATCATAAAAATAAGATCAACATAGAATGTAGACTTGAGATTGGCACAGTCGACATTACATGCAGAGGTAACTGCAAAAGGAAAACTCCGGAACCAGCCACTGTATGATCTAGTAAAATAACCAAGTACATTACCAACTGCCATGAATAGTGAGATCAACGAGAAGTGCTCTAAAAGGACTTTGAGTCGTGTTATGGAATTAATATAAAAACAATTACAAATAGAAATACAAGTAAACGAACTTTTAAAAATCAAACAAATATTACAAGAATAATACAACAATTAGTAAAAGATAATACACATAACAAAGAAACAATAATCAATATATAGGAAAATTTAGAAAAGCTAGTAAATCGGTGAGAAAAATTAGTCGAAAAACTACATACAACTGAAATGGTATCAGAGCCTGTTAAGAGGCAAGTAACCACATTAGTACAACCATGGAGAATATAGAAAAAGATATTAAACAACAATTAACCGAAATAACTCAACTAGTAAATAAATTAACCATTATACCCCCTCTTGAAAATTTAACTCCTATTACTGATAAAGATTAAATTATCTATGGATAAGAATCAGATCAAGAATTATATGTTTATAGAAGTAAAAATGAAGACTTGAAAGTAGTAATGCTGGGGAAAATCAGGAAAAGGAACAACATTCTTATCAATGGGAAGCTAGACCAGTTGAAATTGACAATTTAAATCAATTTGGATATTATTGCAAAGGAAGTAAAATTAGAAAATTTCCTATGGAATATACACCAAAACATATAACACTAGGACCCAATGATACTTAATTTAGATTGTGTTATTTCCCCTAAAAAATTATTGTTCGAATGGGCTAATAAATTATAATTAGTAATCCAAATAGAAAGACCATTTGAAGGAGTAGAAAATAGAAGTACACTGTGGAATTTTATTATCTACAAAACATTCGGAGTAGTCTTAGACTTTCTTTTAGATAATGAAGAAAGAATAAAAAATACTACTGCCTTTTTAAACAATATCGAAAATGTAGAAGTCTTTCAAATAGTATTAAAAGAAATTTATAAAGAATTTGTTGGTAAAGATGTAGCCTTCTATCAATAGGAAATAGAAAATGCAGAAAGACGAACTGCTTTATGGCATTTAAATAATATGAGAATTTGTGATATTTGCTATTTAGAACAATATATTTGTGAATTTAAGAAATATTAGTATAAGTTAACTCGACCAAAAACAAGAAATGTATATTCAAATTTTCATTCAAAAATTACCTTATGCCATCAACCAAATAGATGAAGAACAATTTCAAGACAAAAATAGCAAAAATATGGTAGCTTATAACTTAGGTGGAGTCATTGCTATAACAAAAGAAGTGTTAGCACAAAACGTTTAGAAACCAAATTACATTAAAAAAAATTAAGATATAAGGATATTCAATTTTGTTGTTCAAAATATGCAGAAGCACTACAACAATATGGCTGTGATTTTTCATCTTATCGACGTCCTAGAATAAAGCATCCACATTTTAAAACTAGAAGTTATAAATGGAAAGATATCCTTGAAAATATAAAAAACCTTTCAGACCTTATAAAAAATTTTAGAAGAAAAAACTATAGACAATTTAAACCTAAAAAACAATATTATCCTCAAAATAAAAAAATCTTGTAAATGTTAGCTATGCAAAGAAGAAGACATTACGCTAATAATTGCCCAAAGAAAACAAAAAAAATATAAAGAAAAAATCAATATGCTAAACTCAACATTTGAAGAAAATTTAGAACTAATCAAATCAGATTATGAAACTAATTCAACAATTTCATCCATTTATCTCTATAAATCCCAAACGTCTGAATCATCAACTTAATCTGAATACCACCTTTATTCAAGTGATTATTCAGAATAAAAGAATAAATGCATTTATAGATACAAGAGCTACTATATGTATAGCTTCAAAACAATTATTAACCCAGTGGAAAAAACCATATAAACAATTAGAATCACTAATGGAAGTATAAAATTATTTTGGTATGTCAATTATTACAATAATATAGTCATTGAAAAATATACATTTACATTACCATCTATTTATCAACAGGAATCAAGATTACTATTAATATTAGGCAACAATTTTCTAAAATTATATAATCCCTTTTGTCAATATCTACACTATATAACACTAAAAACACCAATAATAAAATCGTTAAACCTAAAAGCAATTATTCTTAAAATCCCTATATATCGTACCACTTATTATAAAAAATTACAACTGTTAACAAATAAACTAGATTGTTTACAATTCTATCTTCTCAATAATATGTCTATTCAAGCAGAAATTGAATTAGAAAATATTTGTAGTGAAAATCCACTAGATCCTTTGAAAAATTATAATCTAGTTTGTCTGTTAACAGTTGTAATTTTTTATAATAAGTGGTATGATATATAGGGATTTTAAGAATAATTGCTTTTTGGTTTAATGATTTTATTATTGGTGTTTTTAATGTTATATAGTGTAAAGGAAATGAATGAAAAAGGATATAATTAATTCGATCAATCTAATTAATTAAGGTTATGAATTTTAGTTGATTAATAAAAATTGAGATTATATAATGGATAAATATATTAAGCATACATATATTGATAAAATGAATAAGATGAAAGCAAATTTGTTAATGAAGGAGGAAAAAGTTATAGGAAATGAATGATTATAATTAAAGTGATCAACTTAATTAACTAAAGTTATAAATATTAATTGATTAATAAAATTTGACATATATATATAACATTCATATATTGATAAAATGAATAAGATAAAACCAAATTCATTAATGAATGAGTATAAAATTACAGGAAATGAATGGAAAAGAATATAATTACAGTAATCAATTCAAATAATTGAAGTTATGAATTTCAATTAATCAATAAAAATTGAGATCTTATAATGAACGAGTATATAAGTTGAAAACAAATTCATTAATATTAATGACATAGGATAAAATTATAGTAAATGAACGGAAAATTTTATAATTAAAGTGATCAATTTAATTAATTGAAGTTGCAAATTTCAATTAATTAATAAAAATTGAGATTATATAATGGATAAATATATAAAGCATACATATATTGATAAAGTGAATAAGATGAAACCAAATCCATTGTCATTAATGTAGGAGAATATGATTATTAATGAAAAAGAATATGTTAAATTGACCAATTCAATTAATTGAAGTTATAAATTTTAACTGATTAATAAAAATTGAGATTTTATAATGAAAGAATATATAAATCGTACATATATTAATTAAATGAATAAGATGAAACCAAATTCACTAATGGAGGATAGGTTAACAGAAAATGAATAAAAAAGATTATAATTAAAGTGATCAATTCAATTAACTAAAATTACGAATTTTAATTGATTAATAAATTTTGAGATTTTGTAATGAATAAATTTATAAAATGAATTTATATTGATAAAATGAATAAGATGAAACCAAAATCATTATAATTGATAAAGAAGGATAAGATTTTAGAAAATGAATGATTAAAGTGATCAATTCAATTAATTGAAGCTACAAATTTAAATTAAGTAATAAAAATTAAGATTTTGTAATTAATAAATATATAAAATGTACATATATTGATTAAAATAATAAGATGAAATCAAATTAGAAATGAATGAAAATGATTATAATTAAAGTGAATTCAATTATTTGAATTTATGAATTTCAATTGAATAATAAAAATTGAAATTTTACAGTGAATGAATATATAAAACGTACTTATATTGATTAAATGAAGAAGATGAAACCAAATTCATTAATGAAGAAGGTTATGATTACAAGAAATGAATGATGAAGATTATAATTAAAGTCATCAATTCAATTAATTTAAGTTACAAATTTTAATTGATTAATAAAAATTGAGATTTTATAATAAATATATAAAATGCACATAAATTGATAAAATGAATAAGATGAAATCAAATTCATTATCATTAATGAAGGAGGATAGGATTATAGGAAATGAATGAAAAAGATTATAAGTAAAGTTATTAACTCAATTCATTAAACTTACGAATTCAATTGATTAATAAAAGTTGAGACTTTATAATGAATGAATATATAAAATGTAAATATATTGTTAAATAAATAAGATGAAACCAAATTCATTAATGAAGGAGGATATGATTATAGGAAATAAATAAAATATATTTTAATTACAGTGACTAATTTAATTAATTAAAGTTATGCAAT
>JAOTIZ010000202.1:25420016-25439248 GCA_027123425.1 Erythroxylum panamense
TACCGATCCTTCGGACACCCTTGGTCCGAAACCAATTACAATCAAACATATAACCCTCCATTCTTCCACATGGCATAAGCACATAATTAAACACACAAATATTGAGGAACCAACTAGGTTACTCACCTGTAACTTCCGAGATAATGCCGGGAAGTCTCAGCTACGTCGAATGATCGATGCTCCACTGGAACCTCTATATAATCAAAACATATAATTATTACTAATTGTCCAATTGCCGAAGTCAATTATGCACATGAAGAGAATCAATTGCGTACCATACATGTTTATGACATTTCCGACACAAATCCGAAATTTCCCCAATCTCAATTCTAAATCCCGAATTGAAAATCTCCAAATTGAAATCAATCTATAACCAATTGAATCAGCTAACTCCAAAAATCCCTAATTAAAAGATCACCTTTCAGAAATTGGGTGCCCTCGCCGCGGCGAGCCTCCTCTTCTTCGTCGCGGCGTGCGCCTTGCGCTCGAAGCGACGAAACCCATCCTCGCTCACTGCGGCGCGTGATCCGCGCTCGTCGCGGCGTGCGGGACAAATCTGCTCGTTGCGACGTGCGTTAATTGCTCGTCGCGACGCACAGAAGCTGACTTGCTCGCCGCGGCGTGTTCTTCGTGCACGTCGCGGCGTGCAAACCCAGCTACGCCTAAAAACCCATATTTTTCCATATTCCCGACTGCTACGAACTTCCAATCCGATTTTTCCTCCTTTCAAACACTCCTAAATTAACTCAATACATATCAAACAACTAATTCCTAAACTCTATTTCATCAAACAACCATTATCCCTAAAATATCAACACTAAATCAAGCAAAAATCATCATCGGAAACCCTATCGTTCCAATCCCTCAAATATTCAAACTAATCATCTATATAACTCAATAAATCAACAAATCAAGCTATCTAAGACAAGAAAGAAGCAAACTTACATGATAAAACCTTCGAAAACTCCAACGATCACCAATTCCTCAACCCTCACACACCCACGGTTTCTCCACAAGCCAAACCTATCTTCATCTTCTTCAACACCAAGCCAAAGGGAAATGATCAAGGACAAAGGAAGGAACAATGGCGTGAAGGAATCAAGCAAGAACTCCAAGGAGAGATCACGAAGAAGAAGAGGAAAGCAAGCTTCGTGGGAGGCCAAAATTCAAAGGATTTAGGTTTTAAACTAAAATTCTAAGGGTTTGTTTGGCAATTAATTGCCACAAGACCAATCCGAACAACCTCAATCCAATTTCTGATTCTAATTTCTCCCGAATTCCAACGGCTCAAAACTCTAATTCCTCAAATCAAATTTCTAATCTTTCTATGCCATTGGTTAATCAATTTCGGAACTGGAAATCAAATTAATCAGTCATTAGGTCAATTTTCCGGTCCGGACATATTACTCCGAAAATTCTAGAAAAATTTCTATAATTCCTCAAAATAGAACACTCATAATCATACACTCCAATTTCATATTTCAAACTCCTAATTCTCAATTCTCACTCCAATTAAATTTTTTTCAAACTCAATTGACCCAATTTTCTCCAAATTTACCAATTTATCCAAATCAAGTCGGGAATATGTCATACATGTATGTACGTTCATATGCTAGTGCAATAATTGCCAAATTATCCAATTATACATAACTAAAATGCATGAGCATGCCACATATGAATGCACTCTCACTGTACCCATCCCATCGGTGACGAGATGTTACACCAACATTGTTTGGTATCAGAGCTTAGGTTTTTCCTAGGCTTAGAATGCATCGTAGGATGAATTGTTGTGATATGTGACTATTTGTTGCATTGTGAATTGATTGACTGCATTACGTGACATACATGTCATGCATACATGTAAGGATTAAGATTAGAATAAAATGTAAGCTAATCATTAGTGTTTACATTGAAGGAGTAAGATGCCACCTCGTAGAAAGACATGAGAAGTATTGCAAGGATCAATTGCACCTGACCCTCCGCTAAGAGAAGAGGGCACGGATGAGTCTAAAGCTCCAGGAGATGCTGAGACTCCCGTAGGGCAAAGTAGTGAGCCCATTCGATCACAGACACAGGAGTCGCCTATTCTGTCAGAACAAGTGCCTCCCTTGGACCCGAGATTGTTTTAGGCATTTACTTAGGCCTTTGTCCAGGCTATGGGTCAGATGCCGCAATCTTCTGCTCTGGTCTCAGTTAAGAAGAGGAAGCAGCTCGACAAGTTGAGGAAGTATGGAGCAGTGGACTTTTATGGGACCACTAATCCTGAGGAAGCTGAGACTTGGTTGAGAAAGACAGAACTTATATTGGAGCAGATGGATTGTGAAGATGATTAGAAGGTTGAATATGCTGCGAGTTTTCTATAAGGGGATGCTCTGCATTGGTGGGAGAGTGTCTCGGGAAGTCAGATGAAATCATCAGGGTTGGCCTGGAAGGACTTCCTAAATGTTTATAAGAAGAAGTATTTGTTTGAAGTGTACATCCAGCAAAAGCAGAGAGAGTTTTTGAGCCTTACCCAAAGGGAGATAATGGTGAGTGAATATGAGCGCCGATTTACACAGTTATCCTGGTATGCAGCAGAGATGAGGATGAGTGAGGCGACTAAGTGCTGTATGTTTGAATCGAGGCTATATCTAGCCATCAGAGAGAAAGTGATAGTGTAAATTTCAGTGATTTTTAACAGTTGGTTGAAGCAATACTGAGGGTTGAGAATATAGAAAACATAAAGAGCATTGTAAATAAGAAGAGAAAGGGGAGAGAACAATTTAAGAAGGGAGGCGGTGCTCCTATGTCAGAGAGGAGTGCCAGGACTTTCTCTGTATAGTCTGAGGAGAGGAGCAGTGGAACAAGTAGGCCTAGATAGATGAAAACTATCTCACATCAAGCCTCAACGGTTGGAGGCAGCAGGAGTGGAGATGGGGATAAGCTACTCATTCCCAAATGTGAACACTGCGGAAGGTTTCATATAGGGGAATGTTACCGTTTGACTGGACCGTGTTTCAATTACGGGGAGAAAGGACGCATGACAAGAGAATGCCCTCAGAATCCAAGACATGAGAGAAGTAAGATGCAAGTTTCAAAGAGGGCCGAGACAGTGGGACACAGAACAATAATGGAAGTCGGCAGTAGAAGTTCTAATGCGGCAAGAAAGTGAACCTTCTAGGGAGACCGAGGGGGCAAACACCAGCTAGAGTGTTTGTTATGACAAGGGAGGATACAGAGACAGCTCCGGAGGTCGTAACTGGTGCGGTTAAATTATTTGATGTTGATGTTGTTGTTTAAATTGACCTGGGCTCTACCCACTCTTTTGTTTCATCGGGTAGAACTATGTATGGCAGGGATTTGAGCCCCTTGGATACTCCTTTGATGGTGAGTACTCCAATCGGCCAGTATATTATTATTAGTCAAGTTTATAAAGATTGTGAGATATGTATTGGTGGAGGACAATTAGTGGTGGATTTGATCCCTTGAAGATGGGGGGATTAGATGTGATATTGGATATGGATACGTTAGAAAAGTATCATGCCAACTTAGATTGCAAACAGAAGACAGTGGAGTTTGAGTTGAATAATGGAAGAAAGGTAATGTTTATGGGAGATAGAAAATTTAGCTCACCGAGAATTGTTTCAGCCTTGACAGCAGAAAAATTGATAAGGAAATGATGTGAAGCATTTTTGACCTATGTGGTAGACACAAAGGCAGATGGAGGGAAGTTAGAAGAAATACCTGTGGTCATGGAATTTTCAGATGTCTTTCCTGAGGAATTACCAGGACTACCGCCCCTAGGAAAATTGAATCTCCCATTGAGCTTCTTTCGGGCATAATGCCAATATTGATTTTGCCTTATAGAATGGCTCCGGCAGAATTGAAGGAACTTAAGAAGCAGTTAGAAGAATTGCTAAAAAAAGGTTACATTAGGCCAAGCTCTTCGCCTTGGAAAGCTCCGATCCTTTTTGTAAAGAAAAAAGATGGATCGTTGAGAATGTGTGTGGATTATAGGAAGCTAAATCAGGTCACTATCAAGAACAGATATCCACTCCCACGCATAGATGATTTGTTTGATCAGTTGTAAGGGGCAAAGGTCTTTTCTAAGATAGATTTGAGATCAGGCTACCACCAATTGTGGATAAAGGAGTCCGATGTGTTAAAGACTGCTTTTAAAACACGATATGACCACTTTGAGTTCTTGATCATGCCTTTTAGGTTAAAGAATGCACCTACAGCTTTCATAGACTTGATGAATCGAGTCTTTAGGTCCTTCTTAGACCGATTTATCATGTCTTTATTGATGATATATTGGTTTATTCTAAGAGTGACAAAGAGTATGATGAACATTTGAGGGTTGCCTTGGAGACATTGAGGAAGAACGAATTGCATGCCAAATTCAATAAATGTGAATTCTGGCTAAAGGAAGTGCTGTTCCTTGGGCATGTGATTTCAGAGCACGGAGTACATGTAGATCCGAGAAAGATTAAAGTTGTGGTGGGATGGGAAGCACCTAATAATATAACAAAAGTGAGGTGGGTATTATAGAAGATTTGTGGAGGGCTTTTTCATAATAGCAGCTCCACTTACCAAATTGACAAGGAAGAATCAGAAGTTTGGGTGGACAGATGAATACCAGAAAAGCTTTGAGAAGCTTAAGCACAGATTGACGAGTGCACCGATTTTGACTTTGACTTCGAGTAATGATAGATACATAGTGTATAGTGATGCCTCGAGGAAGGGATTAGGATGTGTGTTGATGCAAGAAGATAAGGTGATTGCTTATGCCTCTAGACAATTAAAGTCTTATGAGATGAATTATCCCACACATGATTTGGAGTTAGCTGCCATAATTTTTGTGTTGAAAATATAGAGACACAATTTGTATGGAGTCATTACTAGGGTATTTACAGACCACAAGAATCTTAAGTATCTAATGAGCTAGAAAGAGTTAAATTTGAGACAGAGAAGATGGTTAGAATTGTTAAAGGATTATGACTTAATGATTGATTATCACCCCAAGAAGGCTAATGTAGTAGCGGATGCACTGAGTAGAAAATCGACTATGACACATGTGGAGACAGTATATATTCCTTTGTTAAAGGAATTAGCCAAACTTAAAGTGACAACTAGCTTTCTAATGATATATAGTATGAAACAATTAGACATCGGAGTTGAGAGATATGATTGTTAGAAGTTTGTGATGATGAATAGGATGGATTTTCGGGACAGCGTCATTATTTTGAAATTTTAACCCTTATAGAGTTAGAAATTGTTTTTACGTTCTTCATGAAAGTTATAGATCTTTTTTTTACTTTCCATTTATATAAAGTTTGCAAAATTTGGAGTTATGGATCAAAAGTTATGGAGTTTAGAAGTTAGGATCAAAAGTTATAGAGATAGAAGGAAAGCAGGAAGGCAAATTCACAATCGCGACAATGCACGATCGCGACTCTGCGGAGCGATCGCTACTTTGAGATCGCGCGCCTCCTTCCCCCCTTACCTAAACATATTTCATTCTTTTGACCATAACTTTGTTGTCCGACCTCTAAATGACCTGATTTTTGAAGCATTAGATTTCTAACACATTCATCTACCTCTCCACAAAAATTTATAGCTTTTGGTATTAATTTGAAAAAATGGATTGAATCAAATTGAGGAGATCGGTTGGAAGAGTATGAGTTAGATATTTTTACTAAACATGCTTCAGTATTTCGGTGATATCTTGATCTGTAGAGCTCCAAATGTGATGATTCTTGTCTCTAAATAAACTAAAGACATAGATCTACAAATTATCTGAAGGAATCAAATTTTAATTCAGTATTAAGACTTTCAATTTTTGTAGTGAAATTGAGTATAGTGTACTGTTTTAGTCTAAGAATAGTCCGAAAGTGTTTGGACCATCAGATTTCTAAACAAAATTAAATGATTTTGATGTCATTAAAAACTTAAGATAATGGGGAACAAATGTTCTGAAGAAGTTAAATTGAAATTCTAGTTGGAAGTTTCCCAAAATTGGTCCTGAAATAGAAGAGTGAGTTTGCTCTTATTTTGTGACTCTGAATGTTGGACTCCAGAAACGGGATCCAACAGGGTCGCTTTCTGCTGTTGCAACTTTGCAATTTGGAGGAAAGGAAACTAAAAAATATTTGAACAAACTTATTTGGATATAAAAAATATGATAGTAAATTTTAGGAGTTGTGCAAGGGAAGTTGTTATAGCTAAAGGAAGCAATATTAAACTAAATGAACTAATTGCAAGTGAATTGAATTTGTGGCAAAGAGAGTTATATTTGTCACCTTTATACTTCTAAAGAAAGCCTATCGTCAATGTATTACTGTTTCTTCCATTATCTACTAGTTAAGATGTTAAATTTGTATGGCTTTTAGCCTAGCATTTTGGTGGGAAACGAAGATTTAATTCTTTTTTTAAATTATGAGTAATAATAATTATTTAATAATAACTATTAAAAGTTTAAAACCACTAAATAGTGACTGTTTTTACATTGGCACGATAAAAATGTTGAATAAAAGACTTGATAACCATCTAGATGTTTATTTACAAATACTGGGAATCTGACATCATCTCACGATCGACTTCATTCACATAGGAAATCCTTTGTAGGTGACAAAGTGATTGAGCTGACATTTGGGTTGAGTCTATATAAGCTGTGGAAGAAGAGGGATAATAGATGTTTTTGGGGAGTGGAAAGTTAAGGAACACATTAAATCTGAGCTTACTCAATGAACCAGGGAACAACTTCTGCTAAATAAAGAAGCGAGGTGTTGTAATGGAATGCTGGCTGAATCGTGGAAGCGTCAACCAAGGATGAATTAATACTGGTTTTCTGTGAAATTTCATTGAAAGTTTTAGCCTTTTAATGTTTGAGGTAAGTAATTGTTGAGTCGTATGTACCGATGGATTAAGTCTGCTAAGTATACTTAGGAAGCTGCAATGATGGTGATCGTGTAATGTAAAACCTTGTACAAACCCTTCCAAGTGGATTATCAGTGATCTTTACTTAAAAAAAAAACATACAGACCCTTCCAAGTGGATTATCAATGATCTTAGTTCTGAATGGTAATTCCACGAATCTGAAGGTTCTCCAACTTCTTTGGCCTTCTGTAATTCTTCAACAGAAGAGAGCATAACACAACAGAGACTGAAGACGCAGCCATTGCAGCTCCGGCTATCCATGGCGGTAACCGGAATCCGGTACTTGGAAAAAGTACTCCGGCGGCTATAGGTATCCCAAGGAGGTTATAACCCAAAGCCCAAATATAGTTCAAACGGATACGAGAAAACGTTTTCCGGGAAAGGTCTATGGCAGTAATGACATCCTCCAAATTGTTCTTCATCAGAACTATATCAGCAGCTTCTATGGCGATGTCTGTTCCTGCACCTATTGCCATTCCAACATCTGCTGCTACAAGTGCTGGAGAGTCATTGATGCCATCACCGACCATCGCTACTTCGTAGCCTGAGGCCTGTAGTTGAGAGAAATGGAGTTAAACCATAACACGATGTCAGTAAAGCTAATTACAAAGCGAAAGACAAAGATATTATGACGGTCGGGAAAAATACCTCTGTATTTATCAGTCTTTACAGGCAAATGGGCAAGGAATTTAAAGAATGAAAGAAAAAGATATTATATATATATATTACCTGTAACGCCTTCACTTTCTCTGCTTTCTGCTCAGGTCTGGCTTCTGCTATAACAGTGTCGATCCCAACTTCTTTGGCAATCGAATTTGCAGTGCCCCAGTTGTCACCGGTCACCATTATACTCCTGACATTCATGGACTTGAGAAGCGAAATGACTTCGTACGCACTAGGTTTCACTGGATCGGATATGGCTAAAACTCCTGTCAATACATCGTCTACGGATACTAAAATCCCAGTTTGGGCCATCCCTTCAATATCTGCGAGCATCTCTTCAACATCAATAGGAATAACAATGTTGTGATCTGTCATCAGGCTTTTGTTTCCCACCATTATTTTCTTGCAGTGCACCATAGCTTTCACGCCATGGCCAGTAATTGAGATAAAGTCTCGTGCTTTTGGCCAGACAGGGTTCTCTTCATCTTCTTTGAATTTTTTGGCATACTCTACAATGGCCTTAGCTAAAGGGTGCTCACTGTTTACCTATTGAAGAAATTTGGTGAGAGAACTGAATTAGAATTAAGTATCTAACTTAAAATTGTTCAGTAACCATTAACGATAGGAAAGTAGCATACCTCGGTTGCCGCAATCAGTTCATAGAAGTCCCTTAGGGCCATGGTTTTCAAAAGTCTTGTGTTAACAACCACTGGCTTTCCAATTGTAAGAGTTCCTGTCTTATCAAAAACAATGCAATTCACCTACAGAATTGACGAGATCTTGTTAGTCCAAAGAATATCCTGAATTGTTCATAGGCCTGTTTGTTTGGGGATGAAACTTTTTTCTATATTTTGCTAGGATATAAAGGCTAGCAGAAAAAATGTATTGTAACACTGTTTTCAAATAAAAAAACGCATCAAATTGGAAACAATTGGGCTAGTTACCTCCTGAAATGCATATAAACAATGGTCTTCAGAATATGTGAAACTTATCACATGCCAAAATGGACGAGAAATGAGATAAAAGAGTGAATAGAATATGGGTTTGTTAGCTTACTTTATGAGCACTTTCTAAAGCTTGGCCACTTTTGATCAAAACACCCTGAGATGCTCCAACGCCAGTACCAACCATGACGGCAGTTGGAGTAGCTAAACCAAGAGCACATGGACAAGCTATAACCATGACAGAGATCCCAAATTGGAGCGCCAGCTGAAAACTATCCATGGACTTTGGGATCCATGATTCTGGATAGCCATGGAAATGTCCAGCTAAAAACCAGGCAAGCCAAGTTGAAAATGAAAGACTGATGACCTGTAAAATTATCAAAAATTAAAACTTCCAATTTCAAGTAAATTATTAACCATAATGCTATTATGTACTCACCAGAGGCACAAAGAACTTGGAAATACGGTCAGCAAATTTCTGGACAGGAGCTTTAGCCAACTGCGCTGACTCAACAAGACGAACAATCTGAGAAAGAGCACTCTCTGATCCTACCCTTGTCACTCTAATATGCAACACTCCATTTTCATTGACGGTGCCCCCAATCACTGCATCACCCTTCCTCTTTGCCACCGGTCGCGATTCCCCTGTGATCATGCTTTCATTTACATGGCTCTGCCCCCATATGACAAAACCATCTGAAGCTACTTTGGCACCAGGAATAACTTTAATTACATCGTCCTTTTGTATCAGCCTGCTGTCAATTTCTTCCTCATGTACCACATTTCCCTCACCGCCTAGAGTCAACAATATTGCCGTCTCCGGTGCTAGTTCCATGAGCTTGGCGATGGCCTCAGATGTCTTTCCTTTAGCCAACACTTCTAGGTACTTTCCAAGAAGAATGAACGAGATTAGCATTGAGCTGGTCTCAAAGAAATCAGTGCCCTTGAAACCTGGAGAAGTAGCTGATCTTAAGACAGAGTAAACAGAATAGAAGTAGGCTCCATTGGTTCCTAACATGATCAGCACATCCATGTTAGCAGAACCATGCCGTAATGCTTTGTAAGAACCTGAATAGAATCGCCTGCCTATGAAGAACTGTACTGGAGTTGATAACACCCACCTCAGAATCTCTCCTATGCTCAGCATATTAACCACTTTCTTGTCCAATCCATATTTTATCCCAGGAATGTACATGAAAACCATAGATGTAAGGAATATAGGTATTGTAAACATCAAACTCCATAAGAACAATCTCCTATACTGCTTAATTTCCTCTCTTCTATGGCTCTCCCTTTCTCCTTCTCCTTGAGGAAAGATCATTGCCTTGAATCTGCCAGTCCCAGTTGATTCAATTACTTTGATGAAATTTCTAGGACCAGTGACATCTGGTTTGTAGGAAAGAGAAATCTTGCTTAGTTCAGGATGTATATCAATGCCATGAACACCTGGCAGTGCTTGGAGAGAATTTTCGATGATTCTCATGGAATTGTCTGTCCTGACACCATCAACTTTAAGCTGGATCTTGTCTATGTCTTCACCAGTGCTGATCAGTATGGCTTCAAATCCAGTATCATCAATGGCTCCTAAAAGCTGACCACAGTTCGTCATCTTTGGATCAAAATGAACTTCTGCTTCTTCAGTGGCTAAGGCTACTTGAGCGGCATTTACACCTTCAATTGCTTGCAAAGCTTGTTCGACAGTGGAGGAACAAGAAGTGCAAGTCATTCCATTGATGCGGATTCGGCATACTTGTGTGGATTTATTGTCACTGGTCTCTCCTCGGATCAATGTGGCCTCAAATCCAGCATCTTCAATTGTCTCCCGAATCGTCTCTTCCTGTCATAAATATAATGAACGTGTTTTCGCATAATTTGTCGTCTGCGAAATTAAAGAGTTGCTTCTTTCTAGCTTAAAGTTTTTGTCAAAATTTTGTTTAGTTGTTAAATAGTTATACTTTTTATTCCAAACATATTAGATAAATTTTAAAGAAAAATTATTCTTAAGAAAATAAATTTATTTTATCTCTCAAATAATATTTACTAAAAATTATTAATAAATTCTTTTATTTTATTTTATTTATTTTAAATATATTTTAATCATTTAAATCAAAATTTTATTTAAAATTGATATATTTTGAATATATCTTAAATTTAATTATATTTACTAATAATTATTTAATTTATTTCATTGTATTTAATTATATAAATAAAATTAAATTATTCATAATTCTTATTAATAATTAATTTTAATTAATTAAATATATAATTTAATATTTAATTATTAATAATTCTTATTAAAATTTTATATATTAAATAATTAAATAATATATATCTAGTTGATAGTAATTTACATTATAAAAAACAAAAATAAAAACAAATTTTACTTTTATTGTTTTCATAATTTTTCAAAGCAGGAAAAGATTAAAACCAAAACTTGAAACTAAAAACCAAAATTTGGAACAAAAATAAAAATAGAAACAAACAAACAAACTTTAAGATATCCAATAAAGCAAAGTATGAGAATTAAGTTACAATTGGAAATTTACTTATTTCACACGAGTCCAATGATAATAATTAATACCTATGAATTTGGATTTGAACTCCAACTTAAGGAATAGGAGAAATGAGATCCCAAATTATAGACAATTAATTTTATTTCTATTTTTTTGTCCCTTTTTTAGTTTTCGTTTGCTAAATTTAGTTATCTGTTTTTAAATAAAAAATATTTTATTGTTAAGTCCAATAATTACTTATTAAAATAAATAAATTATTTTAATATATATTTAAAATTGAAGTTAAATTTATTAATTTTTGAAAATATTTTAAATTTAAATCATATATTAATTATTTTTATTTTAAATTTTTTGGTATTTTAAATTTAAATTATTTATTAATGATTATTTATTTGAAAATATTTTATTTTAAAGTTTTGAATTAAATTATTATATTAGATTACTTATAATTTTTATCAGTAACTAATATTTAAATTAATGAAATATATAATATTAAATTAGCAATGCTCTTAACAACTTAAATGATGGACATTTTAAATTTGAAAACTAACGTTTAAGAAGTTGGTTAGTTTTATTTTTATTTTTCAAATATTAGTATAAATTTATTAAATTTTGTTACAATAAATAATTAAATAAGTAAACTTTTATTTAATAAACTAATATTTATTTGTTAATATATATTTTAATTATTAAAGTCAATTTTAAAAAAAATTATGGATCTTTAAGATAAATTTAATTTAAATATATTTATCAAATAATTACCAAATTTAAAGTCTTTATTTTTAAAATTAAAATTACATTAATCATAATTTTAATTACTAGTTAATATTAGATATCTTAATAATATATATCTAATTGAAGTTAAATTAGACTATGTTAAAAACAAAACAAAAAACTAACTTTATAATTCTCATAAGATATGTAAACTGAAAAAAGGAAAACAGAAAAATGAAGATAGAAAGTAGAAGGTAGAAAATAGAAATAAAGTTTTTACTCAATTTAAAAATAAAAACTAAAAAATAAAAGTGGCAGTGAAGACAAATAAATAAGGCGTAGGAGATTTTTGTGTGTGTTTTTGCGGGCTTATATCAACTAAGAAATACATAACGTAACCCTGCCAACTTCTCCCACGACTGAGGGCAGTCTTCATGTACGTTAGAAAGAAAAGCAATAATTAATATAAAAGTTGGCGCGCAATCAACTTACGTTCACAAAATTTGGGTGGAAGATAACTTGAGCTCTGTTGTTGAGAAAATCAACTGCGGCTTCTCGGATTCCGGGAAGTCTCTTGACGGCCTTCTCGACGGAGCCGGCACAAGCTGAGCATGACATGCCAATCACCGAAATCAGCACCTTGTCCTCCGGTTGTTTCTGGGTTGTTTCCTCTACCGTGACACCTTTGGGGTATTTGGGCATCGAAGGGTATCTGGGTCTGGCCGACCAGTTGCCATAGCTCTTGTCACGTATGCAGCTTAACGCCAAGAATTTGGTGGCCATGGATATAGCTATATTACGATTTACGGCACTGAATTCATATACCATAACAAGCAAGGCTAGTGTTAGGTTATATAGTGCTTAGTATGGAAGCTTACTTACGGTAGATGGAAGTGGAAAATTGTATTTTAATGAGTCCAGATCTTCTATTCAATTTTATGGCTGATATTCATTGAATACAATAAGACACTATAAAATTAGACAAAAGATCTTGTCTCGTATTTTAATGTCTCTAATTTTTCTGTACGAAATATGAAAGCGTTTTCTTAGGTCAACGGTAATAGGCGCTTTGCTTTGAATTGCACTCGATAGAATAGAATATAATCCTAGAATTCTTGCCGTCATATATTTTTGTACGAAACATGTTATTAAAATGTTAACACTGATGGAGAACTGGAGATAGGTTAAATGGTCGTGGCAGTTTTTAAAAGGTGATTACAATAACAAAATGATAATATGAATATGATGTACGTAGCCGTAGGTCATTTTTTGATTGAGTTTTTATATTTATAACTTAAACACCTTATATTATATTTCAGGCACTAGACTTGGCTTGGAGGCTTTAGCCAAAATTTGGGTTGGTGTTTATTTGTTTCTGCGGAACTTCGAAAAGTATTTTCTGAACTCACACTCGCTTGAAATAAGAGTTATCGACGGATCAAACTAGAAGTAGACTCCACAACGGTACTGAATCTCTTGCCTTTGTCGGCTATTCGATCAAGGGCTCTCAATCTTCTCGTTATGATCATTAATGAATTATTTACTCGAAACTGAAATGTTGTATATCTATATATCTATCGAGAGAACAACAAATATAAAGATTGACTTGTAAATTTTGCATAACGTTTTGATTTCAAAATCACGATTTTAAATACTATACCCATTGAGTATCATTCTATCCTTTTCTGGTATCTGTTTTTCTAGGCTAATCATATAATTGTATCATATTTCTTCCTTTAATAAAAAAACTTAACTTTCACCATTGTGCAATTTTATAAACCTAAAATTGCGCACCGGTTCTCAATTGGGTATTATATTTCAGATATCTTGTATTAATTGAGAACCAGTTTTTAAAGGTGAATCGAACCGGATAATCGACTGATCACTAATCAAACCGATCAAACCGACCAGTCCGGTCCGATTTTTAAAAGAGAGCTTCCAATCTGAGAGGTAAAAAGAAAAGGGCCAGTAAAAGTGTTTCGCTTAGATCAGGAGGTGCGACTTTTTGTTTTTAATAAATAACGGATGCGGATGCGGATGCGATCCGGTGGGATACTGGAAGTGGACTTGGAGGGTGGGATATTGAAAGAGAGATTCACGGAATCTTATGGAACTTATTATTGTTAGTCACGGAATCTTATGGAAGAGTTAATGTGGAAGTTTACTTACTGTGCAAAACTCTATTTTAATGCCACAAGTTTACTTTACGAAAGCGTTATCTCAGGTCAATGGGATAAGTATAATTGTATAAACCTAAAGTTCTTGTCATTATGTATTTTTATACAAAACAAATGCTGACTACAGAACACTGATGGAGAGGATAAGTCGCAACGCGTTTCAAGAAGGTGATTAGGGTAATAAAATAATAATAGAGGTCATGTTTTTGATGAGTTTTTATACGTAACTTAAACATCTTATGGTTAAATAAAAAACATATGGCTGCAAATCAATTCATATTTGACTTTTTGTTCTTCAATTGTGTAACAGAATAGTAACTTTCACCATTGCGCAATGTATAAACTTAAGTTATTATTATCTTAAAACTTTAACAAATTATGATATGTAGAAATTTGTTTTAATTCCTTTTTATAAAATGGGAATTACATGAAGTGAACTTGGGACAAATAATTTCGTATTACTATGGGTTTTGGTATTAATCATATTGGCCAAAAATTGACGTCAGAATGTTTTTTACTAACGAATTCAAGTTTTAGCTTGGTCCAAAACAACTTCAAGTTATACTACAACATTACATTTATCAATGTCAACTAATACTTTCAAATATTTAAAAAATTATGTTTATGTTTAAGTATTTTAGAAAATAAAATATTTTTCAAATACTTATAAAAATTATTATTTTTAATTTCATTAATATAATTATTGAGTCAAATTTGAAATAATTTTCAATTTTAATTATAATATAGAACTAAATTTTAGTATGAAAATAATTTTCATTTAAATAAAAATACCTTTTATATTTATTGGTTACTTTCATCATTCAAATATTTGCTTTCACACACTTTTTAGTTTCCTTTTCACTTTATTTTTGAATAATTATTTCTAGATTAAAAACATAAGCTTATATGTTTAATTTTTTATATCCTATGAAATTATTTTAATTATTATTTCAGATTTTCATAATCTAATTTTATTACAAGTAACTATTTAATATTGACTATTCAAAAGATTTAGAATTAAAATGATAAATTTTACAATAATAGAATAAATCTTAAATACATCATAATTTCAAAAAATATATAAAACAATACTTTATTAAATTAAAATCGATATCAATTTAGTATGGTATTTACAAAATTAACCTTAATGCTAACTACTGACGCAATTAAACAAAAATTATACGGGAATCCCAATAATACTTTTTTTAATCTTCTATCCTATGATCATTACTATATGTTCAACTTCTTTGATTTAATTTGATTATAATCAATTTATATTTTATTTTATTCTATAATAATTAATTTAAATTTTACAATATTTTAAAAATGAAAAATTTAGACTCTTAATGCACACTAAAAGTTTTAAATTTAAGAACACTTTTACAATATTTAATTTTCTTTTGTCTTCAAACAAGATCTTTCAAAAGTTGACTTTAGCAGCCATCTTAGTTATGGTGTTCGTGTCGTGTTAGTGCTATATAGAGCGTACTCATCATCAGATGTACGAGAATTAGAGATGTCTGATATTACTAAACTTTATTTTTTTGGTAAAGAAATTATTTTCAATAGATCCATTTATAATATGATACGAAAATATTGCAAAATTACAAACAGATGTGCATACATATACCAAATAAAATAACTAAGTAAATAAGTCAAATAAACATGAAAGATGTAATAAAATAATTAAATATATAAATACAAATAAATAATAAAAAGAAACAATAATAACATTAATAATACAAATAGGTAAGGCAATACGAAAATAACATCTATATAGAACATTTCAAAGATTAACACTGGTAAGTTAACAATACGTACCAAAAAAGACTCTAGACTTTGATGCTACTATTTTACTTTTTGTTTGGTAATTGTATAGCGCAATAATTAGTGTAAGCATTGCGCAATGTTAAAAAGTAATAAGGAGTAGCCTAAATGGTTTCAACTCCTCACTTAAGGCTCTCCCTTCTAGGGGGTCTTGAGTTCGAGTCCCGTCAAAGGAGGAAAAATAGGAAATGTTCTTGTTGATGATCCTTTAGTCCCCTAGGCAAAGCTCCTTAATCGGATCAATTACGAATGCCTCGCTTCCAGCGACAGTGTGGGAGTTGGAGTTACTAGGAAACCTAATGTTGAGCAGGACCAATGATTAATCATCAACTGAACAATCAAGTATGTGAAGACTTTTTGTGCGCAGAAGTGTACAGGCTACGTAAGAATCTGAGGAATCTTGAGATTCTAAGTTTATATCCTCTAAGGCTCTTGGGTTGGGATCTTAGGGACTTAAGATTAGTTCGGCTAAG
Source organism: Erythroxylum panamense (assembly GCA_027123425.1). Classification (NCBI taxonomy): domain Eukaryota; kingdom Viridiplantae; phylum Streptophyta; class Magnoliopsida; order Malpighiales; family Erythroxylaceae; genus Erythroxylum; species Erythroxylum panamense. The sequence continues at coordinate 25,436,246 of JAOTIZ010000202.1, forward strand.
CTGAGATACCTAATGTAATAAAAAAATTAATAATTCTGTCTAATTTTCAGAGCACATGGTTTTCTGTTTTTTTTTTCTTTTTTTGCATATTTTATCGGATTAAAGTGTTAAACCTCATATATAAACTTCAATTGTTTATGGGCTTGACAATTAAACTTAACACTTATCACTCCCACCAGTGTCCTATTAATTGAAGTGCTAATGTTAATGGCAGGAAAGTAACCCACCAAAACTATTGATTCGACTTTATCTTCTTAAATTACGGATGGGATTAGGCTTGACAATTTTGATCCGACTGGTCCAATCTAACCCAATTTTAGCTCGGATTGACCAAATCATGGCCTAAAATAGTTCGGCCCAACTGTGCCATGGGGACGATGTCGATTTGTCAAAAATAACATTGTTTTGTAAATTTTTTATAAAAAATAAGGATGGCCTGAGACGGCCCACGGGCCATCCAATGAGGGGTTGGGCCAAGAGCAGCTCAACCGGGCCCGACCCTTTGACATCCCTATTTAGGATTTGGTAGGATACTTCGAGTGGAGCCTCAACCTCGCTCACGTGGAATATTTAAAGAGGGATTCTTAGTTTGCCCGAATTTTATCGAACGTAACCGCTCAGCATTTTTAGTCAAACTACATAATAAAATCTTTTAACTATACTTTAATAATCTTAAACTTTAAAGGGTAATATGTACTTCTTGTACAATTTGACTAATTAAGTTGAATAGGAAAATATTTTAATTCCTTTTTATGAAATAATTTAAATGGAAATTTTGTTAAGTGAAATTCGAACAAATCCTAAATAAAGGACCTATCGATACTAGTCAATACTGATCACATTAATAAAAAATTGGAACCAAATTTTTCTGTTTCGTACCGAATTCAAGTACTAAGTTATATCACAACATTTTGTATTATATTTTTCACATACGTCGGTAGATTGATTGATATATTAAAATGTCCAAAAATATTAGTTTTAGAAAATTAAAAGAGATATATTTTTAAGCATAAAAATATTTTTAATAGTTAGCATGTTAATTTTTTAATTTTAATTTAATAATAGAGCTACAAACTCAAATCTTAAAATATCTTTAAATTTTAATTATAATATAAAACTAAAATTTGTATTTATTTTCATTTAAATATAATTAATTTAAAATTTTAAAAAAATTTAAATAATAAAATAGCTAAGATCTTTTAGTGTACACTTAAAATTAAAAAATTTCTTCACAATATTTATTTTTCTTTTACCTTCAAACAAATTCTTAACTCTATTAGCCATTTTTACTAAGGATGGCAAAAAATACCCAACTCGACTTGGGGTCAACAGGTATGGCTCGGTCAAACTAGCCTACGGGTCGGGTGGGTATTATTAGGTTATAATCATGCATCTCATACATAATATATATATCAAATATACGCGGTGTAAATAAAACGGGACCTCAAAAACCAGATCTACTCATGCATATAGATATAGAAAAAAAACAAAAACATGAAATATAAGATGTTTACATACCTTTTTGATGATCACCTTCGTTCTTTAATCTTCTCTGCGTTGGGTTGTCACAAACCATAATGATCAACGCAAACCGTCTCTAACGAAAGTCCATACGAAGATAGAAGGATGAAATATCAGTAGGAGATGACTAGAATTCTTTCTTTGTACTAGCAAAGATAAGAACTCTTGAGAGAGTTAGAGAGAAAAAGTGTGTGTATAAGAAAAAGAACCTTTCTTCTTCTTTTTATGTGTCTTACACAAGATGTACAAAAATCATCTAAATTTTCTACACCATTTGCCCTCCCATAACCCTCATCACTAATTGAAAGTTATGGGAAGTTAATGGTCATGAATAGCATGCATTAATGGAAGTTATGAGAAGTTAATGACCATAAATAGCATACATCAATGGAGGTTATGGGAACTTAATAGCCATAAATAGCATGCATTAATGGAAGTTATGAGAAGTTAATGATCATAAATAGCATGCATTAATGGAAGCCAACAATACTTGTTTCTAATATATTCCATGCAATGTTTTCTACCACGATCATATCGTGATACAATCCCAAAATACTCTCTCATATCTTGAATCACTATTTAAGACCATTTTACTCATCCTTCGGGTCTTCTATGTGTGTGACCCATTAGGTTCCCAGTAATGTTGGCCACTTGAATTAACATTTAATTTAAGTAAGTCAAGAGCAGTATCTAGCAACACGTCTTGACCTCCAATTGACTAGAAAATCAGTGGTTTGACTATATCCCCTTCCATATGTAATGTTGCCATGTAATTTATCCTTTTAACCATCTATACCCCACTTGGTTCAGATTATGATTAAAGTGTTAACTCCCACTAGACTGATTACGTCACGTCTAGTCCAAGCGTTATTATAACTTGTCCTGAGGATCTCATTACTCTATTTATCATTGAAGACTCTCTTCATGACATAAATCTACTCTAGACAGAGACTCTCGAGTAATGACCCCAACAAGAGGTCGTGGGTATCATCTCCTTCTATTAGGAGTGGTGAATCCTTTATTGGCTATTCAATTACCTCCGAATACCTTAAGTTGTACCCAATCAATACCCTATGAGTAACCCTCGAAAGGCATCGATGAATGGAGTCAAAGCACAGGATCAGTATCCGAGATATCCTTGAGCACCTCAGGTCAAAAGATACTTGCACCATTGCTATGATGAGACTATCATTGACGCTAGAATAGAATATACATATAATTGTCTCATAGTAAGTCAATCCAATGTACTTACTACCCTTAGTAAGAAGCACTAACATGTTAACTATAAACAACTCAAGTCTACAGCTTATAAGATCTATTGTTTGATCTAATCAAGGAATATAACATGCGCTAGTCTATCTGAATTAATGATATCTCATCTCATTAATCCTATGACTAGGGAAAGTGATCGCGGCTCTGTCGATTCGATCTTGCGATCGATCCTTGGAAACCGGTCAAATATAAAATTTCCAAGATTGCGGT
>JAOTIZ010000202.1:25449504-25460168 GCA_027123425.1 Erythroxylum panamense
AAAACAGTGTTTGATCTTCTTCCTTACTCTTTACATTTTCATTTGATTAATTTGATTGTTTCGTGTGTATTAATTCCTCGTTTTTGTAGAACTCTACGAAAAAACTTAAAAATCTATTCAACCCCCCTTCTAGATCGCTTACACTCTCGAGCTCCTAAATGTAGGTGGAAATGACCTATCCATACTTATGGCCATATCAATTTCAACTATCTCCATATCATTCAATACATTCTCTATCCACTTCTTTGTATTGAAACCGGTCTGGGTTTCAGTAGTAACATTGTAATTGTTGAGCGAATAGGTGACTGCAAAATGACAATGCAAAGGTAAGCACAAATTTAGGATAACAACGATACTCAAAGTCATTAAATAGTATCTATACCGAGAATTCAATCACACATATTATGAAACACCTTTAGGATAAATACATAATATATGCAATTAGACCTTCATATAAAAGTGATCAAAGTATAAATCATCAACTCTCATAACACTACCACCTTTGGGAGAATAGATCATTTAAGTAACGACTTTCCTCCATTTAATGCCTTTATGCACATCTCAAAATCCTATGTAAAGCCAACACCTTTGGGCAGAATAACCAAACATAAGACCAAAGGCATTCCCTAAAGTGCAAGCAGAGCAATTCAAAATACTGTCTCAAAAGGCCACTTTGGTGACTACATCCTCATCAGTACCCAAAAGATCTACAAACACAAGAGATACATCTTTATGTTATCCTCACATTCTTTATAGGCATATGATATGTGGCAATATAAGATTAGTAGATGCAAAACCCTAATGCACAGTCTCATCTTCACATACTCGTACTAAAGACATTCTCTGAAAACTTTATTTAAGAACTTTGTAGTGAACAATCACATTAGGGCGACTATCGTGCGTCATCGAATATTGAACCTACCACTCGAGACATGATAACCTCATGTATCTCCATTATGACAAGTTCGTTGCATGAAAATTCACTCAAAAATGACTTCAGAATGTCCTAATTTCTTTTTTCTGGAGTGAAATTACCAATGTAATTAATCCAAAAAATGGAAAAACTCACTTTATGAAATTTTCAGATTTAGAAACTAACCTAAAACACCCCGGAGCACCTTTATAGGTCTGGTCCATACAGATTGGGATCTCTTTTTTTCTTGGACTTTGGCTTAGTGACTTAGATCATTTATTGAGTCACTTTATTATCTTTATCTGGATCAAATTACATATCTTAATCAGTAAGTTGATAAAAACCAATAAAATGCAATTAAACGTTGTCCAATCATATGAAAAATATAAAAAAATATCCACCATTTATATTATATAGTATAAGGGTTCATAAATTGTAATTAAAGTAAAGCCATGACGACCATAAAAGTTGGTGGTGCTAAATGGGCATACGAAGGTTCTCACTATAGGCGGCGGCGCATAAATTCTGGGTCGTGGCAATACTGACAGCAAAATGGTGTAGACAACCCATCCGTAGGTAAAAGACAGGAACATGATGGTTATCCTTTTCCATTCAAGTTCAACCATAAGGTTTTTTAAATTTGTTCACGTATGACTAATTAATCTAAATTTTCAAATTAATCGCAAGCAATACAGACAATCAAGGAAAATAAATAACCTTGTCGCCCTTTCTTCAATCGGTGTCATCTTCGGAAAGAGAAAACAAAGCAAATGCATACTCAAAAGCTGCGGCTTTAATCAAAATTCCCCAAGTCCATCTGCTATATGTTACTTTAGACCTGTACCAAAATCAAATTAATGAAAGTTTGTTATAATCAGTCCACAAACTATTTACTATTGTTTGGAGGAACTTGTGTTTAATTTTTTATTCATTTTGAGTTGAGAGGCCTTGGTTGGAACTTTACGTACAACCTTCTGATTTAAAATCAACATTTTTTAAATCCCTCGAAAGTGAGACATCCACTGGCCTCGGCTACAACAATTCAGAAAGTCGTCTCATCTGCGGGAATTTCACAGAGAGTGGGTCCAATCCAGCAAAAATATACTTTTTGACCTTTGTACGGGTAATTTTCGTGGATGTACTATCATATCAGATACGCACCTCATAAATTGGGAAGTTCTGTGCATGACATTTCCTCAGCTTTCCCAGCTATACAAATTACAGTCTTTTTTTTTCTCAATCAATTTCATATAAATTTTTATTCTAGTAAAAAGCTAGAGATGATAATAGGACCATTTTGTTAATTCTTTTAAAATAAATTTTTAAAAATTAAAAATATGAAATTCCAAGGTACAAGTGTGTTGGTAAGAGGTTCTTCTGACTTAAGTAAGATTGCGAGATTAAACCGCTCTTATGTGTGCAACCGTTTAAAACTTGATGACAGAATTTTACCTTCTGTAAGGGACCTATCTGGTTTGAGCGAGAATTAGTCTGAAAGTGAATAGCTTAAAAGTACCTTCTCATAATTGAAATCCTCATAAAATATTTCGTTAAAAACAAAGATATCTAAATTTGAGCCTATAAATCAGTCCATTATTTCCCCGATGAAAAACATAGAATTCTCCGGTTCTTTTTTTGAACATCACAATTTCAAGACGTGTTACACATTAGGTGAGTCACGTCAAACTGTCAAAGCATACAGAGAATTAGTAGATAAGGGGGATGAAATGTGTAAAATATATTGATTTATTAATTTATTATTTTTACTTATCATTGTTTACATTAAAAATATAAAATATGAATATTATTTTATTTTATTAATATTAAAATATTAATTATTGATAATATATTTATTAGTTTAATACAATGATAAATTAATTATTTCATAAAATTCTAACTTATCATGTGATAATACTAATAAATAAAATGATAAATTTATCATTTTCATTTATAATTAATGTTTCTATTAGTAATTATCTTGACTGATTTTTATTATTAATAAACAAAATTATAAAAATTTTAGTATGTTTTAATAGATAAATAAAATGTATTATTAAAAACTAAATGGAAAAAATAAGAATAAGAAAATTAACTAATTGCTCATTCATTACCTTCATGAACAACTTTGAGGTGCTAAATTTTTAATTTATTAAAATTGAACGTGTTATTTAACAACGACGACCTTAGCTTATGTGGCGTTCCACTCCAAGGTTAACACCATGAACAAAAAGTGGACTGTATATGTGAAAAACTAAAAATTTTGGTATTTTATTGAAAATTTATATTTTTACTAGGTTATTTTTATAATGAAATAAACTTTTAGATTTAAAATATAATTTACCCTTTTTTTATATAAATAACTATATCATAGCCCTTAAGGAGATACTCCTGTTGATATCTCAACAAGAAGAAACTATTTTGCTCTAGGAAACTTTAACAGGTGTTTGTTTGACTGAAATCATCATTTTATTCTTAATATATTCTTGATAATAAGTTATTCTCTTGTTTAGTTGAAGAAAACATACATAATATATTGGTTCAGCCTGGTTCTGGCGGAATTGCACGTTGCCGTTTGGATCCATAGAGTTGGCTGCTTCTCACGAGAGCCCCGGCTTGAACGTTCCTGCAAAACAAGGAAGGCACGTCGGGGGTTGTGAGTAGAGAAAACTAGGGTTATGATCACGTACCTCTATTATGGCCAAGTTATACCCTATATAAGGAACAGATGCTAGGTTTGAGTCTTTACGTATGCATGGGAGACTTCCACCTATAATTGGGCCATGGATGCGTGAAGTAGACCTGGGCCTGGTATAGCCGATAGGCGTGAGACCGATCTTTGAGAGATAGACCGATCGACCCATGGATCGTTGTGATTGGGTTCGAGCCCAACACGATCGACCCGACCAGAATGTAAATACAAAATTAAGTACATTTTGAATTTTTGTTTAATTAATCCACTAGTATATTCAAACAAATTTGTATGATTGCGTAATAATAGAAAATAAGGGAGGGCATAACAGGAAATAAATGTACTCCCCACAGACGGAGCACTGAGTCAGAAAAACTGTTGTGAATATCATATCGGACTTGATATCAGATTGAGTTTTGATACGATACTATACCGGTACTAGTTAGTACCGGCTACCGTTTTAGATAATTTTTTAGATTTATGAAATATTCCCTAAAATTTTTAAAATTTGCAAAATAGTCTATTAGCATATTGTACAATTGTACTGTATACTTTATTAGTTTACTATTTACATCAACCATGTTTCCAAAAATTATAATAATAAATAATAATCACATTTAATATAAAATAACGATAATTTTAAATATTTCACATATAATTAATAACTACAATAAATATAAAAAAGACAATCATGATCATACAAATATAAAATTAAAAATAATACAAAGTATTTAAAATATTACAATGATACAATTTTGTCATTTTAATAAATAATAATTACATCGAAACATCCAATAAAAAATTAAATATCCTTAAATAATTTACAAAAAGAGTTCATGACGAAAAAACAATCAAATAGAAGTTAAATCTAAAACAAAAACATTTATAGTTACATTATATATGTAGAATTTAACATAAACATCAAATACAAGTAATATTAAAAGAAGAGGAAAAACAAAAAGCTAGAGCGAAATTCAATCGTCAATAGGAGGGTACCCATTATAACTACATTGATTCCAGTAATCATTTGGTACAAAATTCTCATCATTGAGAGGAGTTTCATTATCATTATCTTCCAAATTTAATGCACCAAATGAAACGTCAATGCTTTCTTATCCAAGATTATCTTCCAAATCATTCACATCAATCAAATTTGGTTCTTTAGAAACCTAATCCATCAAAAGATCAATATTATCAATGGAAATTGGATTTGTTGAACTACTTGTGCTATTAAGACACCTAATAAATAAGTAAATTTAATTATTAGAAAATTATAAGAAATTATATCAAAATTAATAATGATAATAATGAAAATAACATATCTTTTCTAAAGCTTTATATTGTAATGAACAAAAATCAAGTGATTTAATCTCTTATGTTCCAATCTATTCCTTTTCTTTGAGTGGATAAATTCAAATGTGGTCCAATTTCGTTCACAACTTGTTGCACTCACACATTGACTTAAAATCTAAATTACAAACCTTTTCAATTTTGGAACACTATTTTCGAATTGATTCCACCAAGAAACTGTAAGTTATAAGATAACAAAAGTAATGTTATAAACAAAATAAAGTGATAATTAATTTTCAACAAATAAGAAAAAGGAAATAACTAATACTTGGAGAAAGCTTTCCTCTTTGTCGAATAGCAATCGGCATTTCAAAATCTCCATAAGACAATTTGTAAAGCTCCATTTGTGAACTTAAAAGATCTTGCATCGTGTTAACTCTAACAATTATTGTAATTGTTAAAGGCATTCCTCTATTAATTTCAGCTTGCATTGTAAGATTTAGTCTAAAATACACACTAGGATTCAAAAATGCCCTAGCTATAAACAGTGGAGAAGAAAGTTATCTTTCCCTTCTCTCATTAATGATTGAAAGATATAGTATGTATAAAGAAGGCCTATTTTTCATATTGGCCTTAATTGCTTCCGTCGCTCTCTCCATGGCATAAAAAATATATCCTATTGTTGGCTTTTATTTACTATTAGCAAAGCGAAGCACCCTCACCAAGGACTCACAAACTCGGATAACAAATTGACATTGAGACCCAAATTCTCTATCTTCTAGTGTAATATTACAAACCTCCACTCTAGCATTAGACCTAGCATGGTTGAGATGCAACCCACTTATCGCTTGTAAATATTTGTCTTAACTCTTTCTTTATCAAAACAAAAGACTGAAATGATAAGAAATTTGTGACAAATCTTGTCACAGTAGGACGACATTAATTCCTACCGTTGGTAATTTCCTTTCTCATCAAATTCAATACCCATGCACGTTATAAATGAACTTTGTCATCTTTTAGCTTTCTGCATAGACTCATCAATAACAGAAAAAAAAACTTAGGATCCCCTATATTCTCCAGTATTAGGTCAAGGCAATATGCAACACAAGGAGTGTAAAAAAATGATTTATACGTATTTTGCAACCTTTTTCTTGCCGCTTTATAAGTGGAATCATTGTCAGTAATAAACTGAAGAATGTTTTCTGACCGTACTTCATTCACAACCTCATCAAATATCCCAAACAAAGTCTCAGTATTTCTAATAAGTCTAGATGCATCAATATATTTCAAAAACATAGAGCCATTTAAAGAATAAACCAAAAAATTTATAATAGGCTCTTGTCTCCTATTTGTCCAACCATCACACATAATTAAACATCCATAAGTATCTCAATTCACTCTTCTTTTAGCCAAATAATTTCTAATTTTAGAAATAGCACAACTCAAAAGTTTACCTTTTAAGTCATCAATCGAAGGACTTTTATATCCTGGATTATAAGAGGTCATTGCATCCATTATAGGTTGATATTAATAAGGCTGAGAAGCATTGAATAACGAACCTGAATCATACCACCATCTAGCTACTGTCATATTGACATTGTAAGCCGCATCTCTTGATTGCATTGCATTACTAATTGAAAGTTGGACTCTAGGAGTTGTTCGTGGTGCAAAGAAACTAGTCACCTGACTTCTTCTCTTCTTCACATTCTTCATGAGCTTGAGATGGAATACTACCAGTACTACTACCACCACCACTACCATCACTACCACTATCGCTACCACTTTCACCTTCAACATTTCTATAATTACCACGGAAATTAGAAAACAAACTTCCACTACTAATTTCAAAATTCAATCTTTCCCTTCTATCTATCTCAAATTGATGTTTATCAAGTAATGTTTTCATCTGCTACTTCACATTATGACTTACTTTTTTACACGCTTCTACATCTCCTTTAACCCTAATTAAATGCTTTTTTAATCAAGTGATTCTTCCACCTTTCAACTTTCCGAAACTCACGGTACTGGCCGAAATTTTGGGTACCAGCCGATATCGACCGATATTTACGACTGGTACCGACGTCAAGAGTACCATCCTATATTTCGTCCAGTACATACTCTCGAGTACAGAATGGTACTCATAACCGTGGTTGCTTGAAATGAAAAGATATATAATAGGATTAGATGAGTATTATTGGAAAGATATTTTCAACGTTTAAAAGAATAATTGAAACGCAGTTCGTAATTCAATCCGATGCTTTTTCAGATGAATTTAATTTATAAAGAATAATGTAAATCCCATCTCTTTTTTCTATTTCCAAACACTTGAATTAAGTTTAATACTACAATTGAATTTAATTTATACCATTCCAAACACCCTATTAATTTTATTTAATATATATGTTAAATTTTGTGTACGTAATATAAATATAAAACTTATAACTGTAAATATTTTTATTTCAAAATTTACATCTACTTTATTGAGCTCTCCAACATACACTCTTATTATAATACTATTAAAAGAGTATATAATACTATTAAAAGAGTATTGAAAAATAAAATATTATAAATCATAATATTTTAAAAGAGTATTTACAACTTTATAAAATTTGAAAATATTTTAAAAATATCCAAAATAATATTTAGCCGATACTAATATCATATCGTACCAAAAATGAAATCCAATATTAAATAAAACTTTAAGAATCTTTTAATTGCTAGTTTCTGCTTCAGTGAAATTGCCCTTTCCAGTCAATTAAAAGAGGAAACTTTTAAATTAATCGAGATTGTTTACTTCAACTTAATAGTATCTTTATAAACCATTAAACTGATCATAAACCGATGCGTTCTTTTTATCAAGTTTGCATACAAGGTGAAGGTCAAAACACATCAACATAATACGACGCATCAGATACAACTAACACAAAGGTGTCACATAAGTGCTAGAATTAAAACCAGAGGCACGAAATGGAAAGTCCCAGCGGAAACAGGACAAAAAGGTCAACAAAAGAAAATACACCGAGTACCGTCCTTGTGCAAGCCAGCCAAATCAAGACTTGCTCAAACTCTTCAGGCCCCTTCCGGGTATTCTTCTTCTTCATCCCCATACTCTTCCTCATCAGCAGTTGCATCCTGGTATTGTTGGTACTCAGAAACCAGATCATTCATGTTGCTCTCGGCTTCTGTAAACTCCATCTCATCCATACCCTCTCCAGTATACCAGTGCAAGAAAGCCTTCCTACGGAACATGGCAGTGAATTGCTCACTGACCCTCCTAAACATCTCCTGAATTGATGTAGAGTTACCAATGAAAGTGGAAGCCATCTTCAAGCCTGTGGGAGGAATATCACAAACAGTTGACTTGACGTTGTTGGGAATCCACTCAACAAAGTAGGATGAGTTCTTGTTTTGCACATTGATCATCTGCTCATCAACTTCCTTTGTGCTCATTTTGCCACGAAACATTGCAGATGCCGTAAGATATCTGCCATGCCTAGGATCAGCCGCACACATCATGTTTTTGGCATCCCACATTTGTTGGGTAAGTTCAGGCACAGTGAGAGCACGGTATTGCTGAGACCCACGAGATGTAAGGGGAGCAAAGCCAACCATAAAAAAGTGGAGCCGAGGAAATGGGATGAGGTTCACAGCAAGCTTACGCAGATCTGAGTTAAGCTGCCCAGGAAACCGAAGGCAGCATGTAACACCACTCATGGTGGCTGAAATCAGATGGTTCAAATCCCCAACTGAAAAAAAAAGAGAATTCTAGTTAGGGACTTGTAGAACAATGCCATCTCAAGAATTGATCTAATGCACATTAATCCATACAACCTAATGCAAATGAATCCAGCTCCAATGACGCATGAGAAGTGAAATATTATCACAGCTTCCCTGTAATTATTAATATGCCAACCCAATTGAAGTCAACTGTACAAACCAGAGCAAGAATGAAGCACTATACTCACACACATTTAGCCAATCCATGATACCCAAAACACTAAAATAACGTTTTCTTAATCAAAAGTTTGAATACTCCGGGGCTCAGTCATCCAATAAAAACAATCACAGTGGTTATTGATCAACAAAAGAATTGAATAGAGAAACAAAACTTCAATTTCCATTTACCCCCTACTGTGAATCATTGCAAACCTATTATACACCAAGGGAAGTGCATCTTTGAATCACAAACATAAAAGCCACAGCATAAGCAAACGAAACAAATCATCAGAAAACAGAAACATCAATCATAAAAAGATAAGTGATGATATTGGATTTTCAGAACTCACAGCTGGGGGTAGTGAGCTTGAGGGTACGGAAGCAGATATCATAGAGAGCCTCATTGTCGAGAACCATACACTCATCAGCATTCTCAACGAGTTGGTGAACAGAGAGAGTTGCATTATAAGGCTCAACAACAGTATCGGATACTTTAGGAGAAGGAAACACAGAGAAAGTAAGCATCATTCGATCTGGGTACTCTTCCCTTATCTTGGATATCAATAACGTCCCCATTCCAGATCCAGTACCACCGCCCAGTGAGTGACACACTTGGAACCCTGTCAAAGGTAACACAACTTCTTTAGAATCATATTCATTTCAAGAAAATAGTCAACATAGTAAACACAGTAAGCATACAACAATTTCCATCCAAACCAACCTTGCAAGCAGTCACAGTTTTCAGCTTCCTTCCTAACAACGTCAAGCACGGAGTCAATCAATTCAGCCCCCTCCGTGTAGTGACCTTTTGCCCAATTATTTCCGGCGCCAGACTGCCCGAAGACGAAATTATCCGGTCGAAAAACCTGCCCGTACGGCCCGGATCTAACGCTATCCATTGTACCAGGCTCCAGATCCATGAGGACCGCTCGAGGCACAAAGCGACCACAGCTTGCTTCGTTGTAGTACACGTTGACTCTCTCCAGCTGAAGATCCGTGTCGCCGTTGTAGCGACCAGTGGAGTCGATGCCGTGCTCAGCACAGACTACCTCCCAAAACTTGGCTCCGATCTGGTTCCCGCATTGCCCGCCCTGAATGTGCAGGATTTCCCTCATTTTGCTGGACGTCTTTTCTTGTTTGTTTCTCGGGAAAGTGGGGGTGAAGAGAGGAATGCGAATCTGTAGTAAAGTGAGTAAGGGTTTGCTTATAAAGAAAGGAAACGACGGGCTCCGTTACGAGAGGAGTTAACGGACGTTTAGGTTTTTGTGGGAACATGAAATTTGAAATTGGGGTTTTCGTTGTCTGGTCGCGAGTCCATGTGGAACATTTTGCTTTCGACAAGTAACATAGAAAGTCGTTAGCGGTTCTTAGGTAGATTTATGGGTGGAAATTAGAGAAGTGAATCAGTGGAGTCAACAAGTGTCTTCCGAATTACCATAAATTTGGGTCAATTTAGATTTGAAATTATTTTGGGTTTCTAACATAGCTTATTATATAGAAACTCTGATATGTCTGCATGGAGTTGCATGGACTATGCACACGTGACGTTGGGTTCTTCATGGCCATGATGTGGTTCTTAGGTGTGGGACGATCTTTCACGTGAAAATCAGGAGGAGTTTGCAGTTGTTAAGTTTCCTTAAACCTTTGTTTGGATCCTTAATTGTACAGGGAAAATGAAAAGAAATATTGAGGAGAAATGAGGAGAAAAGAATGGAAGAGAAATGTGATTTCATTTCTCTTGTTTGTTTCCCTAATTTACCAAAGGAGGGAATTGAATGGAAGAAAATTTTTTAAGACCTTTATGCCCTTGATTATTATTTTGTTATGGAAGTAAAT
>JAOTIZ010000202.1:25461257-25472007 GCA_027123425.1 Erythroxylum panamense
CTAGTTTGTTAGCCCAATTATGTAGACATACTTAGGCTCCAAAACATTTCCATATATGGACTTTCCATATTTGGACAGCCCACTTTCAACATGGTTTTGCACATAAATTTGGAGTTGCTCCTTTAGACGCTTTGCTCGGGACCTTGTGACTGGACCGACAAAATTTTCCATATTGGGGAAACCTTCCATGTTGGCACTTGAATGATCTTGTTTTTCTTGAACAGCCTCAATATGATTTCCCATGGCATCTCCATGCACTTTAGCTCCATGTTCCAAATTTGGTGAAGTTTCCTTATTTAGAACCCGAAAACTTTCCATATTTGGAATCTGGTCTAAATCACCTAGATTGCTTCTTGTAGCATCTTGAACACCATTTGTATCAATTCACATGTATGCGGATGCTAGATTATGCAGGAACATATAAAGGCAAATTCTAAACGCTCATTGACCACTCAAAATTACTATTCTACCCTTCCCACTAGTAATGGGATGTTACAATTTAGTTGGTATTAGAGCTAGTACCTGGACTGGTGTGCCAGCGGGGACGCTGGACCTCCTAGGGGGAAGGAGGAGGATTGTAGCTCTCCCACACTGGTTGGGAAGGAGAACGAAGCACCTCTTATAAGGGTGTGGATACCTTCCCCTTGTAGACGCGTTTTCCTTGCCCTAATATAACGGTTTCCTCCGGGGTTAAACGTGCTAAGGCCAGAGCAGTACCAAGATGGGTGACCTCTTGGGAAGTCCTGTGGAAAAACAAAATCGTGCAGGCTAGGCCCAAAGCGGACAATATCTGCAAGCGAGTGGTCTGGGCTATTACAATTTTACTCTGTTTACTGGTTCCTATTATTTTTCCGTATAGCTAGGTAGTATGAACCACTATCTAGGATAGGTTGTTTCTTTTATTTCTCTTGTTGGTTAATACTATAAATTTTAGCAAAGCAAATGAAGAAAGGAACGTGAATTCAACATACACAAACATTTCTCTCTCTTTTCTCTCACTACTTTCTATCTCTAACCCAACTTCTTCCTAAGTAAAGAGTAAGACATATCAAACTCTTACTCAGTTTTTTTTTACATAAGATAAATGCATTTTATAATAATTAGGCAACTAACTTTTACAGTTTTTATATAATTATAGGTCTCTTTTGGACAATATAAATAAGGTTTCTTAAATTTATTATTATATAATATTCAATTACTTCAATATTATTTAAATTATTTTATATAAAATATATGCAATTTATCTGTTAATTTTTATGTACAAAATTAATAAAAAATATTAAAATAATTACTAAAAAATGAAACCTCCAACTACTAAACTATTAATAGAAATTTTTTTAAAAATTAAAGATAAAAACAAGAGTAATAGATTATTAGTGTTCTTTTTAGGATTTAAAGGATTTTCGCTACAGAATTGTTCTATTAAATTTTCAATTTCATCTTGTAAGGAAGATTATTAAGAAGATAAATTTGTAAATAATTTAATTTTTCTGTTATAAGTTGTAGATTAGAAAAAGATTATTATGAAAGAAAATATAACTGTCTACAATTTTGTATTAATAATAATGGTTTAATTTATATTAAAGAAAGACTAGACATTGCAATTAATCTTTACTAGTTCTTAAACTAATTCCCACTTTGGCTACATCATTAAACGATTAGTCTGATGTAAATTCAATTTGTATTTTTAATCTTAATACTATGATGAGAATTAGTTAAAGCATATTTAATTTGATAAGTAATTGAAAACGGATATTGTTTTATTGTTATTAAATTTTCTCTATAAAATGTATAGGTTATAGTAATTGTTTCATCTAAATTTTGTGATTGTAAAAGAATTCCTAATTTAAGGCGGGTATTAAATTTAATTTTTTCATAAGCAAAATTTCCATTCATGATTCCAATTACTTGGTCTTTTAAATCGGTCATTTTTTCATCAATTATAGTCATTCCAATAAGAGAATCTATTCCTTCTCAAAAAGTGGATTTTAGCAAGATTTGAATTGTAGAAAGATGTATGCATCCAATCTTATGTCTCTTTTTTTCAAACATATTTTGTAACTGTTTATAAATTTTTTCTTGATATGTTAAACTTATGGAATATTTTCAATAATAATATTATTATAATAGCTTACATACCATATGGACTTTACACTACTATCTATCATTCTAATTTGTCAGGGTTTATTTAATTTTTTTTCCAGTTTTGTAAAAGGGTTTTAGATGCCATAAAAATAGTAGCGTCAGTATCTATCTAATCATTAATTTTTATATTCTGAATAATTACTTGAATAAATGACATATTCAGATTCAATTGTTGATGCTTAAGTTTAGTTGTCATATTGATATAATGAAAAAAATTGTAATTTAGATTAATTTCTAAAAATTAGATAAACATTCACTGAATTATAAAATGAATGGTGTAACTTTTAATTCATATGAATAAAAAATAAGTTATCAAATTATGGTTTTATTGAGTTACTTATGATTCACAAACTAAATATTTTAAGAGAATTTTATGGATTAACGAAGTCCATATCGTAAAAAATTTGAGTGGCAAATGTTGAATTGATACTTCTTTTTTTTGGTTTTAGTCACGAGGTGTTCTAGGAGGGTCCCAACTTTGGGAAGGTGCCTTTAAGCTATCTACGCCCAGACTAATCCCTGCTCGCACCGGATCAGCCCGTAAGGGGTAAAATACTAGCCAAACATATTTCTCCATTCCCAAGGCTCAAACTTATTGAAATTAATACTTCTATGGAAACCATACAATACGAGTAATTTGAACTGAAAATTATAGTAATGATATAACCCCACTTCGTTTGTTTTGCTTAATAGGAATTCAAGGTTTGAAATTTCGGAGTCGGCATTATAGGTTATAAATTTAGTCATAAAGCATTGGTGCACTATTATTGATCTCGGAAGTTAGAAGAGAAGCAAGCATTGTCCTTGCAACTTTTTTTCCCTTCCCTTTGGCGTATAGATTAGAAGATACTAGCATCCAATCAATTGAAATGGAAGGCTTTGATATTTTAGTGAAACAGAAGCCTAAGTTTTTTGATAGAAACTCAATGATACTATCAAGCATGCTCATTAATGCTTGTTTTGTGGGTGGGACAGAATCTTGCAACTTACTCAAAAAAAAGATAATAAATTGCGTACAAAAAAGGAAATTTATCTAAAAGGTGGCCATCCCTAACTAAAAGTTGCTAATAGTCACAACCAATTAGGATGTAACACCCCACTATCATAGAGTATATACCCAAACATCCAGAGGACATTCAAGAACATACCCTATGAGAATGACATGTTAGAGCAATCATATTCACTTATTATGGCACCACACAATACATAAGTATTCAAAAAACTAAATGTCCTCATTTAATTCATAAACATAAGCTTATATTGTCATTACATTACAACTTATAATTCATGTATATACCGTGAGATCCCACATCGGTTAGAGAGGAGAACGAAGTATGCCTTATAAGGGTACGAATACCTCTCCCCCACAAGATGCATTTTTCCAAAGGTGGGAAGAGCAAAATCGTGAGGGGTTTGGCCTTAGGAGTAACTCAAATTGGACAATTTCTGTGAGCGAATGGTCTGGGATGTTACATATACAATATGTAACATGTAAGAGTTTACAACTCCATAAAAAAGGTTCTAACTAGACTCTTCAGTGTTAGCTTATCAAACCATAGTGCCTACATTTTGTCCCCAAAATGGAGGTACTATACTTCTACTTTATCACTTTAGGAGTTAGAACTCCTTTGCACCTGAAATTTAACATTGCAATTTTGATGAGTTTGTGAACTTGTGAGTAAACCATCATCGACATGCTCACTTGAGTCAGGACACAAATATCATAAATACGTACCAAATTCGCAAGTATATCATATTATCCAGCTTTGTATACCACATCATTCAGAATCAAGTCCCATATATCACCTCATATTCCAACAAGTTTATCATGATCTACAAGTATTTCATATAATCATTGCAGAATATTCCAGCCGTTCATTTCATCAACATGTACACAAATATTGCACATTATTATATCAACTCAATTTAGTTATTCTTTGCAATCATTTATATGATGCATGTAAAGATATATATACAAATGTACATGAGACTCCACTTTCATTTTTGATTTGTTGTGACTGAATACCTATTTAACTGTTCTGTATCTATTTCAAATACCGGGCTTATTTCATATACTGTCCTTTACGTATTGTGAATATCGGGCTCATTAATCGTTGAGCTTGTGACTCTGTGTGCACATTTATGAGCTTTAAGCTCTTTTTCACGTTGGTCACTCTGGTCACAACTCCTTTATCTGATCATGCATATCAATGTAATGAAAATGCTTCAAATCACATATTATACTATCAATAACACTCATTCAATGTGCACAGTCATATATCACATTTATCAAATCAAAGTCTAGTATTCAACATTCAGTTGAGTAAACATTTTTCCCACATTCACATACAATCATTAAGCACTTCCTATACAGTCTTGAATAATGATCTCCTCAGACAATTGATGATCCGGAATTATCATAATCATACCAATAATAGTTCAATATATAAAAATTAATCAAGAACAATTTAAGCATAGTGAGAAACATCCAGGTCAACTCACTACACATATAATATAAACAGAAACATACATATAATTAATTTTACACATCTGGGATAACTCACAGTATGCTCCAAAAAGTTATTGCCTTGACGATCCAACAATGTTTGGGTTCTAACGATTGACTTGAGCATCTACAGCCATACAATACGCATATAATTACACATTAGTCAATTGTTCTATCAAATGGGTATTCAATCATGCACATGTATATGCATCATGTTCAAAACATGCTCAATCGACTTTCCCCGGGTATGTATCCTTATTCACAAATCTTGCTCATTCATTCATCATATCTTGTACATAACTTATTGGTGATTAGATCAATGCCTTAAGAAATCTCGATTACTCTAAATTCATTCAATAATACATTTATCCATCCTTTCCTAACCCACAATCGTGGGAAGAAGCTATGTAGCTTCCACGATCGTGGGATGGGTGACCAAACAGTTCTCCATCCATTTCCTTCAATCTTTTTCCAGATTCTAACACCCTTATAATAGTCCATTAATTAAACCTCCATTTTATTTTAAAGCTACTTCATTTCCTCATCAACTTCATCTCTAATTCCAACTCAAAATCATTCAATTAGTAACTCATAAATTATAATCTTTCAAGCATCAAAACTCAAAACAGAAACTATCATTCAGTTTGACACATATAGTCTTAATTCTTTCCCATTTCAAGAACAATACACTAGTACTTTTCTTTAGCATGAATTCACCTTCATTATACTTCAAAATTCCAACCTAAAATTGTCCCTAAAACAACCTATAATTTAGGGTTTCCCTACATCAAGAACAAAACCAATTCATTCACCACATTTCAAGCACATCTCATCATCAACCCTATATGCAATTCACCTCAATTCAATCACCATGAATATTATGCTAACATATATCATGATAGATCAATAAATCACTTACTTGTTCAACTCAAAACCTCCTCAATCTTTAAGCTAACTACCCCTCTAAATATGTAAGGACAAGGTATACTCCAATAACAAGGTGGGAACATAAGGGTTTCAATTGCAAGGTGAAGGTTACAAAATTTTGGAAAAAATTTAAGGGTTAAGGAGATTATGTGAGTGTGTCATTGGTAAAAGAAAGAAGGAGAAAACATAAGACCAAAACATAGAAGAAGGTGGTCTTGCAAGTGTGAGAGACATAGATGCAAGTGTGTGGTAAAGAGGTAGGACACATGTCATGCCACTTGTCAAAGGGAGAGCCATATAATGTGTCTTTCTTTTACACTATCAATTGTCATTCCATAAATAGTCCAGTTGTCTCATAATCACTAGGCCATTTGTCACCCAATTAAACCACCGTTTGTTACACATTTAGTCAAGCCATGTGTCACTCTTTTATAAGCCTAGTCAACCTAAATTTTCATATATCAATTTGTCTTACCTTTTAACATTTTTCCTAGACTAGATGCACATAACACTTCATCAACCACTCAATTGTAACAATAAATTCCCAATTCACAAATTTTAATCCATCCAAAATGAAATTCAAGGCATAATCGACACATAATATGTTGGACCTCGAAACTGTTTGTCTCTAACTTATTGATTATTTGTTTAATTAATTATTTATGATTTATTTATTTGTGTCATTTTTAGTTTTATTTTTATTTTCTTAGAATTGAGTTATTAATTTAGTACGCATGAGTAGAAAGTAGAATTTTGGATAGAAAGATTAGAATTAAATTAGAGTATAGTATGGTGGTAAATGGATTAAAAGAGTTAGTAGATCAAATGAAAGAAGGGTAAAAATTGGAAGGACAACCAAAGAAGAGGGGTATTTTTGGAAGAAAAGGATAAAATGTGTCTTGAATAAGAAAGAAGAGAAGAAGAAATCATTAGAAGAAAAGAAGGGAGGGGAAAATGTAGAGAAGAAAGAAAGAAGAGAAGAGAGTCGTGAGAGAAGCTAGGGAAGGAGAAAGAAAACGTGGAAGGAGAAAGAATCAAGCTTGTCTAAGGTAAGTTCATCTTTCTTTCTTGTTTAGGTAGAGAAAGAAGTAGAGAATGTGTTGTGTTGAAAGAAGATGAGACCTATTTTGATTTTCGTGGGTTTTGGAATTGGGGTTTGGTTTTACTAGCTTAGATGAACTATGGGAAAGTGATGTTTAAGCTTAATTTGTATTTATTGCATTTTTGTTATTATTAAAATTTACAAATTTTATTAGAATATTGTTTTGAATGGAATCTTGGTTATTTTAGGAAACCAAGAGAATCCTACTCAAGAGCAAGAGGGAAGACAACCTTTAGTTCAATTTTTTGCAAGCAAATTAGGTGGGTAATTTATTTATAGCCATTCTGTGATTAGGCAAATTCTTGCCTATGTGTGTGTATTTTGATTGCTTAAAATTGAATTGTTGTGATTTGATGGAAAATGCGTGATGCATTGTGATTATGTTATACCTTGAAAAAGGTTATAACATTTTGAATTAAATGAAAAGAAGTAAAAAAAACATGAAAGTATGAGCATATGATAAAATGAATATGTTCTTTTGTTTAGGCAAGAGAGGAACTATTTCGTTTGTCACATGCACGTAGACCAGAG
Organism: Erythroxylum panamense; assembly: GCA_027123425.1. Taxonomy (NCBI): domain Eukaryota; kingdom Viridiplantae; phylum Streptophyta; class Magnoliopsida; order Malpighiales; family Erythroxylaceae; genus Erythroxylum; species Erythroxylum panamense. The sequence goes on from JAOTIZ010000202.1 coordinate 25,468,469, forward strand.
CCTTCTCCCGGCTGCCTACTTATGGCATACGAGCTCCGAAAATAGACTCATTTTGTTCATGAAATAAACTTCGACTTCTCCATTTCGTACCCATGGGACTCCTTGTGTCATTTGTTGTGCATTGCATTTTTGAATTGTCAAGTATGATGCATTTGAATGATTTGCTTAATGATTAAAGTCTATGTTATGTGTTATATATTAACTGCTTAATTATGAGTTTTTGAGCTAAATTGGTGAATGATTGAATTGCTATGTTTAAATCTTAATACATTTGGAAAAGAGTTTTCTAATTGTTTGAAAATGGATTTAAAGGTTTGTTTTCATTATGATCATTTTAGAATTTAGTTTATTTTTTAAAAGTTGAATTATTAAATTAAATTAAATATAAAATTTAATTCCAAAACTAAAGTAATTATTTGTCTTAATATGATTAAGATTAATAATTATATTGATTCCTAATTAATTTTGGAAAAGTAGTTTCTAAAATTAGAATTAATTATTTTCAATTAGATTGAAATTAATTAATTAGAAAAGTAGTTTTAAAATAAGGATTAATTAGTTTCAATTAGATTGCAATTAATTAATTAGACTCCTTAAAATTAAGAAAATTGTTTTCTTAAGTAATTGAGAAAATTGTTTCTTAATTAAATATATTTATTTGAATTTAATTAAGATAAATTAAATTTATGATTTTATTTGTTTAGAGAATTATTATTTAATTTATTTAGAAATTGTTTCTTTAGTTATGAATAATAAGTTTCTTAATTTTTTGAAAAAGTATTTTTCTTGATTAAAATTTAAAAAGTGTTTTCATTTATTAATTAAGAAAAATATGCTTTCTTTAATATTTTGAAATTTAGTTTTCTAACTTATTAAAGAAAGATTTTCTAATTAGCTAAGAAATAAATCTCTAATTGAATAATATATAATGACTTTCTTAATCTCTAAATGAATAATATATAATGACTTTATTAATTAGATTTAAAAATGTTTTATTTAATTTTTAAAGTAATTTCCTTTTTTAACATTAGAAAATAATTTTCTAGTTAAGGAAATAGTAATTTCTAATGAGATTAGAAATAGAAATTTCTAATTAGATTAGAAAGTGTTACTTATATAATTTTGAAAAGGAGTTTTTCTAAATTATAATAAGTAAGTGGAATAATTTATTGAAATTTGTTTTCAATTAAGTTTAATATATTTATTAAAGGAGTCAAGATAAATTGGAAATAGTTTGCAATTAGATTTGAAAATCATTTTCAAATCAAAATAAATTTCCAGTTGGAATAGGAATTTAATTTATTTAGGAATCAATAAGTTTAATTTAGTTTAATTTTCCAAATAGCTGCAAATATTATTTTAGATTATGAAGATCAATAGCTAGAATTAAACGAAGCTTGATATTTTATGCATATAATTTAATTATGAGTGTATAAGTAGCATGCTTTATTTATATGGTTAGTATATATATTAGCTGCATGATAAATTATATGTTTTATATATGTGATATTTTACGAGCAATTTTGTGATTGATGAGACAAATGAAATTAAAATCCCTCGTAAAATATTAAGCACACATTGAGAACGTGATTGTTGCCTTCCATTATTATAAGAATAAACCAAAGTTATGTTTATTGTAGGCTTATTGAGCAAACCTAGGCCACTTTAACTCGAACATATTTAGTCTTATGATAATGAGTTCTAATTAAGTAAATTTTTGTAATTTGGATAAGCAAACTTATGAACACATGGATTTAGAGGCAGGGTTAGGAACAACATATCATAAATGTTTTGGCAAGAGTTGTTACCTAACGGATCTATGAGTCATATGAGATGTGATTAATAAAGTTATTTTCTACCTGATTTAGGTCTAGTTCGTTTATTGAGCAAACTCAAGATCAACTATATTTGAATGAGATCTTAGCCTACTAGGAATATTAAAGTAATATTTCCGAATAGTAGTGAGCTATTATTTCGAATAAAATAGTAGGAGTAACCAAATGTATGATTAAAGTTCTAATCTTATTTGGTAGTCATGGCATATAATTGATTACTTGTTTCTCTTACATTTATATTTTGTTCTTAGCGAAATTTTCCTTGTTTAGTTTAGTTGATACTAAGTTAGTGAACCCAAGTTCTTAGACATAGGATATATTTGAGAAGAGTTCTCAAAAGTTAGATTGAAAATTATATGTCCATTATATTATTATGCTATTGTAACATACCACTTCCAAAGAGGATATGCCTGAACATCCAGAGGACATTCGAGAACATACCCTATGAAAATGGCATGTTGGAGCAATCACATTAACTTATTATGACATCACACATAACACAAGTATTCAAAAGATCAACTTTTCCCATTTCATTCACAAACATAACTTACATTGCATCATCACACTTCATAATCCATATATTTACATTTCAAAAACATTTGAGAGTTTACTGCTCTATATAAAAAATATCCAACATCAAATGGGATGTTGAACCAAAATATCCTAGCTAGACTTTTTAGTGTGAACTGACTAGACCTTTGAGCCATTCTTATTTCCAAAATTGATAGTACTAGATTTCTACTAGCTTGCCGTAGAAGCTAGGTCTCTCTTAGATCTGAAAATCAATGTTGTAATTTTAATGAGTTTGAGAACTCAGTGAGTGAACCATCATCGATGTGCTCACTCAAATCAGAACACAAATATCACAAGTAACTAACCAAATTCAATGATTATATCATATCATTCCATTGTGTATACCATATCACCTTTCATCACATTTCAATAAGTACAACATGTACAAAAACATTAAATATCACATATTAAAATAATTCAATAATTCATTGAAATATTTCACATGATACATGTAAAGTTATATATGCAAATGCACATGTGACTCTACTTTCATTTTGCGTTGTTGGGACCGAGCGCCTATTTAGTTGTGGATACCAGGCTCATTTCATATACTGTCTCATACTCATTATAGATATCAGGCTCATTAATAACTGAGCCTGTGGCTCTTTATGCTCATTCCTGAGCTTAAAGCTCCTTTTCACATTGGTCACACTAATTATAACTCCTTTATCTAATCATGCATATTAATGTGATGGAATGCATCAATTCACACATTATGCTATCAATATCTTTCATTCAATATGCTCAGTCATTTATCATATTCTTCGGATTTGAGTCCGGCATTCAATATTCAGTTAAGAACACATTTTCTCATTAATATACAATCAGTAAGCACTTCTAATACATTCCCGAATATCAAACTATACAGAACAACAATGTACAAAAATATCACAATTATATAAGTAACAATTCAGTAACTGAAATTTAAATAAAAACAAATCAATCATAGTGAGAAATATCTAAGTTAACTCACAGTACGCTCCAGATAAGCTATTGCCTTGAAGATCCGGCAATGCCTAGATGTTGACGATCTACTTGTGCTTTTTTAATCATGCAATACACACATATAGTTCACACATTACTAAGTTGATCAATCATATGATTACTTAATCATCCACATGTTTATATGTC
>JAOTIZ010000202.1:25523878-25542788 GCA_027123425.1 Erythroxylum panamense
TAACCTTAACACTTTAATTCCACTTACCCATTCAATAAATCCTACTAACTTTGACATAATAATTAACTCAAAAAATTTATTCTATCAAAACCTCAAAAATCATTTAAATCGTGCTTATTCATTAAAAAAAAGTAAAAAATTCAAGGGTCAACATACAGTGTAGGAGAAAGGGTGTTTCTGAGAGTGTCACCTTAGTGAGGAGTCTTGAGATTTGGTAAAAAAGGCAAGCTGAGCCCTAGGTACATTGGTCCTTATGAGATTATTGAGAGAAGAGGACCATTGGCATACAAATTAGCTTTACTGAATGAGATATCTTAGTTACACAATGTATTTCATGTGAGTAAGCTCAGAAGATACTGATCTGACCCGATGCATGTGTTACCGACTTAAGAGAATGAAGTTGTTAGTAGCCTATGTTATGTTAAGGAGCCAATCAAGATAATGGGATATTGGACAAAACAACTGAGAAACCGAGTAATTCCATTGGTGAAAGTTCTTTGGAGGAATCACTCGACTGGGGAAGCAACTTAGGAAATAGAGGAACGCATGAAGAGATAATATCCCCATCTGTAAGAACAATCATATAAAAATTTCAAGGACAAAATTTCTTTTAGGAAGGGAGAATTGTAATATCTCATTACCCATGTTAAGGACAGAATAATGTATACAAGAGTTTATTGAGAGGTTAAAAAGTGCATTTCATGTTCATGCATAATATGGCATATACACACACACGTGAATATTGGATTTTGCACACATTTAAATAATTGTACATGCATTCATTGACATTTTTTTAGTATAATTGATTTATATATGTGATTATGTCAAGAACTGTGGTTTATATGTGTTGATTTGATGATAATAATTATTGATTTAAAATTTTTAGTGAAATTTAGGAAAATTTCTGAAATTTTAGGCATTTCTAGACTAGGCAAAAATGTCAAGTGGCAAGACGATTGATAAATAATAGTAGAAATAAGAGTCATACGATAGTGAAGAATTTTATAAATGACTTTGGGATTTATTGACAAATGTCAGTGAAAATTTAGAGACAATTGGAGTAAAATTTAGAGATGATTGGACTAGTTAAATAAGAGAACCCAGTTTAAAGTTATAGGAATTGAACAAGTGATAAGTGTCACTTGCCAAGCCTAGTATTGATTTCACAAATTTATTGGAAAGAACAAATTAATTATTTGATCTTGTTTTCTTCTTCTTTGTGACTTTCTTCATCCTCTGTAAGCTTCATTACTTTAGAAATTTCTCACCCTCACAATGCAAGCCTTGCTCTCACATTTCACTCGCTATCTCTTTTTGTTACCTTCCTCACTGCCATTGAAATACCTAACCTTAGAACCTGCAATTGTTAACGATCATGTTGTATTGGAAAGTAAGGATTCATGTGATTTTGAAGAATTTGGAGTTTTAAACAAGTAAGTACCGTATGGATTTCATGATGTGTAGAATGAAACATGCATCGCGTTAGTTAATAGTTTAGTGTTTATAAAAAGAGGTTGTATATACGTACTGAAACGTGAGTAAAAATTTAAGAATACCATGTGTCTTGCTTTTGCATTTTTGATGATCACTATTTCACAAGATGGTGTTGAAATGAATTTTGAGTTTGAAAGATCATTGAAAATATGTATAAAAAGAGTGCAGAAACGTTTTGGAGAAATGAGAAGTGTATGCTATTTTCACTGTGTCATTACGTGAATCTTTTGGGTGTTTTAGAAATGAACCAAAATGAGTTTTGAGTTAAGAAAAAAGGTGTAAGGTGATGTTGTGATGTGGGGAAAGAAAGATTAAAATGATAGTTAGAGAAAAAAATGGAGAAGTGCAGAAAATGAAAAAATGCAGAAAACGTGATGAAGATGTGTGAATGATAGGTTCTGTTTTTAATGTTTATGAACAATCATAGATTTTGATTTGTTTGTGATCAAGTTGAGCTGAAAGGGAAGTAGGAATGAAGAGGAAATAGTGAGGACATAAGTTAGAAATGGTAGATTAAGAAAAAGAGAGGGAGGAGAGAAGAAAATTTTGCATCTCGTGAATCTGGAGAAGAAATTAGGTAGTGCACGATCGTGCACAAGGGGAAAAATGAGGGAGTGCATGATCATGCACAATCGTGACATTGCACTATTGACTGGGATTAGCACAATCATGATAATGAAGGCTTACCGAAAAGTGACAGTTTCAAACATCCTTCATTCTTTTGGCTATAACTTCTTCTCCTGACCTCCAAATGACTTGAAATTTTAACCAACAAACTCCTCACACATTGAGCTTCCTCTCCATCAAAATTATAGCCATCTAAATTCATTCTGAAAAGATTGATTGATGAATTTAGGATGAAAATGATGAAGTGTGTTGGAATATGATAAATGTAGCGTTTTCACTGAACATGCTTCGGTAGTTAGGCCATATTTTGATCTATAGGTAACCACATTAGGTTTTTTTTATTTAGATTAAACTAGAGACATATTAATACAATTTCTTGAAGAAGTGTATTTTTATTTCTATCTCTAAGAACTCCAAAATCTGGCTTGAATTTGAGTACAGAGTACCGATATAGGTTAAAAAAAGTCTAAAGTGTTTTGAGTAAAAATTTCTGTCTACTAAATCAAATTGTACGAGTATGAACTTATATTCAATTTGTTTTATTGATATGTAAACCTAAGTTCATATTATACTTACGTAAGTGTTGGTATAAGAATGATTATGTGATGAGAAATTGGAAATATACCCAGGATTGTCATTGAGTATGCATAGTACATAATCCAAATATGCTTATATGCATAAATGAGAATTTATATAATTGTGCAAATTGTGATATGTGTAAATGTATATTGCATGATATAGAAGAGCATTTAAAGCATCAACATCTAGATGCTGCTAGGACATTAAGGTAATAGCTTCCTGGAACAACCTGTATGTAACCTAGATGGTCTCACTTAATTAATTGTTTGTTTTAAATTATGTTCTGAAGTATCTTATGGATGTGAACTTGATTGTGTTGATTCCGGGCTTTGAAAGTTCGAGGTGTTTAATGCATGAATGAGATATTGAAAGTGCTCCTTGTATGTGAATCTGGCTAAAATAATTGTACTTAACAATTTTGTTGAATGTTGAACCAAGGTTCGATGATAAATGTGATCTAAATGTGAATATGAAATCATATGATTCATTGAAAATATGAGAATGTGATGCACTTCATTACATGAATGCATAAAAGATAAAAGTTATTGTGATCGAAGTTGCAAGAAAAAAGAGCTTAAAGCTCTACATGTAATAAAAGCCTTTGGCTTAGTTGTTACTGTACCCGATATCCACTAAGGGATATGGGACATTATTTGATAAAAGCTTGGTATCCACAAGGGATATGGGCTAGTGAAAAGCACTCAATTACAACAAAATAATAGATGAAAGTGAGTCTCATGAGTATTGCACTTAAAATTGATATGTGTATTATAAATAATTAAAATGATTGGTGTGATTACTCTGAATGTGATATGTGATACTACATGATAAATGAGATGGTGTGAATTTTGTGTTTGTACAAGACGATGTGTTGTATGAATTAAGTGAACCATCGAGGATGGTTACCTCATTGAGTTTGCAAAACTCACCAAAATTGCAACATTGACATTTCAGAACTGAGAGAGGATACTAATGGCAGAGAGACTCTATAAGAGGCATAGTTCTTATACTTTTGGATTAGAGAAATGACTCAAAGGTTGGTCAACTGAGACTGAAGGATTAAATGGAAATTTTTGTATAATTCCTCTTTCATGTAGCGTGTTTGGTATTAGGTTTTGATGATGTACATACTTGGAGGATCTTGTAAAAATTTCAATGTACATATTCAGTTTTTATGAAATGAAATGAGAAATTCGGTTTTAAAATGTTGTGATGTTTTTGTTTTTATATGATGATGCCATGATTAAGTTAGTGATGTGAGTGCTCTAACATACCACTTTTGTGGGATATGTATTCGGACATGACTCAGGATGTCGGGTACGTGTCTTGTGAGAGTGGGGTGCTATACTATATATGGAGAATATTAAGGGCAAAGATAGTCATCTGGAGTACTATAATAAAGAATAAAAATCTTTTAATCTAGAGATTAACTGTTTTTCTCAATTTTAAGGATCAATGAAAGGCAATTATTTCTTATGAGCTTGGTGGCTATAAAAGCAAATCCTAGGTAGTTGATTGGAATTTATTTTAGGTATATTTTTAAGAAATTAGAAAGATTATTTGAAAAGTAACGTCAAAGGAAATAAAGAGATAAATTTTTAATGAATTGGTTTAAGGGCTTAATAGCATTTCAAAGTGAAAGAGGTTTTAAGCGAAAACAATAATTAAATATATGGCAGCAAGGCCAAATTGGAGGAGTTATGGGTTTAGTCTATGGGGGTTTATTTATAATGGTATTTAATGGGTTTAAATTATTCAGAGGTCGAGAAGGGAAAGAATTTCCATATTAATAATGAAAATATAAGGTGACAAAGGTGACCTTGTTTTAGATTGCTACAACTTATAAAAAGTTGAGAAAGCTTACCATTTATTAGGATATAAGAGGAGGGGTAAGAAATGCATCCTTAGATCCATTTAACAAAGGTTGGTAAATAACCAAAAGTTTCAAGGCCTTTGATATGAAGTCCTAGTGAATTATATCAAAGGCTGTTTTGGAGACTCACTTTGAAAGTGCATTTATTGTGTTCATTGTTTTTATAGTAATCTTTAAGGATTTCTTGGTCTAATAGGATGTTGTCTCCTATTCTCCTTCCATTAACAAAAGTATATTAATTTAGGCTAATGATTTAATTTTGAATTAGTTTATCACCTGGTTGATAAAAGTTTATTAATCACTTTATAGATTAAATTACAATAGGAAATATATCTAAAGCATATAACTTTAAAGTGATTCTAAATTTTGGAACAAGAGAAACGAAATTGACGTTAATCTCCTATAAAATGTTACCTAAAGTGAAAAAATTTTAGATGGTGGTGGTTATACTATCTCCAATTAATAGACAAGATTTTTCAAAAAAAATTGAGGTCATCTAGTTCAAAGGAATTTTAATAAATAAAATTTGAATAATACTTTTCTAATGTTAATGTTAGAGAAAATAGATGTGAGGTTTGTAATAGTGGTGGGGTCAATGTTTTTGTTAATAAGGTTGGGAAGAGACTAGACATTGGTACGAGAGTTTCTTCCTTTGCCCAAGTTTTTTTTTAAAGAGAGAGGAAGGAGAATTAGATGGAATTAGACTAGATGATGGGAGATCATTCATCATTAACTAGAGAGACAATCTTTTTTTTTTTTTTGTTAACCAATATAGAATTGAAGAATAATTTGTATTGTTTTAACCTAGTTTTAATAATCTTATTTAAACAATTCTTTGAATAAGAATTCTTGTCAAAGAGGGCTTTAGGTTAAGCTTGTTTTTTAGCCTTTCTTTTTAAGGCTTAGTTAACAAGATATACAAGGAGTTTCATTTATATTGAGTTTAATTAACATTTAGGGATGTTAACAAAGTTACTTAGATTTCTAATTGATTGTTTGTTAAATGTTTCCACATTTTGTTTCACTAACGTAAGTCTCCTGGTAACAAAGAACATAGAGGAACCTTTAATAGGGGTACACAAAGCTTTTTGAATTTTGGAGAGAGAAAGAGGGTGGTTTTTTAATAAATGAAGGAATTTGAAGGGGAAATTCTTTTGATGTGTTTTGAAGGAAGTACCCAGATTAGGAAATGATTTTAAATATCATGTAGGCTAAAATGAATAAAAGCTAAGAGAAAAGAGAGGAGCTAATAAAGTTTGATTGAGGGTCTATTAAGCTTCATTATGATTGAAAAATTGCTAATTATTTATTATTCCCATGTATGAAAGGAGCTAGTGTATCTTAGATTATAGTAGATGTAAATAATCTTATTTAGATCAAGCATACCAAATGTATATGTAATATAAGTGTTAGTGGCTTTAGAAGGATGAAGAATAGTATTGAAGTCACTCAAGACAAGACACAGTATGCTGTAAAAGTTGGAGTTGATACTAGAGAGGGACTACCAAAGGATCTATTTTATAACAAAATTGGTAGATACATACACTACTGTGATGAGAATGAGGATATTTAAGGAATGATTAAGAATATCCAAAATGTATGAGTTGATACATAGAATGTTTAGTAATGTAGGTAAAGGCTTTATGATTCCAAGGCTAAAAGTAACTTTGTTGTAATGGTAGTTTTCCACCTAGTCTCAATAAGATTAACTTAAGAGCGATTTAAAATTTTGATAAGTTTTCCAAATCTTAAATAATTAGAGGGACAATTTAAATCGCTAACATTCTAAGAAAGGATTGGCATGGTTAAGGGATAGAGAATTTTAGGTTACTCTCTTTTAAACCAGATTGTATACTATTACTTTTTCTTTTTCTTTTCCATCAAATTCAAATTCAAATTTCAAAAAATCATTAACTAACTTTAAATAACAATCAAGAAAATCAATAGGGTTAAATTTAGTAAATGACCTATAGTCATAAGACATGCATAAAGGCACAGTAAAAGAAATGGATGGATAATTATCTTTTTTAGGAGATTTTGTAAGATGAGGAGTTTGGACTATAGCTTTAAGGGTTTTAGGTTGCTTTAAAGAAGCTTACTTAGAGACTATAGGAGAATCAAGAGAGGCTTTTTCCTAAGAAGTGGATGAGGGGGCATTGGATCTTTTAGTGATTTTGGAAGAATTTTCTCAACATTTAAAGTTAACTCCTTAAAGGATCCATATATAAACTTTGTCCCGATTGGTTTTCTTATAGCTTTTCCATTATTTTTAGAGTTAAATGGTTCCTATTAATGGGAAATCTAGATTTTTTCTTTATCTACTCATCATATACAACTAATATGTAGTAATATGATAACATGTTTCTCAAATTGATTTCAATACAAATTTTGGTAAAACTGCTTCTTTATAATGTTTCAAACATTTTGTCCAAATATAAGGTCTTGTCAATTAAGCTTATTAGGTAGTTAAAACCTTCAATGCTCCAATAATCTAGTGATACATTATAGTAATTAACAAAATTTAGGTTGATTTTATCTCTCTTTGATTTAAAAAGGATCATAACTACCATTTTTCTATGAATATAGGTCTTCCTTTAAAATGTTAAGATCATATATCCAAAATTGAGTTTAGCCTATCTATTGAAGAAAATTTGATGAGGTAAACATCACTTTTGTTGATAGGTGCCTCTTAGCGCCTATATTTTTCTTATAATGTTTACTTGGTAGGCAACTTTCTTTTCCATAAAGAAACTTATGAGAAAGTTTTTCAACTTTAAAGTGCCCTTAAGTACTATCTCTAAGAGAGAGACTACAACAATTTAGAATTCTTCAATAGAGGGATGGAATTATTTAATGGGTGGAAGGTCTCCAAAGGAGAGGCATCACCTAAGATAGAACTTTAAGTTCACTTGTCCTTAAGGAATGAGGACGAGGAAGGGTTCACCTTAACAATAGAAGGGCTAGGGTTAGGAGTTAAACTAGTAAGAAGAGCCCATAGATTAGGAGAAAAATCATCTATGGGAAAAATCATGTAAAGTTAAACAGGAGCAAGCCAAGATAGATGGGTAGAGAAGCGTAATAAGGATAAGCATCTAAAGAGAGAAGAGGTTAACGGTTTCAAAGTGTTAAGAGGGTTGCGTTTGAAGCTTGACGAAATTAAAAAAGGAAAAATCTAAAGGATTTAGAGATTTAGGGGTATTAGGGCCAAGGTTTGGGAAAATTAAAGGTGAAATAATGTAAAAATTAGGTAAGGTTTTGCAATTGAAATAAGGTTTGAGAAAGGAAGACAAAGGCGAGAAATGCTAGAGTTTAAAGTAGGTTAGGAGATGAGATGTCACTGAGAAAGGATGAGGCATAAAAAAGAGAGGAAAAAACACTAGTGAGGGATAAATGAAAAAAGGAGAAGTAGAATAAGCCAAAAACAAGGAACAAACTAAATAAAGGAAAAAGTAAGAAAAATAATATAGAAAATGGAGAAGGGAAAAGCAAGTATAGGAACAAAGTGAATAAAGGAAAAGGGTGATTAAAAGAATAAGAAAATACCACGAGAAATAAAGAGGGGTTAAGAAGGGATAAAATGAAATAGTAAGAGAAAGGCATAAAAATCTCTCTCTAAAGACCATCTCCCTAATTCAATCTTAAAAAGAAAGAATTTTATAATGGCTCCTCTTTACCCTTATACAGAAATGATTTGTAAGAGTTCATATTTACTTGGAAACAATATACTTATAAGAAGAAATTTTACTCAATTAAGGAATAAAGCGTAAATCAAATTAACAAGAGATATTTGAAAGTGGACGTAAGTTAACAAAAGGTAGAACCACTTTAAAATAAGTTGTCAAATGTTGTACACTCTCCTTTATATTTAAACTTGATAATATTCATCGTCTGTGCTTTTATAATTAAGTTTTTAAATAATTTTCCATTGTATACACTTAAATTCACATTTATTACTTTATCACTTTTTAAAAAATTACACATACCTAATTCACCTTCCTCTCTTAGATTTAATAAAACTAATAGCTTTAATCTTCAAAACATCATTTCTTACTTCAAATTTTTTTATATTTTCTCACCTTTTTAATTAAATAAAAATAAATTGAAATCAAAAGAACATAATATTTAGTACAAGATTAGAGCCAGAAAGATTCAATGATTACTAGATAGAGTACAACTATTAATTCAATGGTAACTTCCCTAGATTTTTCAATTATCCTAGAAAATTATAGTGTTTCTTTCTCTACAAATATCATACATTGTACAATAGACAGTTTTTATGAAGATAGTTATATTCCCATGTTAGTCACCCTAAATTTGCATAGCCATTCAAGGACCTCTAGATGTCTTAGTAATTTGCTTGAATGACTTTAGGAAATAATGTAGGCAAATTTATCAATCATTAACATCCTTATCTCTTACATAAATAATTTAAATTGCAATATTAAAATTTTTGTTAGTATCTATCCTTTTTTAATCTAATTAAAAGTAATATTTATAACTTATTTATTAAAAGAATTTACAATTAAATTTTATATGAATAAAAAATAATAACATAAATCAAATAACTTTAGGTATGAAATGATAACATTGTACATGTATACAATAATATTATAGTTATCAATTTAAGGTGAAATGATAATAATTCAAGTTGAAAAAAGTGTGAAGCGGCTATAATTTGTGTTTTATTGAAAGAACTACTAGACTTCTCTCATGCATTTCATTATCTAAAATTAAGAATCTTTAAACCATTATTCTATCTTTAATTTATAGTCAAATATTATTAACGTTAATTTGCTATCTATACTTTCTATTTGTGGAGTTTTGAAAGAAGCTACATATTATACAATTATAACATTCATTAAGTTATATTTAATAGTTAATTCCTCCCTTATTTTGATTTGTTATTTTTATATTAATCTCTGATGGAATATACTTTGGTAAGTTGTCATTTTATATTTATTACAAATATATAATTTACTAGTAATAATGGTTTATTATATTTTATATAGATTTTATTTTTGTTCTTTGTAACTTTATACCTTTTATTTTTCTTATAGTAAAAGTATAATAATAATTTAGAATGATCTTGTTTTCATTCTTTTGTTGATTTATGTCAAAACTCCTTCCTTTAGTGACTTTAGTAAATTCAGGTAATATTATATTTTCTTGAATTGTAAACTAATTAACATTGTTATTTTTTTAATTGTTCTATTTTCTCTTCATATTACATGTGCTTTATTTTCTTACTTTGTTTATTTACTAGATATTAGATTAAATTATTCCTAGATTGCATTATTTTTTTGCCAACATTTTTCAAAATTTTAACAAAGTATCACTTCAATTTTTAACCTTAGTTATTGTTAACTAATAAAATGAAGGGATAGAATAAGTAAGACAAGTTCTATCCAAAAGGAGGGAAAGGTTTTGTGTCAAGGGGCTCTTGGCTCGACATTTATATAAAAATGGAAAGAAAATGACAGCAGGGAACAAAAGCCAAAATAAAGGACAAAAGGAGTAGAAAATAAATAAGAAAGAAAACTAGTTATTAATAAGTGCATAGTTGAATATTTTTTTATTCCATGATGTTTAATGATTAATATTTATATTGTGTCTAAGGTACTTATTTTGGTTTAGGTACAAGTCAGATGAAAAGAAAACTAAAATGATCTAAATTTATAGCCTTGGTGTAGTGTTAATGATATTCAATCTTATTTGCCTTCGTGGATCAAAATACAATGAGAGAGAGTGAAATCAAGACAAGGAATAAAAGAACTAGAGTTATCATGGAGCCACATGCCTATATGGAAATGTACACGACCATGTATATGACTTACACAACCTTATGACTGATCATGTAAGTCACTACAAACATGTACAAACTTGAAGACACTGTTTCAACTGTGTAGAAACATACATGCTCGTATAAGTGAGTTACACAGCTTTATCCTTTGCCAGTGTAACTCACTGAAAAATATGTATCTTTGTGACTTCTGGAGAATTATTGTATAAGGCCACTTGCAAGGTCAAGTAACTGATTGTGCATATTTACGAAACCATAATTATGAAGTATAAAAGGCAATTAAAAGGCCAATTAAAGGGCATATATAGAAGAGACACTAAGTGACATAAATTCCTCTCTTTGGAAGTTTGTTTTAAAGAATTACAAGCATCTAATCCACTTCCTTCTAGTTCAAAGGAGATATCATGGCATGAAATATGTTTAGAGTTTATGATTTATGTCCAAATGATTTAAATTGGGCCTACCAAATCATTCATGTATAGACTAATTACTATATTTTGATTATAATTTATATTTATTATTAATACAATTTATTTGTGGTAAACTAATGATTATGAATCATTGGGGATAAAATATCATAAGTTAAATAATCTAAGCTTGTGTGATTATTGCTTATATTAACATATTTCCTAATTCTTAATATTATTGTCACAAGAAATTTAGAAAGCTTGTTCTAGGTTGTCTGACAATTATATCTAATTAAAGAGCTTGTTTTAATTAGTTATGATATATGAAAAAATTGGGACTAATGGAGTTTGTTGTTAATCCGCAGTTAATAGTTTTGAAGAGAGGTACGAGAACAACATTACAATTGATTATGCATATACATATGAAGGTGAAGATTGAATCGAGATAAATTCATTGATTACTCTCTATGACTTTAATTTGTTAAATTTAATTTGTTTGCATAGTTTGAATTTATTCAAATGATTGTACATCTTGAGGGATAACATATCATAAGTTAAATAATCCAAGTTTGTATGATTATTGGTTATATTCACCTATTTTCCTAATTTTTAATGTTATTGCTACACTAAATTTAGAGAGCTTATTCTAGTTTGTTTGGCACTTAGATCTAATTAAAAAGCTTATTGTAGTAAGTCATAATCTATTGATTACTCTATGTGACTTTAATTTTTTAAATTTAGTTTATTTTTTGAGAATTTTCATAAGGTTGAAGTGAATATACCCTTTTTAGATGCAATCAGTTAGGTGTTAAGGTATGTAAAATTCCTTAAGGAATAATGTACCAACAAGAGAAAGTTGAGAGGTAACGAGAAGATAATGATGAGTGACAATGTTTCTGTAGTCTTCCAAAAGAAATTACCTCCTAAGGGTAAGGATCCAAGTATGTTCACTATTATCTGTAAGATTGGTAGCACTATAATTAAGAACTAGATTAAGAAGCATTGATTAATGTTATGTCTTATTATATTTATGCTTCTTTAAACTTAGGCCCTTTAAAAGAAACTAGTGTTATCATACAATTACATAATTGCACTAATGCTTATCTAGATGGAGTGATTGGATGTTTTGGTTCAGGTGAATTAATTAGTATTTCCTATAGATTTGTTTATGGTAGATATAGATGATAATATTTTCCCTAACCCTACACCTATCTTGTTAGGGAGACCATTCCTTAACACTAACCAAACTAAGATAAACATCTGTGAGAGTATCATCATAATGGAATTTAATGGATAGGTGATACATTGCAATATTTTTAAGGCAATGAAACATTCCTAAGATGATTGTTTTATTGTTCTATGGATATGATTAACCCTTTAGTTTAGGAAGTTTTTAAGTTAAATTACATGGATAAATTAGAAGCTGTTTTAACTAAACATATGGAGTTGGAAGCCACCAATGACATTGAGTTAGGAGAATAGCTAATTAAGATAATGGCTACCTTGCATTCCTTGAAACCAGCTCCTAATAGGTATAAACTTACTATTGTACAATTACCTTAATCTTACCAGATGTTGCTATTTTCTGATGTGCAGGTACTTGAGGTGGATTTAAAACCACTACCTCCCACTTGAAATATACATACTTGGGAGACAATTAGACTTTCCCAGTGATTATTTTAGCAAATTTAACTTCTGATTATGAAGATAGATTAGTTCTTGTTTTAAGGGAGCATAAGAAGGCCATTAGGTGGACAATTGTAGATATCAGAGGAATACGCCCTTCATTCTCTGTTAGATGATTATGACACTTTTGTTATGACCTATAATATGCATAATCTAAATAAATCTTTAACTGAGTTACATGGGATGCTCAAGAATGCTCAGCAAAACATTAAGAAGGACCCTACCC
Source organism: Erythroxylum panamense (assembly GCA_027123425.1). Classification (NCBI taxonomy): domain Eukaryota; kingdom Viridiplantae; phylum Streptophyta; class Magnoliopsida; order Malpighiales; family Erythroxylaceae; genus Erythroxylum; species Erythroxylum panamense. The sequence continues at coordinate 25,536,571 of JAOTIZ010000202.1, forward strand.
CTAAAGTCCTCATGGTCCAAAAGGGGAAAAGTTTTAAGAAACAAGGCAATGATAAAGGGAAGGGCAAAGGCAAAGGTTTGATTAAGAATTAGAACAAGTCCAATCCTAACCCCAAGACCAAGCCTAGGCCTTCTAATGATGATCGTTGCCATTATTGTAATGAGCCAAGTCACTGGAAGAGAAACTGCAAGAAATATTTGGAAGATCTAAAGAAGAAGAAGGGTAATGACACTTCTACTTTAGGTATTTATGTTATAGAATTAAATGTTTCTACTTCTAATTCTACATCTTGGGTATTGGACACCGGTTGTGGTTCTCACATTTGTGTGAATGTGCAGGGACTACAAAGTAGTAGAACTTTGGCAAAGTGTGAAGTGGACCTGTACGTAGGCAATGAAACAAGAGTTACTACTTTAACTGTAGGGATATTTCATTTATCTTTGCCTCAAGCATGGTTTTGGAACTGAATAATTGATATCATGTGCCTATTATAAGTAGGAATATTGTCTCTATTTCAGTTTTGGATATAAAAGGTTTTTTTTTACAATTAAGAACAATTATTGTTCATTTTCTCATAATGACATAATTTATGGTAGCGCCTAATTAGAGAATGGGCTTTATGTTCTAAATTTGGAAAGACGTATTTATAACATAAATAATAAGAGATTCAAATCCAATAATTTGAATTCCATATACCTTTTGCATTGTTTCTTAGGACATATAAATAAGAAGCGCATATATAAGCTCCATAATGAAGGACTTTTAAAATCTTCTGATTTTGAATCATATAAGACGTGAATTTTGCTTATTAGGAAAAATAACTAAAGCGCCTTTTACTTGAAATAGACAAAGGGCTAGTGATTTATTAGCATTTATACATATCGATGTATATAGACCATTAATTTCTACAGTTAGAGTAGGTGTTCATTACTTCATTACATTTACTGATGACCTCAGTAGATATGGTTATGTTTATTTGATGAAACATAAATCTGAATCCTTTGAAAATTTCAAGGAATTTCAAAATGAAGTACAAAACCAAAACAACAATACAATAAAAGCCCTTCAATCAAATCAAGTTGGTGAATATTTCAGTCGAGAGTTTGATGACCATCTCAAAGAGTGTGTAATAGTTTCACAAGTCACTCCTCATGTAACACCATAATGGAATGGTGTGTCTAAAAGGAGGAATCGAACATTATTGGATATGGTTCGATCTATGATGAGTCATGAAAATCTTCCATTGTCCTTTTAGGGATATGTTCTTGAAATAGCTGCATTTACACTAAATAGAAGGTAGTAGAAAAGACTTCATATCAGATGTGGACAGGAAAGGTTCTTAGTTTGTCTTTTCTAAAGATATGGGGATGTGAAGCTTATGTTAAAAGGATAACATCTGAAAAACTTGGACCCAAATCTAATATTTCTTCGTAGGGTATCATAAAGATACTACTTTTACAATACCACCAAGAACAAAGTATTTGTTACTCGAAATGGTGTCTTTATGGAGAGAGAACTTCTTTCCAAAGGAACTAGTGGAAGTAAAGTAAATCTTGAAGAGATTCAATAGTCAAAATATTGTGGAAACCACACTTATGACATAACCCCACGTAGGTCTGAAAGGTTCCATCACGAACCCATAAGATATGGTTTCATAGTGATTGAACATCATCATCTCTTACTAATAGAGGATGATGAACCTAATCCTAAAAGGAAGTAGTGATGGGCCCTAACTTTAATAAATGTATTTAGGCCATGGAATGTGAAATGGAATCTATGTACCAAAAAAAAGTATAGGTTTTGGTTGACTTGCTTAATGGTGTAAAAACCACTGAGTGTAATATGAATGGCAATATATATATGTACAAAGTGCGATTGGTGGCTAAAGGTTTTAAATAAATTCATGGTATTGACTATGATAAGAACTATTCCCCAGTTATGATGCTTAAATCCATTCGTATCCTCCTAGCTATTGCTACATTCTATGATTATGAGATTTGGCAAACAAATGTGAAAAACATCTTTCCTTAACGAAAATATGGAAGAGGATGTGTACATGACATAGCCTGAAGGTTTTGCATCTCCTATAAATGTTGGGAAAGTACGCAAGCTTCAGCGATTCATTTATGGATTGGAGCAGGCTTCTTGGAGTTTGAATCTTCATTTTATTGAGGCAGTTAAAGAGTTTGATTTCCTTATAAATGAAGAAGAACCTTGTGCTTACAAGAAGACTAGTAGGAGCGCAATTGTTTTCTTGGTCTTGTATGTAGATGACATACTACTCATTGGAAACAACATTCCTATACTTTAATATGTGAAAGCTTAGTTAGGAAGTTATTTTCCAATGTGACACTTGGGCGAAGCAGCCTACATCTTGAGTATTAGAATCTATAGAGATAGATCGAGATGATTTATTGGACTAGGTCAAAGTGCTTATATTGATAAGGTTTTGCATAGATTTAATATGCAAGAATCTAAGAGAGGCTTCTTACCTATGTCACATGGTATAGTTCTGATTAAGGCTCAGATACCTTCGACACTAGATGAGCGAATCCACATGAGTAGGATCGTATATTCATTTACTACAAGATCTATCATATACGCCATGTTGTGTACTCGTGCAGATGTTTATGTGCTTTGAGCATGATGAGTAAATACCAGTCAGATCTAGGTGAAAGCCACTAGATAGCTATTAAGAACATTCTTAAGTACTTGATAAAAACTAAGGATATGTCTTAATTTACGAAGGTGATGAAGAGCTCATTGTAAATGGTTACACTGATGCCTGCTTCCAGTCAGACAAAGATGAATTCCTGTCGTAGTCAGGTTTTGTATTCTGCCTGAATGGTAGAGCAGTGTGTTGGAAGAGTTCCAAGCGGGACATAGTAGAAGCAACAATGTACTCAGCTTCTGTTTTTGACTTTCTAACCTAAACAACCTCCATTGCTACTTTTCTATTGTTGATTCTACAATAGAAGCTGAGTACATTGATGCTTTAGAAGTAGCAAAGGAGGCTGTTTGGGTTAGAAAGTTCATCATTAAACTTGGTGTGGTTCCTAGCATTATGAATCTAGTGGATCTCTATTATGACAATAATGGAGCCATTGCTCAAGCTAAGGAACCAAAATCTCATCAAAAGACCAAACACATACTCAAACGTTTTCACCTTATTCAACACATTATTGAAAGAGATGTCAACATATCTTAATATAGCTAATCTTTTTAACTAAGCCTCTCCCGCAGGCTAAGTATAATCGTCATACTAGAGCATTAGGCATCAGACTCTTGGACGTGTGATCATTTAAGGGTGTAATTTTGTGACATGTTTTTGGATGATCCATTAGTAATGCCCAGTTATTGTTTGTTGTGTTCATTTTGTGGAGTTATAAATGAATTGGATAATAATCCCTATGAATAATTTGTATCTTACAATTGGCATCAAATGCGAGACTTGATCATGAGACCCTATTATAATATGGATACAATTATTTTTAAAGGTCCCTAATTAATTTCATTAATGTGAGGGTTCGAAATGACTATCAAGACTAGCATGTTGATTAATAGATGGACATGTTTCACGAGCTACAAATATAGAGATATTATGTTAATCATATGGGTGCATGTTACAGAACATACGACTGGATCGACCCGCTATAAGAACACTTCAAGGATAGTTATGTAAGTGTCATAAGTGGTTCTCATCATAATTGATTAATATAGTCCTTAGACTTAAGTTTATCATGGTTTCCTACAAGTGGATTAGTTTGTTTTGAAATTGTCAAAATTCAGTCGTAAAAGGTGATTATAAAAGCAATGCTCAGGCATGCTATGAATCATGTAGAGGAATGTGGATGAACAAGATGGAATTTGTCTCTCCCATATAACAAGAGAAAGATATCTCTAGGCCCCTTAATGAGTTGAGACTGAAAAGTTGCTGGTCATACACAAACGAGGTGAATGTCAATCGTTTGTTACACAATCTAACTCAGAGGTTGAGAAACACGATTGTGCCTAATAAGGATGACATAGTTTCCTACCTTATGCTCGATTGAGATATAATGAGACAAAGGGACTATTTATAGACAATTAGTTCTTACGCAAGTGGGAGATTGTTAGTATATGCCCCACGAACCAATTATAGAATGTACTATAATTTATCAATTGTAATTCAGGTAATGTCAGACTTTGACCTTATTTAATATTAGGTAGTTATAATGTCTTGCTAGAGACCACTTATAACTTATGGGCCTAAAAAGAGCTTGGGCCTGCTACTAATATTAAATAAGCCTATAGGGTCACACACTAAGAGACTGAATATTCATTGGGCTTTAAGAGGTTTTGGGCTTTTAGACCTTAAGGTTTTACAATACTTATAGATGTATGACTTCATAAGAGAAGACTCATCTGCCCAAAAGGAAAAAACCCTACTATCATCGTCCTCCTCCTCAAGTGATAGAGAGAGAGAGGTCTCAAGAGTGGTGCTAGCACACCAGAGGCATTTATTCTGTCTCGCGAGGATGTGCATACCAGTAGAGGCACGACATTTGACATGCTCTTCAGAAACTACATGCTTTTTTGTTGTTTCCACTGTGAAGGTACAAATCTGATATGAATTTAATTTCAATGTTCATATGGATCTTGGCGTTTTAGACTTGCAAATATTGGTAAATATCATTGCCTGCTAATAGTCTGAATAGCTTTCATCCCTTTCAATAGTATCAGAGCAAGTTATGCATGTATAAGGTGATCTATTGAACAAGTGTAAACTGTTTGCTAGGTTGTGACTGACATGTATGTTGATTTCAAACGATTCTTATAAATTGTAGAAAAATGATTTTTCTAATCTTCTTTCACATAAATGTTTATAAGGCATTATATTATGTTTTTGTAAAAGGAAATTTCAATTGAATGTCATTTGCTATTTTATTGAGAATTAATCTCCGGTCTGCTCATATGTTGTTTTTTGGGAATTTCTGGAAAAAAATGTATATGCTAATTTTGAAAATTTCTTAATAATTCTACAAAAACAAATTTCTAATTGTCTTTCACATAAATTTTATAAGGTATTATGTTATGTTTATGTGAAAGGAAAATGCAATTGAATGTCATTTGCTATTTTATTACAATTTTAGTTTTAGCCTGAAGCATGTATGAAGTGCTAGGAAATTATGGAAATTTGATGAACATGCATATTTGTAAATTCTATAATAATTATATATATATTTTTTAATTTTCTTCATGAACATGCACTTATGATGTTGCTACGTGTATGAGACGCATGACACCTATTTCTGAAGTGATTGATTATTTATTCTTGATTTTACATGCATGTTGGTGGTGTATGATAAGTGTTAGTGGACATATGATGTAGTGGAAAATTCCAGTTAGTTTATAAAGAATTCCTAGGAATTACATTATGGAATTTTTTATTAGGCACATTTAGAATGTTTATACGACTGTGGAATTTTTCTAGAATTAATTGAACTTGATTCAATTAATCAAGTTAAAGTCAACATTGGACAACTTTTTGAAAGTTGATGGTGCTAACTTATTTGATGACTCGTGTGTATGTGTTTCGATTATAATACCTTGAAATTATTTTTATGAGACAAGAAATATATTATTTTGATGCCAGTAGCATGCTAAGTGCATATGCTTAAAATTAGGGTTTCAGAAAATTTCCAGACATCGAATCGGTCTCTTTAGTGTCTAGTAGGTTAACTCATTTATCTTGATAATTTTGGCCATCAAAATATTTTTTGGGTTGTGCCAAAATTGTCTTGATAAATTTGAGATGACCTAGGCATGTTTTAGATGATTAATTGGTGTTTGAAAATTTTGAAAGCCCTAGAGATTAATTTAGAAATTAATCCAAATAGAGCATAGCATTTCTAATGTGACTAGAAAAAGGCATGTGTACTAGAATTAAAGTGTTTAATTTGGACATCAAAATAATTGAATTTTAGGGTTCCTAATTGAATAACATTCATAATTTAAATTAGATGAGACTAACACTAGTACCCAATTCAATTCAAGGGTTGAATCGAATCATGAACTTTAGATGCATAGTCAAGTCACATCCTAAATCAAACCTCCTTTGAGTGATACATACAAAGGAAGCATTTTAGGTGTGGTTATGGACATGGGCTCAATTATATATATATATATATATATTGATGAGACCTAAGAATAAATCCCTCAACCAAAATATTTTGACT
>JAOTIZ010000202.1:25552040-25578231 GCA_027123425.1 Erythroxylum panamense
CGGACCGGACCACCGACCGGTCACCGGTCGGACCGGTCGGACCGGCCGGTCCGGTACGGGTTTCAAAACCCTGCCTGAGAGTGAGGAAATCCTATGGATCAAAGATTGTTAATATTCAAGTTTCACAACATTCATCTTTTTTCTTCGTGATGCTGCTACTTATTTTGCCTGCCCAAGTTTTTTACTTTTAGTCCCATAGGCAATAATAGTTGATTGTGCATCGAGGTTTGAAAAATGGATTGTCGAAATATATGTTTAATTAAATAAAAAGTCAATATAACTTTAAAAATAAATTCTAATCCTATTTTTCTATTTAAGAATTCTTTTGTGTTTATAGAATATTATGTCGAGAGCAATAAGTCAACATATAAGAAAGGTGGGTTATACACTCATATATAAATTTTAAAAGGGAAAAGAAAGAACTTTTTAAATATCATTTTCCCTATATTTTCTACGTTTAATAATGAGTAAGCTTACCTGCTTAACATGACCACCTAAAAAAGCTCAATAATGAGTAAAATTACCTGCTTAACATGACTACCCGGACCTTCAAATTCTAAAAGACGACGGAACAAAAACTTTGCCAAGCACCAAATCCCATTGAAGTAATTGAAATGGGGTTCACATGCATATGGAAAAAAAAAAAAATTGTTAGAATTCAAACACATGTCAGAAGCCCATTAAGTGAATCCTAAAAAGAGAAGAAATGAGCAGAGAGACAAATGTAGAAAAAGAAAACTCGTATATTGGCTTAAAGGAAGAACCCAAAAGCAATAGCAATAAATACAGCAAAAAATATGGGAAAAAAAAAGAGAACCATATGATGTTGGACTTGGTACTGGTGCTTCAGCTACTGCTACTTTCTGGATAGTGGGGAAAGCCATTAAAACAACCATCAATACAACATTCATCTTCATTGCCTCCATTGTTGACCTTTTCTCAAAGAGTAAGGAGCAAGCATAGATGGTTCAAAAGAGGGAAATGGGGCTCTGTAATTCCTCTCCCCGAGACAGGCCAAAGAAGTGAAAATAAGAAAGGAAATTATAAAAGCAATAACAATAAAGTAGTCCTTGATGGCGATATGCAGAATTACCTAGATTCGCTTATGATGGATCTTGATGATAGTCATCATAGATGGCTATTAAAGACAAGTTTTTTGAAGGTCTAATAGAAGAGTAGTGGCGTGTAAAGATGCAGACTACAGCAGGGCCAATCACAGCAACTATAGTAGAGTTCAAAAGACAAATGGCAAAATACCTCGCACTTATGCAAGCTTCAGATCAGATGTCAAGCTACCCATTAAAATAGAACCATATTTAACCCAAAAACATACCCGCATTAAGAAACAGGAAAATAATATACCTCAAATGGAGAAATGAATACAAAACAGTGAAGGTAGAGTGACGATGGAGAAGAACAGAAAAGATGGTGAACAAATCGAGATGTGTTATTATTTTTATGACAAAAAAAACCTGTTTTAAAAATACACAAAAACATCTTTTCTATGCTTCTTTTGTAAAATTATTGTGATTTTTATTTTTAAAAACAAAAATAGGAATAATACTCAAACAAACACATTTTAATAACTTGTTTTTGAAAACTATAACAAAAATGGAAGAAGAAACTGAACCAAACAAGCTATTAGCAACTTAGTTTTCTCGTATGAAACGACCTTTTGAATAATGAAATTTCCTTTAATTTATAAGAAAATACCCTTTCAATGATGGATATGTGATGCTTATTATTATATATAAATGTAGTTAAATGACTAAATGAAAATTTTCAATTTTAAACCTTAATTAATAAGATGAAACTTGATGTATATATGGCTTTTATTAAATAAATATACGAAATTAAATTCTTCATGTAAATTTTTTAGCACATCAAATTAAATAAAAAGAACAAAATGAGATATATATTTGATAATTAAATTATCAAATATATTCTTAATGAGTGTCACTCCATATGATTAGTAAATAGTAACTAACTTTTAGGACTTAAACAACAAGTCTCTTAACGTTTAACAATTTATGGAAACTTTTTGAATCAAACTAATACATTGTCAAAAGATTTGGGGAAAGCTTTGGCCTTGTGTTTTGACTTTTTTTCTTAAACGATCTTATTTATTTCACATCTTTAATCATTTAATAACACTCATTTATCTTTTTTTCAATTTAACTTGTTTTTGTTCAAGTTGAAATCAATTTCTTTAAGCAATATGGTTATTCATATATTCTTAACATCAATGTATGATGGAAATAATCACATATGAAATAAATTTAAGCATTTTGTTCAAAATAAAATACTTTGTGAAATATTTCCATTTCTTTTATATTTAAAATAATTTGTCATATGTTCATCTTAAAATTTGCCTAAATGCATTTTTTATTTTAAAATTTTGTTAATTGTTTTAGAGAAATATTATTTTTCTCATAAAATATGCTTTTAATAGATAGAAACAGAAAGTCTAGATTATATTAGAATTTTAACTGTTTTTCCAAGACCCAATTGTTGATGAACTCCACTTGAAAAGAAAAGATGCGAACTAGTGGGGACCGGGAATGAAGACAACGAAATATAAAGGGCCACAAAGTAAAATAAAAGAAAATTCAAGGACTAAAGGCAGTTCCACAGACAAAAAGACGTTTGTTGTAACACATGTTCAAAGGAGAAAGGAAAGAGAACGACCCAACAAAAAGGCGAACATCTTATATAACTGAGAAATGGTGGAAGATGCTTGGCATAGATGAGACGACAAACCAGTAAATGTTATGAAGTCAAACCCAAACCAAACTCTTTCACTCACTTATATATAATACCATCTATCAATTATACAGTTACGCAATTGCCTTCCTCTCTTGTTTTGCTGAGTTTTAAATAAAGAAAAAGATAATACAAGTGTTTGCTGTGGCTGGCTTTCTTTGTTTGTGGAAAGAAAATCAGATTTATTGCTCCTCTTTTGTTGGTTGAATTGCAAATGGCTGAATTGGTAGAGCTACCAAGTCGACTCGCAATCCTTCCCTTTAGAAATAAGGTTCTTTTACCAGGAGCTATAATTCGTATTCGCTGTACTTCTCCCAGCAGGTGATGAATCATCCTCTTAATAATTACACGTTTTCGTGCCTTTTTTTTTTCCTCCACTGCCGAGGAGGGGGTTGCTAGTTATCTCTTCTTGTTTTGATCTAAAACATTTCAGTGTGAAATTGGTGGAACAAGAGCTATGGCAGCGAGAGGAGAAGGGTATGATCGGTATTTTACCGGTCCGAGATTCTGCCGCCGAGGTGACATCCTCCGCGTCCACGCCACTACCACAAAGTAAAAATACTTATGTGTGTGTGTTTTTTATGTTTTCACTGTACCCATTGACTTTGTTGGAATTATTATTAATTTCTTATTTGAAAATTTTGAGATTAGGTGGCGGCGGCGGTGGTGGTGATTCTGGTGACAAGGCCTCCAGAATTCAAGTGGGCTCGTCGGACGGGAAAAATCAACAGGAAGTTATTCATTGGCACAACAGGTTATCTTGAATTCATATTATCTTTTGACTTTTGAATTTGGCCACTTTTTGTAATCTTAATTAATATGTTTTTTATTTGATTTGGTAGGGGGGTAGCAGCTCGAGCTTTGCATCTGTCAAGAGGGGTGGAGAAGCCAAGTGGGAGGGTGACTTACATAGTCGTTCTTGAAGGTTTGTGCAGATTCAGTGTTCAGGAGCTTAGTACAAGAGGGACTTATTACACTGCTCGGATATCTCCACTTGAAATGACTAGAGCTGGTAAGCTTGAAAATCGATACCTTTGTTATGCAACAAAGGAGTGTTTTGGTGGTTTGAAACTGCTCAAGTTCTGGAATTCTTGATTAATTGACTTTAGATAACATAGTATAAGATAAAATCTGATTCATCTTAATTTTGTGATATGTATCTTCGTTGGCCAACTTTCCTTGTGGTTTCCAATTAACTCATTTTCACTTATGGAAACTATTTGTTGTTAGACTTTGCCGTTATTGTGTCTGTATATGAGTAGTTACATGTGAAACTCAACTCCTGAATGATCACACTTTTGTCTTATTACAAGCAGTAAGTACTATTGTTGAGAACTCTACTTTGAACATTATATAAGAGTGATTATTCGTCAATTATTTTAAAACTAGTGTCACGGGGCTTACTGAAGGTACGAATATAAGGGTTGATACTGAAATGAATATTTGGATATGTTTCAACCATTTGGAAAAGGGAGTTCTTATTAATTTGCTAAATAGGAGAGGTCTTACTTTTAGTGATGTAGGAGGTACTTGCCTTAATTACAAGCCTAGTTTTTTTTTTTTTGGTTGATACTAAAACCTTGAAGTAAATAGCTATAGTTTAATGGCAGCTAATGCATGCATTTCTACATAGCTCAAATAATTTCTAGTTGATAGACTGATATCTAATTTAAAGTTTGTTGTTTAGTTTAGATGCAGTATTAAAGCTTGCTTAATGGTTCCATTTATTAGCACGCTGACATTGTTGCCTCATCTTTTCTAGAGATGGAGCAAGTGGAGCAAGATCCTGATTTCATGGCACTCTCTCGTCAGTTCAAATCAACTGCAATGGAGCTCATTTCTGTCTTAGAGCAGGTAGTTTTATGTTGAGATTGTTGGAAGATGAAATTTTGGATTGCATTATATATTTCTTTTTTTTGCAAGTGTTTACCTTTATATTTTGGAGCAGAGTGTCAAAATTTTCATATTTCTACCTCTAGTTTCTTGGTTCTTTTCCTTTGCAACTTCACTAATGAACTATCTTGCTTTTCCATGTGTTCTCTGATTTTCTCTTTCTATGATGCTACAAGTAAAATATTTAGAGTTCTTTATTAACATTAATTGTTTATTCAACATTGATGTTGCTTCCTTTTTAGGATGATAGATACTTATATATAAATGGTATGCGTGTAGCTTTGCTATTGTTGATGACTTCTTGCAAAAATAACATGGAGCATATTTGTAATTATGGTATTTAACCTTTAAATTTGAAATTATTTTGATGTAGATTGGTATATAAAATGCCATAGGTTTTTGTTTGGTTCAATTTTGTTGTTGGAAAGAAATCCCATTTTTGGGTATCATGAAACTATAATTTTGATTGGGAGATAGTTATGGGCTATGAAGCCTCTGCTTTGATCTTGTTCTATCATATACCCTCTGCAACTAAACAAGAATGTTAATGCATTGCAGATAGACAACTTGATGGTAATCCCATTTTAATTTTTTTAAAATTCTTTTGGCAGGACAAAGCTAATATCCTGAGTTGAATGATCTTTAACCAATTTATATGTGTGTTATTGTTTTGTTAGAAAAAATCTTGAGAAACTAAGAATTAGTTTTATGGTCTGTACTTGGGCATTAGGTCCTATATGTTTTGTTAAATATGGGACCTAATATTCGTATTTGCTATGTATTGGAAGTGCAAAATGCATATGGCATAACTACTTACTCTTTTCTTATCTTTTCTTTCTCTATTGTGATTTACAAAGAACTCATTTTTTTTAGAATCTAATTCTGTTCTTTTCTTAGTTGGAAAATTTTGATTTCATATAGCTTTGATGCTTAAGTTGCCATTCTTTTTGTATTCATGCTTTCTTTCCTAGAAGCAAAAAACTGGTGGCAAAACAAAGGTTCTTTTGGAAACTGTTCCTGTTCACAAATTGGCAGATATATTTGTTGCTAGTTTTGAGATAAGCTTTGAAGAGCAGCTAGCAATGTTAGATTCAGTTGATATGAAAGTAAGGCTGTCAAAAGCTACCGAGCTGGTTGACAGGCATTTACAGGTGGTTATTTTGATACTGCTAGCTAATCTTTGTGGCATTTAAGTTTAGGTTTCTACTGTATCTTGGTCTATGGCCTAGTTTTTATGGAGTCACTTGTACTTGTGACAGTCAATACGTGTGGCAGAGAAGATAACACAAAAGGTTGAGGGACAATTATCAAAATCACAGAAAGAGTTCCTTCTACGCCAGCAGGTAACTTTTCTACAACAAAAGTGGTCTTTTTTAGGAAGGATTTCTATTTGGCAGTTTCTTCGAAAAAGGTTGGTCTATTAGAGTGTATAAATTATGGATCTCTATTCCTTGTGACTTTAACATTATCTGTCTCCTTAGCACATAGTCACTTGTAGAAGCATTTTTGACTTTTAGATATGTTGCTATAGTAATTTCAAAGTTTTCTTTTCTCTTTTGGGTTAAGCATATGTTATCATCTGTTTATATTTTTGTTCAGTTGTTGGATATATAATTTTAAGAAAAAAGAAATCATTCTTGTGCATCTCCCTTTTCTTGTCCTTAGAAAGTTAGGAGGTTAAGTGCATACTTTTATATTAGCTTTGGAATAGAGAATGAAGGAAAAAAAATGTTGAGCGTTTGTTGATATGGAAATACTAAAAACACACATAAATTTGATTGATGGGCTTCAAATTTGTCATTGTAATTAATTTATTTAACTAAGAGGTGATGTTGATGATTTTTTCAGTCGTGAGGTATTATGGAAGTATGTCCATTTAGTTGAACGAGGTTTTGGTGGGTAGGTTCATGTTATAGATAAATGTGTCAATATACATTTTTATGACTTGGAAGTTTGTTGATGCCTTGATGCTCAAGATCTAATGTTTGGTTCTTTCTTAGTTTAAAATTTGGCTGCTATTAATTATTCCACTTTTTTGGGCCATTCCGTTTGAATTATATTCTAGATGAGGGCTATAAAGGAAGAGCTTGGTGACAATGATGATGATGAGGATGATGTGGCTGCCATAGAAAGAAAAATGCAAAGTGCAGGAATGCCTTCAAATATCTGGAAACATGCTCAGAGAGAGCTTAGGTATTGTTTAGAGTAGAAAGGATTCTATATCTTACATGAAGATGTGGTAGCTGATATTTTATCAAATACAATATATCTGTAGCATGAAGAATTGCATGAAACTTTCTTGAAACAACTAGACTATCAGGATAGTTAACTAGATTTGGAAGTAATCCTAAAAGAACAAAACAACAATTCCTTTCAAAGAGCAAGAAGGACTACAACCTGCACGGATACTTCGATGTTTACTTGGGAATCCATTTAATAGGTGTCCACTTTCAATAAATTACTAGCATTGGTGAAAGTATACAATTGACAACAACCTTATCGAAACTGTTTAGATCTACAACAACTTAGCGGTTTCTCTAAATAACTTGAACACTAATGGTTGATTTAAATTGGAGAAGTGCTACATTGGATGCTTGGCTGCAAAAACTCCTTGCATTATTATCAACATATATTCCAACATATCTTGGTCAATCCATTTCATCTCGATGGATAGTCTGATCAATGATTTTCCACCTAGTGTTCTATTTGTAAGCTAGATTTATGCCACTCTTGTGATTCAGATTTTTTTTACCTTTCAGTCCATGCGGTTCTACGAGTGACTAATTTTGCTTCAAATGTTGGTGAATGTGAAAGTAGTGTTGTAGTATGTGTAGAAGATTCTTTCTTAACAGAGGTATATCATTTTTAGCGTATGTAGATGGGGTAGTAGCATAAGTCTGACTTGTGTTAATCTATTAAAGGATGTGAAGAAATTGGCTCTATAGTTAGCAACCCTACTTATGTTGTGAATGCATTTTCTATAATAAAAGAATTGTGCTGATAATCTTTGTCAGGTTGTGCGTTTGTTCTTGGAGCATTACTTTGATATGATAGATAATAAAGTATCTCATACCTATTACTATTTTAGTCTTGCTAATGATTTCTGCTGGAATGGATTTTACAAATTTTAGGAGGCTTAAGAAAATGCAACCTCAACAACCTGGCTACAATAGTTCACGTGTTTATTTGGAGCTTCTTGCTGATCTTCCCTGGCAGAAGGCTTCTGAAGAAGAGGAATTGGATCTAAAAGCTGCACAAGAACGTCTTGACAGTGATCATTATGGTCTGGTCAAGATTAAGCAACGAATCATTGAATATCTAGCTGTCCGAAAGGTTGAGTTTATTCTATTGGTTGTTTCCTTAAATATCTCCAATGTCAGTTTCAATTGATGTTTATACTCATTGAATCGATATTACTATTGCAGCTAAAACCAGATGCAAGAGGCCCAGTATTATGTTTTGTTGGCCCACCTGGTGTTGGGAAAACATCTTTGGCATCATCTATTTCTGCTACCTTGGGCAAAAAATTTGTTCGAATATCCCTTGGTGGTGTCAAGGATGAGGCTGATATAAGAGGCCATAGGAGAACATATATTGGAAGCATGCCAGGACGCCTCATTGATGGACTAAAGGTAGATCTTGTTTCATATATAATGCTTTTTGAACTCTTATCCATTCTTTTTTTTCTCCACCTACTTCCAAGTGTGAGTGTTCTTTAGGCTTACACTCATTAGATGAAAGTGGACTTATTTCTTTACTTAGTCTTGTATTGACATCAGGTGGAGTATTCTCTAGGTTTACAATCATTATAGGAAAGTGGACTTATTTCTTACCTAGTCCTTTATTGACATCTTTCATTCTATAGGAAAATTACTATTATGTTTTATAATATTGAGCCCTTAAGTCGCAATAATGTTTACTAGCTTTGATAAAGGACATATAATTGTCGCCTGGTTGGTGCTTGTTGGCAAACATTATTTATGGCTAAATTAATTATTTTTTATCTTTATTGGATATTTTTTAACTAGGTAGTTACCTGTATAGTTTGTGGGAAAAACACAACTATTTTAGGATTTTCGTATCCTTTTATGATTTCTTGTTTAGTTAGGATATCCCATAATCATGGGATCTGATTATCCTATTCGTTTATAATATTCTAGGGATCTTATTATTTTTATTTCCTTTTCAGTTGTTAGGGTAACATGTATATAATTGATCCTTTTGTACACTTACCAGCAAGCAATGCAGAAAATATTATCTCAAATCTCAAATTCTATCGTGTTATCAAAACTTGTAAGGTTTTGAATTCCAAGGAAAAATTAATCCGAATGTCTAGCCTTCATTGTTGACAGTCTTGTGATGCTGACCAGCCTTCATTGTTGACAGTCTTGTGATGCTGACCAGCCTTCATTGCTAGTATTTGTTTCCTTAAGCAATCAACCTTAATTTGCTATTTGCTAGAGATTAGTAGTAGAGATGACAATTATAGCATGATTGGGGGAGACTTTTCAATATCAACATTTTAGTCAATTGCATAAAAATCCAGGCTGCGTACAAGTTGAACAGAAAATATTACCTTAAATGATCTCAACTCGTTGGCAACATACTAAAAGGGAAAGGGAAGATCAACCATCTCATAAGTGTGAGGCTGAAACTAGAGGATCCTTGGTTTGAAGCATGGGATGAAGAAGATTTCCATAATTATTGTGTGTTATAGAGCTCTATGTCACTGGATATTTTTGGCCACTACCAAAGATATTTGGGTTGCATTCCAACAGACATATTCTAAGGTTAGAGACACGACCTAAGTGTACGAGATCAAGGTAAAGACTATGGTTTCAGAACAAGGGAGTAGGGTGATTACTGAATATGCGAATCAGTTCAAATCCCCCTGGCAGGAGGTTGTTTTAAAAACTAAAAGGCTTTATTTGAGCAAGATAGTCTATAATTTCTTGGCTGGACTTAATTTGGAATTTGACCAAGTCAGAATCCAAATTCTTGGCAGACATGAAGTTTTGTGTTTTATCAAGATTGTGGCCTTATTTTGTGTAGAGGAAAGTAGAAGAAACTTGATGCTTGAACCACAAAACACAAATAAATCTACCATGTTGCTATAATTCAGCCACAATTTATGAAAACTTCTATTATTGTGATAACTTGTGGTGTACTAATTATAAGAAGGCATGCATACCACAAAAGTGTTAAACACTTCATGAAAAATCTCCAATATGAGAGTGGGGACAGAGAGGAGATCAACCAAGAAAAAATGACCAGGCCTATGTTGTTGAAGTTTATTAGAGTATCCCATATTGACTAAATATGAAAATGTTAAAGGGTTTATAAGTGGTAAGGGTCAACTATCCAAATGATTAGTTCTAGTCATTTTGGCAATGGTTGACCCAAGTTCAATTCTTGTTAATAGGCTCTATACTCTATCCTTATTAAAAATTCTAACAAAGTTCAACAAAATGGACACCTAAGGACTTAGGTGGTCTCAAGCAATAAGAGTTTAGAAGGGTAAGATCTTTTATTGACAACTTTGACAAAAACAAAATTGATGTCAATCCTATCCTACTAATTTTTTTTCTATCATTAAAAATCAATTTGGGGTTAACATCAAAAGGTTTTGACACAAAAGAGCTTGAAGTCTATAGGAAAAATAATAGAGAAAAAATTAGTCAACCATAAGCCTTAATTTTGTGGAAATTGAGTTGACGATAAACACAATAAGGGTAAAATTTAGATTATGTTAGGATTCCTTGTTAGATGGGAAGTAGCAGTAAGATAGCTGTATTATTTTAGTTTTAGATATGTTATCCTATTTGTTTAGGACTTAAATTTATAGAATTTTTATTAGAATAGGATTTAAATTTGTTAAGAAACCTTTCCTATTAGAATAAGAGTTCTAAGAACTTCTCTAGAAATATGTGTACTCGCCCTTCAATAACAACAAATCTTGAATCTTTTCTACAAATTTGAGTTTTTAATTAGAAGGTGTGATGCTTTCTTCCAAGAATGATTGTTAGACCCTATAAGTGATTCCTAGTTTCCTACCCTCTCTTGTTTGTGTCTTCTCTAAATTCCAACAAACCAAACCCTAAATTCTAGCCATTTCAAATAGAAATTTGAGCCATATTAAATTATAAAATCCTAGCCTAAGATTTTCAACAAACCCAAACAATCAGCTATATTTAATTTGAAATTTTAGCATTCCAAGCTGAAATCTAGACCTAAAACTTGATATTCCATCAGTCTTAATTTGTGTGAGTTTTAGCTATTAGTTAAATATTTCTTCTATTTGTGCTATATTAATTTGGTATCAAAGTTTTGGTTCACAATGGAGGACATAGCCGAAGGGCGTATAGAAGAATATTCTGATAAGAGCAGAGAACAAAAAAAGATGGCTAAGATATAAAAAGGAAATAAAGTACTGAAAATTAATAACGTTTGCCCAATTCGAGAAGGACTGCTCTCCAGGTACAGAGTACTCTTAGGGAAAATAAATTCTGACGACGAAACAAAAGAAACACCTGAATAATTTATACTATTTGCTAATCTCCACTAACAATCTAAAACAAAGGAACGTGGAACGTGTGAAATCAGTCCACAACTACTTGACATAATGGTTCCTCTTTTTCAGCTAGTTGTTTCAGAAAATAGTTGAACTGTTCGTTGACTTCTTCAACAGCCCTAGATTTTCTTCTTGAATAAACACGCAGAGGCTGAGTTGTATCATATTCACTGACTAAGAGCAAGATGAAATACTTTTAAGAGTTATAGAAAGATTAGACCTTAAGAGGTTGAAACTAATCAACAACGAACATGGTTAGGAAATCAACGTGTACAGAGAGATCCAAGACAAAGAAACCAACCAGTAGCACATAGAGAGGACATGCAAGACTTTAGAGGCTATCATAGAGTTGAAGCACACAACGTACTCAAATGGTATTACAAAGAAAGTTAGTGTTGAAGCCCTCAATTTTGTAGGAAAGATGGATCCACACCGGTTTTTAGATTGGTCAATACTAATGGAAGATTTCTTTGATTGGTACCCATTGTCAGAAGATCAAAAAGTTCAATTTGCAAAGATGAAGCTAGTTGGATGTGTTAAAATTTGGTGGACATCGATAGAGACTTCAAAAAATAGGCCAGCCACCAATTCAACTTCTTTGCTCACAGTAGCTATGTAGCTTTTGTACGCAAGCCTTTGATCTGTTTTTTCTGATTTGGAGGTTTCCCATGAATATTTCGGCATGTGTCTTGGGTATGTCTACCTTTTTGACAATGGTCACACCAAGGCTTACCCTGTTTCCTCTTAAATTCTGATCCATTTGTTCCTTTGACAGCCATGACTGAAGATTTATACAAATTTTTATTGCTTGGAGTGCCTTGCATCAACAACTTTCTACTCTCTTCACATTTCACCAAATTGATTGCCTCCATAATGGTTGGTAGTGGTGGGGTTGCCATGATTTTTCCACGAACCTTCTCGTAAATAGAGTTTAGTCACAAAAGAAATTTATACACCTGTTCTCGTTCCACATTTTTCTTGTAGCACGCCATATCTTAACCGCAAGCTCATTGATGTGGGTCATAGAGGTCCAGTTGTTGCCACAATTTTACCAACGTGGTGTAATAACTAGTGACTAATTTCTTACCTTGCTTAGTTTCCCTCATAATTCCTTTGATCTAAAACAGAGCAGCGGTATTTTCTATAGTGACATACATCATTTTGGCATTCTCCTGTATCTCTTTTGCAAAGGTTGCAAGGACAAACTGGTCACTAACTTCGAGAGTCATGGAATTAACCAAACAGCTCATTACTTGGTTGTTTTTGATCATCTACGCCTCATATTTTGAGTCAGGCGCAACTGGTGGCCCGGTTGTTAGATATTTCTCCTTCCCTCCCTCTTACGAACATAAGCATGCTGTGGGACCACTGTAAATAATTGTTCCCATTAAGCCGATGGTTGGTTACCCCTGATAGTTGCATGTCAATGTTGTTATGAGAAGAGGACGAGTTTCTTATGTCAATAATGGTGTTCGGCATTTTTGGGATCGATCCTAGTGGAGCGTTGCTTGATGGGCCAATGGCAAAATTTTCCCCTGACTCGACATGCCACGCTCCTATCATCCCGAATGAAACTATCCTCCTCTGCGTTCAAAGCTCTGATACCATAAACGAATTGGAGGATTAAGTTCTGTATATTATTTCTCATAAATTACAGAAATACATATAGGGAAGATAAGCAACAGTTTTGCTATTCAACCCCTTGATTATTGCCTGGAAAGCTGTAAATAAGATCGCATGAAAATAGGGACCAGAACTGGAAAGGATAAAATGATATTTTAGTAAATAAACTATTGAGCAAATAAGGAAACAAATAAAGTAATAAAGGGGATCTCTTAGGTAAGGGGATCTCTTGGATCTCTTTTTTCTTGACCTACCATCTTCCTTTAAGCTTATGTTTGAACCTATACCGCAAAATCGATAAGAAAAGACAAATTCAACCTTTAAAATGTGAGATTTAAGAAGGTATATTCAAGGAAGAAGATGATTATTCTTGACTTTACGCAAATGCAATACTCCAACTTGAATCTTAAGAATGAACCAACAATTTTAATCCTTTGCATAGGGAAATTGGATTTTAGTTGAACAATAATGATCAAGATCTTCCCGTTTCTATTAGAAGAGGAATTAGGGAATGTACCAAACAATCATTATATCCTTTTGCTCATTTCTTTTCATTAATTTTTTTTTGGGTATCTCATAAAGCCTTCCTTGTTAACCCAAACACCATTTCTATCCCTAAAACCCTATGCAAGGCTTTAACCAATGAAAAATGGAAACAAGCTATGAATATGAAAATGGAGGCATTAGAAAAAGAATAAAACTTGGGAGTTGGTAAAGTTGCTAGCTTGGAAGGAACCTGTTGACTCTAAATGGGTTTATATGGTGAATTATAAGACAGATGGATCGGTTGAAAGATATTAGGTAAGATTGGTGACCAAGGGTTATACCCAAACTTATGGAATTGACTACCTCAAGACTTTTTCTCTAGTTGCAAAGATGAATACTGCAGAAATTCTGAACAGATGTATATTATTCTCAATATATTGCTAGGTCAATACATAGGTACAAGTATATACAGAAATAAAGAGGGTTATTGTAAGAAACTAATATCTGTACATAATATCCTAATATCTGTCATAATATCCTAACTGATCTGATTTGCTAACTTTTAGGAGTCAATAATATCTAGGAGATATCCAACTGGATATTTCTTAGCACTCCCCATCAAGCTGGCTTGTATATGTCGTTCATAGCTAGCTTGGTAACCAAAACATTAAATTGCCTCTTGTGTAATTCCTTTTGAGAATATTAGCTACCTGTTGTGATATTGGGATATAAGGAACACAAATTAATCCTTTTTCAATCTTCTCCTTGATGAAATGCTTGTCAACCTCAACATGTTTTGTTCTATCATGAAGAATAGGGCTGTGAGCAATTGAAATTGCAGCTTTGTTGTCACAATACACTTTCATAGTGAAAAAGGAATTTGCAGTTCTTCCAGTACCCTTTTAATCCATAAAACTTCACAAATTCCATGTGCCATTGAACGAAACTTAGCTTTGGCATCGTTTCTTGCAACAACACTTTGTTTCTTACTCCGCCAAGTTACCAAGTTACCACCAGCAAATGTGCAATAACCTGAAATTGATTTTCTATCAGTTGCACTCCCTGCCCAATTAGCATTAGTATAGACTTCGACTTGAAGATTGTTCTGCTTTCGAAATTTTAAACCTCGCTCAGGAGTTCCTTTTAGATATTGTAGTATCCTGTATACATCCAAATGTTCTTGGCGTGGGGAATGCATAAATTGACTCACTAAGCTCATGAAAAAAGCTATATTAGGTCTAGTGTGTGACAAATATATTAATCTTCCAACCAGTTGCTAGTATCTCTCCTTATTAATAATATTTTCAGGTTGAACTGGTCGAAGATTTACACCAGTTTCAACAGGAGTGTCAACTACCTTGCATCTTAGTAATCCGGTCTCATTCAATAGGTCCAGAATATATTTCCTTTGATTCACAAATATTCCATCCTTTGATCTAGCAAACTCCATTCCAAGGAAGTATTTGAGAGGTCTAAGGTCTTTAATTTCAAATTCTTTGGCTAATCTTTTCTTCAACTCTACTATTTCGGATACATCATCTCCTGTTATGATGATGTCATCTACGTAAAGAATAAGAATAGATATCATACCTGTCTTGGACTGCTTATATATGATCAGCTTGACTTTGACAATAGTTGTAGCCTAAGAAGCACGGACACGGCAAAATGGAGCCATGTCTGTGAGTCCGACACGTGCCCAACATGGACACACACTGGACACGTGGTCGGCACGTGTCCTTATGTGTTGGCATTAAAAAAAATTTATTGGCTCGGACACGTCTGGACACGGCTCGGACACGGCTGGAGACGGCTTGGACACGACTGAGATGGCTCGGACCCAATTGGGTCGTTGCTTACTTACAAGGCTTTAGGAAATTTCATTTTCCTACACTAAATCTATGACACACTGGTTCAAGAAAAGGGGTCCAATTGGCCAACTCATTAGAAATACTCGTATGGGTCAGCGAGTCGTGAGTTAATTCCATTCCCATCATAGATTATTAAAAGAACAGAGCACAGCAGTTGAAGACCAAACTTGCAAGGGAAGCCAGTCATGGACAGGTCACGCCCCAAGCTAAAAGGCCGAAATGTTGCTTTGCTTTCTACTTACGTTGTATAATTTCTTAATTCTAAATTTTATTATATATATATATATATATATATGTCGTGTCCGTGTCCACCAAATTTTAGAAGTTTGTGTGTCCCCGTGTCCGTGTCTGTGTCGTGTCCGGTGTCCGTGTCCGTATCCGTGCTTCTTAGGTTGTAGCTCTTAACAGCCCATCCAAATCTATCAAACCATGCTCTAGGAGACTGTTTTAGGCCGTATAATGACTTCTTTAGCTTGCACACCTTATTTCTCCCATAGGTACCCTCAAATCCTGGAGGTAGGCTCATAAAGACTTCTTCTAAGTCTCCATTAAGGAATGCATGTTTTACATCTAGTTGATGTAAAGTCTGCCATCAGCCTTAAACTTAAAAAGTAAATATCCATTTGCAACCTACCATCTTTTTATCTCTAGGGGACTTCATAAGTTCCGGAGTTCTATTCTTCTCAAGTGCATTTACTTCTTCCATAACAGCTGATCTCCAATTCGGATCTTGAAGTGCTTCCTAAATGTTTCTTGGTGCAAACAAATTAGTGATTTTAGAGATAAAGGATTTATGCTGTGTGATAAATCCAATCCCAGCTGATCTCCAATCTCGGATCTTGAAGGCTCTCCCTCTTTCTTGGCGCTCTCACTCTCTCTTCCTTCTCCACAGCCTCCTCGTTTCGGGTATGGTTCTTGGTTAATCAGTCTCTTCTGTCTTGGTGTTTTTTGGATTTTCTGAAATTTCTGTTATTTAGTGTTTAATACTTTATGGGTTTTATTATGTTTATCTCTTTGTATCTGATATTGTTGGGTTTATGTCAAAATTAAATTTTTATGCTTAACGATCTTATGGTTTCAGACGTTTTGTGTTTCTATATGTTCATTTTTTTCCTAGGTTTTCGTATTTTGTATGATTCAAAGTCGAGTCCTTTGTTGCTTTATTACTCTCTTATCATCTGGGTATTGGTGCTTTTCAAAAGATAAAGAGATGATATATTTTGTTATATTTTAGTTTTAAACTATTTTTTGAAAGTCGAGTTATATTTTATTTTTTTTATTTTTTTTTATGTATTTATTGTAATTTTATTTACATAATGATTTAGCGCGCCAGTTTTACTTATTTACTCTTTAACCTACATTACTCATTTATTGTCACATCTACATTTGAGTCTACCGGAAATAGCCTCTCTACTATGTAGGGGTAAGGCTGCGTACTATCAGATCTCCCCAGATCCCGTTTTATTACGGGACTTCGGACTGGGTGTGATGATAATGATGATGATGATGATAGTTTTTCATAAGATAGGTACTTTCATATGGGATGGTTGGTGCAAGCCCGTTTCCCCTTTTTAAATGCTATGGGTAGGTAATTATTACTAGAGAGATAAGTAGAAATATCATTGGTAGTTCGTGGGTCAGTAGGTATAGATTGATCATTACTAGGCACAATAAAGGTAAAGTAGCAAATGGGTTACTTGAATTATTCTTAGGTTCATTCTTCGAGGGTTGGGAGGCTGTGCATTATTGAGGTAGGCTGTTCTCTACTTCTCAATTGAGTCTTCCTCTTAGTATAAACACGAAGCTCAGTATTTTGTTCATTAGGGGCACTTGAGGATTCAAATTTGGGTTTCAGTAGCTTTAGGATGTAATTAATCTGCTCTTGAGAGAATTGTCCAGCATCTACCTCATGGACTGATGGAGTTTTACTTGATTTATAGTGAGCTGAAGTTTTATTAAATTTTCCTTCATGCGATCCCTTTCAATTTGCAGGCTTTCCATGGAGTTTCCAGCATGTTTCATAGGTATGACGGGCTTTATTGCAATAGTCACACGAAACTCGTGACTTTTCCTCAGTCTTCTTAGTACGACTAGCAATATTCCTAGCAACTAAGGCTGTGTTTTCAATAGTAGGTGTAGGATTTCGTTGACTAAGCATCACAAACCATCTACTCTCTTCACGTCGGACTTCTGCAAAGACGTCCCCAATGGATCGAAGTGGTTGTCTTCTAATAATCCTGCCTCTAGCCTCATCAAACTCAACATTAAGTCTAATTAAGAACTTAAAAATTCGGTTATCCTCTATTGCTTTTCGAAAATAGTTACAACCATTAGGGGATTTCCATTCATAGTCATTAAACAAATCTAAGTCTTGCCACAAATGTTTAAGAGAATTAAAGTACTTAGTAACACTGTCCTCACCTTGATGGATCTCACCCAATTTGATAGTTAGTTCATACACTTGGGATGGGTTTCCCAAGTTAGAATACACTTGATTCATGTTGTCCCATAACTCCTTAGCTGTGTGGTAACATATATAGTTGGAGCTAGTATCCTCCTCCATAGAATTTACCAGCCATGTCATAATTGTAGAATTTTCAGCATCTCTTATTCCGTGTGTAGGATCATCAACCGTAGGTTTCTTCTTGTCACCAGTCAAATATCCAATCTTGCCTCTACTATGGATGTACATTCTAACCGATTGGGACCAGCGAAGAAAATTTTCTCTATTTAGTCATATAGTAGTGATTTGAGTGGAATTAGAATTTGAGGTAGGATTGTGAGGAGGAGGTGTTTGAACAGATGGGTTAGAGGATTCAACAATGTCGGACATGGTTGACATGGATGGGTAAGATTAAAGACATAGGTAGCGGTTAGGGTTTAGGACTGTTCAGGTATTCTTTGATACCATGCAGAAATTCTGAACAGATGTATAATATTCTCAATTGCTAGGTCAATACATAGGTACAAGTATATATTGAAATAAAGACGACTATTCTGGAAAACTAATATCTGTACATAATATCCTAAATAATCTGATTTACTAACTTTTAGGAGTCAATAATATCAAGGAGATATCCAGCTGGATATTTCCCAACAAATACTATTTAGAGTTCTCTTATCTTCAACTACCTATGGTTGGGAATCACAACAATTTGATCTCAAGAATGCATTTTTGCATGGAGAACTTGAGTAAGAAATCTACATGGTAGTGCCAGCAGGTTATAAGAATAATTTGGCTAATCAAACTATTTGTAAGCTGAAGAAGCCTTGTATGAACTAAAATAGTTGCCATGACATGACTTGAGAGATTTATAGTGATAATAGCTATACAATTTAGACAGAGCAAAAGGATCATACTTTGGTCATCAAACACTTACCTTCATGGGGAGTCACGACACTTTTAGTCTATGTTGATGACATAATAATAGTGGCATGAGATAACAAGGCAAGATAGTCTCTAAGTCAATGTTTGTATAAGGAATTTGAGATTAAGGAGTTAGGAAGGGTGAAATATTTCCTTGTCATTGAAGTAGATCACTCTTGTCAAGGTATTTTTATCTCTCAACAAACATATGTTATTGATCTCCTCAGAGAAAAGTGCAATACAACTTATAAACCAGCAAGTACTCCATTAGATCTAAACATTAAACTTGGAAAGGTAGATGAAGATGTTGGAGTAAACAGGAAAATATATCACACGTCTTGTATTTTTACTTTTGAAACTAAATAAACATTGTTACTTTTGGTTATGTTTCAGTTTAGAATGCATGGTAGTGATATTAAAGTTTGCAACAGTAATTCCAGTTCCTCTATCTCATAGTTATCTTTTACTTTACCTCATGGAGACTTCCTTCTTTGTGGTTGCCTAGACCTTGTACTTAATTAAGCCACATTTGTGATGATGATTTTTCTTTTGGTCATTGATACATCGTGTTTATACAGTAATTGGAAAATTTTGAAGTTTATTAGCTTGGCATATTGAATATAATTTTGAAATATATAAAATTAGGAAAATATTTGTCCAATGATGTAAACTTCTTTACTTGATATTTGTTGCACAGTTTCTTTTTGTGTGCTTATCTGTTGGGTGTTTAGGTTGGCGCATTAATGTATCTCTTTATGACCTATTTGCTCTAGAGAGTTGGAGTTTGCAATCCAGTCATGCTTCTAGATGAGATTGACAAGACTGGTTCTGATGTGCGTGGCGATCCAGCTTCAGCTCTGTTGGAGGTTCTTGATCCTGAGCAAAATAAAACATTTAATGATCAGTATCCTTTTTTCTGCTGGATGTCTTCTGTAGTCTTAATTTTGGGGTAAAATTGCACTATGTTTTAGGTAATCATTATTTTATTAAGAATATGCATTTCCTTTATCTCAGTTGATGGATTTTTAATTTCTGAATCTCCCCAACAATTTCACAGAAGGAATGATTAGTTATGGGTTCATATATGTAGCTTTCTATTTGATTTGATTTGATTACATTGTTCATTTCACCATTCATTGTGATAAGCATGTTTGCAACAGTGTTCCCTTGATTTAATTTCTATAGCTATTTAAATGTACCCTTTGATCTTTCAAAGGTAATCTTTGTTGCAACAGCAAATAGGGTGCAACCTATCCCTCCTCCACTTTTGGATAGGATGGAAGTGATTGAGCTCCCTGGATATACACCTGAAGAAAAACTAAGAATAGCCATGAGGCATTTGATTCCACGAGTTTTGGATGAGCATGGATTGAGCTCTGAGTTCCTTCAAATCCCAGAGGTACGAAACTAGTATGGTATAACAGTTTAGTCCTTCACAACAAATTGTTGTAGTCTAACTTCTTTTGATGTAAAATCGAGTTATCTCCATATTGTGGTGAGTCAAACTGAAAAGTACTTTGAATTGCAGTGAGAATGTTTCTCCTATTATTTAATGATTGAAATGCTCATCAATTTATTACTTAGCATGACTTTCTTTTTGAAAGCTAAAAATGGACATTTAGATAGGATATTTACCAGATATGTAGGTGTCTTTCCACGAATAGATGCATTTATCGTGTCCTTATGTTTTTATGATCTTGACTTTTGATCATTATGCCACAGATTTGTGACAAAGCCACATCATAATGCTTTAAACATGAAAATCCTGATGTGACAATGGATTTGCATTTCTTTGTCACCCACTGAACCTAACTTCATCTACATTCAGTTTGATGCTTCAGTTTAATTACATGAAAAGAATGATTATTCAGTTTTTGTTCTTCATATTTATCTGAAACTCACTTCTATCATTATTTGGTTGCATGTTCATGTTTCTGAGCCGTGCGTTTCTTCATATAATACAATAAAAATATCTCCTCAACTTAGGTCCATGCTCTGAGAAACAAACTACTGTAAATCGTTCATATTTTTTCACACGTTACGCATGAATGTCATGAATGGTTATTTTTTCACATGTTACACATGAATGTCATGAATGGTTTCCATTGTGGTAGGCTATGGTGAATCTTGTCATCCGGGGATATACTAGAGAGGCTGGTGTGAGGAATCTGGAAAGAAATTTGGCTTCCTTAGCTCGTGCTGCAGCTGTAATAGTTGCAGAACAAGAACAAGCTACTCCATTGAGTAAAGATATGCATCAAATTACTTCCCCATTGTTGGAGAACAGACTTGCTGGTGGGGCTGAGGTGGAAATGGAAGTCATCCCCATGGGTGAAAACAGTCATGAAATCTCCAGCACATTTAGGGTTCGTTCACCTCTAATTGTTGATGAAGCTATGCTGGAGAAAGTGCTGGGGGTAAGTGTTCTCATGTTTAATTATTTTTTCCCCTAAATAGAATGCCTTTGTCAGCGAGATTTTTATTGGGTTGTTTTTGTTGTAGTAGACTGCTTTTGCATTAACACATCTCAATGTTTTTGAAACAAGAATGAATGGTGCATGGTTAAGACTTGTACTTAAGGATCAATTATCTTTGTCTATCTGGAACTTGATTATGAGGATATGTTTACTGCTGAAACACTTGGATGATGACTCATCTGATTGTCACAATGTTTGGCTTAGATATGCTTGCAGAAATGAAAATCCTTACGTCCTAACTAATTTATCATTGTATTGAGCAAAAGAAAAAGCACTTTTAGTTAATCAAAATGTGGTGAGAGCTGTTTGATTGCTTTAAATGTGCTCATCCAATGTAGACTTTGTCTTTAGAACTGATTTAACCAGAAATTAACTTTTAGTGCTTCAGAATGGAGCTCTAAACTGGTTCTATTTGAGAAAAGCTCCTTTGGGGATGCGACAATCATGATATCATCTTTATGTTGAAGGGATGCTTCATTTTTTGGAAACAAGGTTTGTAAAGAACTAGATTGAAGGGCCACCTAAATTCAATGGTGCATAAAAGGGATAAGTTGGGTATAGAGTTCCTATTGGGCCTTCTTAGGATACGAGAAGCAGAATTTGTAAACCAATGCTTTTAGTATTGTTGATATTAGCCGATTCTCTTTAGATAATTAGTTGAGTTTTTATTAGTTAGAGAATAATTTAAGGAAGTATCTACGGCTGTATTGTTCTATATATTCCTTGTACTATTTACAGAAGGAAGGACTATGATTCTAATTGTATATGTAGGTGACATTATCCTCACTAACGATAATTTTGAGGAAATTGAAATTCTTAAAAGGAATCGCTCAAAGGAGTTTGAAATCAAAGGCATGGGGTATCTTAGATATTTCCTAGGGATGGAAATTGCTAGATCTAAGAATGACAGTAGTCACCCAACTGAAGTATATCATGGACCTTTTAGAAGAAACTGGGATGAGTGGATGTAAACCATAAGATAATTCAACTCAAAGCTGGGTGAATTTAAGTAAGGAGTTTCAATAGATACAGGATGAATGGTAGGAAAGCTAATCTATTTATCTCACACTAGACTAGA
Organism: Erythroxylum panamense; assembly: GCA_027123425.1. Taxonomy (NCBI): domain Eukaryota; kingdom Viridiplantae; phylum Streptophyta; class Magnoliopsida; order Malpighiales; family Erythroxylaceae; genus Erythroxylum; species Erythroxylum panamense. The sequence goes on from JAOTIZ010000202.1 coordinate 25,574,167, forward strand.
TATTTCCTTTGCTATCAGTGTGGTAAGCCAATTTGTCCATACTCCCTTTGGAGAACACTTGGAAGTAGTGTACAAAATCTTAAGATACTTAAAGGGAACCCCAGGGAAAGGATTATTCTTCAAGAAAAGTAATCAAAGGAAAGTTGAAGTCTACACTGATGCAAACTGGTTAGGGTCTCTTACTAACAGAAGATAAACTTCTGGGTATTTGCACAAATTTGTTGGGAAATCTAATAACCTGGAAAAGTAAAAAACAATATGTGGTGGCTAGAGGTAGTGCGGAGGCAAAATATAATGCAGTGACTTAAGGAATTTGTGCAATAAATTGACTTAAAAGAGTAATGGAAGAACTTAAGAAATCAGTGGAGCGTCCAATGAAGTTGTTTTGTGATAACAAAGCAGCTATCAGCCAACAATCTAATTCAACATGATCGGACGAAGCATGTAGTGATTGACCGCCATTTTATAAAAGAAAAACTTAAAAGTGAACTCATTTGCATACCATTTGTACCTACATCACATGTTGACGTCTTTAGCAAAGGGCTACCAAGACACAACTTTGAATTCTTTGAATATCTATGCACCAACTTGAAAGGGAGTGTTCGTATTATAGAAATAATCAGCTAATTATCTCTGGAGATATTAGCTGATTCTCTTTAGATAATTAGTTTATATTCTATTAGTTATAGAATAAATAGATTCTTTTAATTTAAGGAGGTAATTAGGGTTGTATTGTCCTATATATTCCTTGTACTATTCACATAAAAATTAAGGAGTAATTACTTTGTCTTCTTTCTTTAGGTATCTGATTTCTGGATCTCAATAGATGATTATCACGTTTTTCTAGTGCCAAATCATAAACAAGTGTACTGTAGATTAAATTCTTTTGTTTTTCCACTCAATGAAGAAATTAGGTGGACCCTCCCAATTTTTAATTGATTTTAAGTCTTGATCGTCTGTTTCATAGTGCAGCCTCCAAGGTATGATGACAGAGAAGCAGCAGATAGAGTTGCAACTCCAGGTGTATCAGTTGGGCTTGTTTGGACTTCCTTTGGGGGAGAGGTTCAATTTGTGGAGGCTACAGCAATGGCAGGAAAGGGTGAATTGCATCTCACAGGGCAACTGGGTGATGTCATCAAGGAATCAGCACAAATAGCACTGACTTGGGTAATTTGTAATCTACAAGATTGGTGTTCCAACAAATAAAAATATTTGATTCATATTTATGATTATGTAATGATTCTGTTTTTGTGCATTTTGCATTATATAAAATTCATATTCAATTAATTTAGGACAAAAAACTTGTTATTAAGTTTCTTGAAAGTTTAGAGTTGGTAATTTTGTCTAGTACAGCATTCATGTTTTGTATTTATTGTTTAATGGTGTTACAGATCTGTTGAAATTGAGTGTAGTCTTCTTTAATTTTGTGTTGTTCTATCTATATTTCTCATTTTCTTTCCAAGAAATGAAATACAAATTTTCTTGTTGAAACTGTACTTCTTTTTACTTCAATAATAGACTTACTTTTTCAATCCTGAATGTCTTATTTCTCTTGATTGCTTCTTTGGCCAAATTTTGAAGTTCTTCTATGTGTAAGTATTTCAAATGGAAGTTGCAAAATTCACTCGTAATGTAAAACCATTGTAAGAAAGCATCTTATTGTACTTACGGATGGTCTGTCTATAGATCCTAACTGCTTTGAGTTTCACCTTGATTATAGGTCCGAGCTAGGGCAACTGATCTTAAGTTGGCTGCTGCTGAAGGGATCAATCTTCTTGAGGGTCGTGACATTCACATACATTTCCCTGCTGGGGCTGTTCCTAAGGATGGGCCCTCTGCTGGTGTAACATTAGTAACAGCTCTAGTTTCATTGTTTAGTCAGAAAAGAATGAGGGCAGATACAGCAATGACTGGAGAAATGACTTTGAGAGGACTTGTACTTCCTGTTGGAGGCATAAAGGAGAAGGTACACATACTTGATCTCTCAGTTTCTTCGATATACAAAAAGATGGACATGCCTTGCTTACTATATTACTTCTGAATATTTTTGTTAATATAATCAATTTTTTACAGTTTGGTCCAAAATTTTTGCCAATTGCTATTGGGAATCTCTTATTTGATGCTCTTGAAAATTGGAGATTTACTAGTGATTTTGCATGTTTAATGTAATAGATCGAGTCATGTTTGTAAGTTTCTTTTTTTTCTTTTTAATTTTTTTCCTGACATGCCACGTGCTTGAAGTTTTATTTGTGTTCTTTATTTTCTTGCAGCTGTCATTGCATTATTAATTAGTTCCTAAAACAAGTGATCATCATTGGTTTTTGCTAATGGAGTTGAGATTTGAAATCTTTTTTCTATATTGTCTTGATAAAGTTGAGCCCTTTCGGAATGTGACATTAATTTGTCATAAATCAACCCATTTAGCTTGGTCATTACTGTTGCCAATCTAATATGCATCTTCTTTTCTGCCATATATACGTATCTGATCTGCAATCCTGCAGTCTTTGTTTTATTTTAAAAAATAGTCTTCCTGTGTAACAGGACTGCACTCAGCTATGAAGCTATGAATTATAGCTTCTACGTTGGCTAAATGATTCCCATGAATTGATTGCTTATTCTGTTCAAAATAAGCTATAACAATAATTGAATAAACATGAGGGCATGCATAGGTCTGAACTGTAGATTACTGGGTGGTTTCCTTGCAGATATTGGCAGCTCATCGCTATGGTATCAAGAGAGTTATTCTTCCTGAGAGAAATTTGAAGGACTTGGTTGAAGTACCAGCACCTGTACTTAGTAGCCTCGAGGTTAGTTCTGAATTGTGTTACTGCATGCCTTGTTCCTTTGTTTAAATGCATTTATTTACACAGAGTTGTCACGTGATGAAACTGAAATTTGCTTTAAAAAGATGGGCGATTTTCCTTCAACTGGGTGGTTGAAAATCCGTTCAAGGATGTCTCAGACTTTCCATGGGTTTCTGATCTCCCGTCTCTCAACTTTTAGGTGCTTGATTCAGTATAAGACAATCCATTACTAGGCTGACACAGTGGGGAGGTGGCCCTCTCATTTTGGAAATTGTCTCAGCTCTTTCTTGTAGGATCTTAAGCTGAGACTTGCTTTATTTGGATGTCAAGTTATCTTATGTCGATTCTCCGGAAACAGATTCTTTATTCAAGTCAAATATTGGAATAATTTTTAGTTGACAATTTACCATTAAGTCGCACTAAATACATGCATTTAGTTTGAGCATTATGTAACTGATAATGGAATGCCTCTTTGTTGATATTGGAGCTATGATATCCAATACGTTATTCTTATTTCTCTTTGGCGACTCACCATTTGTAGCTTTTTAACAGATTTTACGGGCCAGAAGCATGGAGGATGTACTGGAGCAGGCATTTGAAGGGGGTTGCCCATGGAGGCAACATTCCAAGTTATGAAATATATGTCCCGCAAGTCGTGGCTAGTAGGTCGACTTATTAGTGTCACTCGAATGGGGTTCGCTTGTAATACACTATGCATTCAAAAATACATTTTGAATGGCTGACCTTTTAGCAACAGGTATGAAGAAAACTGAAGATAGACAAGAAGGGCCAAGATCCGTTGTGAGTTTAATTGATCTGTCGACTGGAAGAACAAGGTCACCGGTTCGGTCATGATCTCTCTATATGATTGCGGGGAAGGGTATGTCTGTGTTTAATGATCGAATTATCAAAACTTCTGTCGCTCCTTCTAACCTGTTGACGACCTTGTTTTCTTCCCTTCCCTTTCCTTTTTCTTTTTCCCTTTCCTATTTCTTCTTGTGTATTAATTATTACTCTCCAAATTGTTGTACAATTATAAATAGCAAGAGGCACGTATATCTTGTCATTTTCAATGGACTAGCAGGTTAACTCTGCGCAAATGCCCAGTGAAAGTGTCTACTGAATTAATACGTAGGACAAATTTTAACGTCACAGTTAAAAAAAATTCATATGAAAATGTAATAAAATAATCATCGGTTGGGAGAAGAAATAAGATGAAATGATTTTCTTTGAGATACGATTAAAATAGCAGTATAAAGAT
>JAOTIZ010000202.1:25578331-25591479 GCA_027123425.1 Erythroxylum panamense
AGATGCCTTATGCTTTAAAGTCTTTGTTCCTAAATAGTGACGAAGAATCGGAACATTTCAGAAAGAATGTTCGTACAACTGTAGCTGGACACACTCCAGAAACATCTGTCCACACCAAAAAAAGCTTAAAGAAGATTTACAAGTAACAGAGGAGACCGACAGCAACAATAACAACAACGACAACCATAGGTCGAGAAAGCAGAGGAACTCAAGGGCGGAGAGGAAAAACAAAGAGAGAGAAAAAAAAACAAAGAGAGAGAAAGGTCACAACATGAATAAACAGATACGAACACATATAAGCAGTCACAAGGGCATGCATTACGCAGCCGCGTGCATGGTCGGCTGACAAAATATTGCATCAGAAGATTGGGTCAGAAGATTGCGTGTATATCGCGTGAAGACACAATATTCAATAAACAGAAAAAGAAGAAGAAGGAAGAAAACTGACCACAGCTTAGAAGATTGCACGATATTTAATAAACATTAAGCCGCTGGATTAAATGGACGATAGGGATGGATTCCGTGCTCGAGAAAGAAGATTGCGAGATATTCAATAAACATTAAGCCGCTAGATTAAATGGACGATAGGGATCGATTCCGTGGTCGTCTATCTCATTCGCTCTTAGTATATATACTTAATAAACTTCGAAAATTCTGATGTCTGGCATAAGCAAAAATTTAGATTTCCTTATTCTTGCTTGATTATTAACAAATTATCTAGGTCTTACATTTAAGAAAAAAATTTCTTGTCCTCACAATTATGGGACGTAAAAAGAAGTCACAAGTGACTTTTTTAATATGAAAATTTACTTCATAGTTATTAAGAATTAGAAAATTACATAAATGGTATGTGTAACAAATTAATTTATTGATTTATTATATATATAATTATTTATATTAAAAATTGTAATAATAAGTAATATGTAATGTTAATTTATTTCATTAATAACTAATAAATATTAATTATTAGTTTTATATGTTTATAATCAAATGTTTATTTAATAATTACGTTAAGCTCATGTGGATTTTGCCCAATTCAACTAAACTTAGTTTGAAATCAATAAGGTTAGCTCGAGTTGATTGGGTTTTGTAAATTAAGCTTAAGATTGGATTGTCGAATATAAAGTTTAAATTTTTTTGAAAAAATGATGTCATTTTTTATTTTAAAATATTAAAAAATATATAATCAAATTTAACCTAGGCTTGATCAAATTTCAAGATAGATTTAGGTTGAAATTCCAAATTTTGGATTGGACTTAGGCTTTGATAAATTAGATGATTTTTCAAAATTTATTTATAACTTTAAAAAATAAATATTTGCTTGTGAGATTAAAATAGAAATCTTCTTGAGAAAATGTTTTAAAAATTGCATTTAAAACAAGTAGTTGAATTGGAGTTTACAGTAACAATTTTTTAGTTCTGTTATGTGTCTATTGTTGATGGCTATTAAATATCTTTTTCTTTGAATATGCTGATTGATATCTTCACTTGTACACCAAATTGTCGTGCTTCTGATACTAATTACAGACAAAACAGACACAAACATAAATATCAATCAAATCAAACACAAATACCTTGACCATGAGAGGAAATAAAAGATTTTATCATATCTAAGCTAAGGAGATATGAAGCAAATGCTTATCCTTTAATTTATCACTTTTGTTATATTATTATTAATTTCTTCAAAAAGAGATGTAATTATCTTATTTATAGATTCTACAGAATATAAATCTATTCTAGATAATTAATATATGAATTTTTCCATAAAATAAAAAGTCAGATCATTTTCAAATTCTCAAATTAAAGGGTCATTATGCATCTCATCTTTAGTTTTTTTACCATAATTTACCAACTTTTCATCGGCTCTTTTAACAAGCTTTTAAACCCCAATCTTAGAGTTGGGTAACTACCCCTGATGCTCCTTCAACATAGTCCAACATAATCTTAATTCGCTTCCTACCTTAAGGTGTATACTAAAGAATTTAAGAGAAGAATAAGGTTTTTAAATGGAAAGTTTGATATATATTTGCTGAAAGGATAGTTTTTATCTCATAGTAGAAGATATTACAAAGATGAGATACAAAAAGATTGCTTGATGCCTCCCATTACAACACTCTAGGGGTCTTATTTATACTAGCAGACTTAAAGTTCAGATTAAAAACTTAACGAAAATTACATCACATTAACAATTTTAGAAAATAGAGTTCATAATAAAAACTTAACGAAAATTACATCACATCAACTTTTTTAGAAAATAGATTCTATCTTTATCGATAGTGGATTCTTTTTTATCTGAGTGGTTGGAGAGATTTTCATGTTATCTTCTTATTTGTATGTTTTAGAATTGTCATTGTATGATTAGATGCCAGATGTTTTTGCTTTGTCTTTTCCTTTAAACATCTTCTAACCACCTGTACAAGAAGGACCTCAATGTTATGTATGTTTTCGAAGATTAAAGGCTCTATAATTCAGGACTAGATCTTATCTTGCCTTTCTTTATTTTTTTAAAAAAATTAGCAGCCAATGGTTGCTTTTTGACACGAGCTATCATTAAAGAAGAAAATCTGCTTTTTTTAGTGTAGGTTCAAAATTCCTTTTCAAATGTTGCCTCTATGCTAGAATTAACAGTTTTCATCATGATTCCTTTTTTTGTAATAAATATCATTTTTAGAATTTAGAAAAATCTTATCTTAACTTATTGTCCAAAGCAATGGGATAATGTTCTGCCTTTCCCAAAGTAATGAAATGATAAGAATCATATTGTTTATCTTTACGAAAATCTGGACCAATAGATAATATGTAACACCCCACTACTATAAGATATATACCCGAAATTCTTGAAAATATCCAAGCACATACCTTACAGGAATGACATGTTAGAGTAGTCACATTCATTTAATATGGCATCATACACATCATAAGTAATCATAAAAACAACTTATCTCATTTCATTAACAAAACATGTTTTACACTGTTATTTCATTACAAACCATCCATATATTTACAATATAGAAACCATCTATGATTACACTATTTTAAACAAAAGATTCTACATAGAATGAAAACTATACAAAGTACTCTATCTAAAATCCTCAAATGACAGTTGACTAGACCTTTGAGCCATATTTTGATCCAAAATGAATAGTATTAAAATTCAGTTAGTTTGTTCTACTAGCAAGATCTCCTCTCATTATCTGAAAATCAACATTGCAATTTTGATGAGTTTTGCGAACTCAGTGAGTAAACCATGATCGATGTGTTCACTTAAGATAGAACACATATATATCAATGAATAACATTCAACTTAATGAAAGTAACACTTAATTCAAAGCTATAACTCATATTCTACACTTTGCATCATAATACAAGAAACATTTAAAAATATAATCACTTTTTAAGTCATTCCAGAAGTACATTCTGAATGTAGGAATATCATGTAATCATTTCAGAACATAACACTCATTTATTACAATTCTTTATATCATCATCAAATTCATAAGCATTTCTTAATATCAACACAATATAGTTCAACATTCATTTACAATCAATATCATGAACACATTTAAAGATACAAATGCAAAAGCAAATGAGACTCATTCCATTTTAACTTTATTGTGACAAAGTGCCTATTTCACTGTCCCGTATCCATTGTAGATACCGGGCACTTTTTAGTACTATCCCATATTCATTATGGATACTGGGCTCTATAAAGCCTGAGGCTCTGATGCACACAACTGAGTTTAAAGCTCTTTTCATGATGGCTACTCTGGTCACAATTCTTTATATGAACATGCATTATGTAATGGAGTATAACAGTTCACAAAATATATGACGAGTCACTTTCAGTTAATAAACAAATTCAATTTTCACAATTCATCGAATCTAAGTCCGGCATTCAACAAATAGTTGAGCATTTAATTTCCTTATTCACATTTAAATCATAAACAATCCCAATATAGTCCCGACTATTGAACTTCTCAGACAATCAATTGTCCAGAATCAGTAATATCAAAATTATATCAATATCAATCCAATATAGAGGAATTAAGTTTAATCAACACAATTTGAATATAACATATTACTAATCGAAATCTCACATCCAGGTTACCTAGTATATATATAACTTAAGTAAAAGCATAAATATTTGAGTTTATACAACTAGGTTAACTCATAGCACACTCCAGTTAGATATTGCCTTGACGTGCCAGCAATATCTGGATGGTGTCGATCAATGTGTGCCTCTAAATCAAACAATACACACATGTAAACATTATTAATTGATCAATCAAATGAATGCTCAAAGTTATACATGCATATGTGTCATGTTTAATGCATGCTCAATTGATTATTCTGGGTATGAAATCTTATTCACAAATCATACTTATACATTCATCATAGTTTTTGCATCATGTATTTTGCAATTAGGTTTATGCCTTAATACACTTGATCACTTTCAATTCATCACTCAAACATTTATCATTCTTTTTCCTAGGATTATACACTCACACAATTCCCTAATTCTCATTCATCCATTCCTAATTCATTACTTACATACTTTGAATCACATTACATTCATGAGAACACCTTTATATCATTATCAATTCATAGTTTACACTTATCCTTGAACATTTTTCATAATCAAAGGCCTCCTTTAACACATATATAAATTTTTTTAAAATCTGGAATTTCAGCAAGCTAGATTAATACATTCACCAAATTGTTTCCAGCAATATATATGCATACATTTACCCAATTCTCATTCATAATTACCCCAAGTTCTTCAATGCTCATTCATCCATACCTTATACACATTTCTCATGTTCTGACGATCATGTTTTCATTAAAAGAACTAAGTTATTCCTTAAACAAATCATAATTTCCATATTTGAACTCAACTACATGAAATGGTCCATTCTTCAGGTTATGACTTCAATTAATTACATAAACTTATCCAGATATATTCTAGCCAAACTGTTTCATAGAAGCATAAATAAGACATCAATAATCATTTTTTTATATTTTATAATTGGACTAATTCGAACTTTAAAGTCCTCAAAAATTAGGAAATAATATAAGGTTCCTACACAGGGGTCTATCATCAGAATTATTAGGGAAACAAGAATAACTCAAGCTTTAGTCACTATTTTATTAAGCAACTTTCACAGTGGTCAAGCTAAGACCTATATCTACAACTCTTATTCTTTGAGTTTCTTCAAATTCATGCTCTAAAGATATGCAAAATAGATCGAAAAAGGAAGATGAAATTGAAACCAAACTTTTGACTTACAACTCTAATTTTTCATATTGAAGAACACTTCGATAACTCCTATCTTTACCATAATCCCAACTTAAGTCATCCATACAACAATCCTTAACTTAATATTTTCGTACAATCAAAAACAAAATAGAAAAGTACCTAAGTTCATGCAAAAATTTCCAGCACAATCATTCATTAACATCATATATAATTCATCCTAATTCATCATGATCAATTCTCTATCATAACATGTTGTAAATACTAATCATTTACTTAGATGTTTAACTCCAATTCTAGCTCTCAATATCAAACCAATCCAATAATCCAAGTAAGCAGAAATATCACACATTCAAGGTAAAACTTAGATGGATTTCGACTAGGTTTAGTAAGGCAACTTCAAGCTAATCTTTTACTTAACTTTGTGAGGCTAAAACATGGATTATTTGTGCAAAAATTAGGCATAACCATAAGCAAGTTCAGGGAAGTGAAAGAAAAGAGTTTCGGTGGTGTGAGTGAGAGAAAAAAGAAGAAGAAATGAGTTAAACTAAGTTTGCTCCTACTGAATGTTACACCTAAGTTGTTAGGTTTCATTTAATGGAATGGCCATATGTCTAAAGGCATGTTCAACGTGTATCAAGTATACATGCTATCATATGTCACCATTAAAGCTAGGTCACATGTCATGTATTACAACTGCCACTTGTCCATTAATCAATTATGCCATTTGTCATCAACTTACTAGCCTATTTGTCACACAATGATCAATGCCAAATGTCACTCAATTATAGGTTAAATCATCCAAATTTTTCATGTATCAATTTATTTTATCACTTAGCAGTTTTCCTAGCCCAAATGTACATCTTAATCCCTCAATTTTCCGATTATACCAATTAATTACAAATTTACTACTTGTGATCAATCAAACCAAAATGCAAGGCATAAACATTTCACAATTCACATCATGAACATTTTAAACTTTTCATACCCCGAAATGAATCAACTAAGTGCATATGCTATCTTTGTAAGGTATGCAAAATCATAATTTATATGTGTGTATGTTAATGATATGCAATTCATTAATTCTAATAACAAGCTAAAGTTTTAATCCTCAATATGAAAACGAGTTATTGCATAATATCTTTAATACTAAGGTATCTTTCGAAGTCAATGTATGGTTATTTAGATAACAATACTTAACCCTTTCGTGAATCAATTTAAAAGTAATGACATCTCCAGAGACTCTGGGTTAGTCAAATATATAACATTTATCATTCCAAAATCATACCAATCCTTAATAGCTTGAAGATGAGAATGATATGTATTTGAAGATGAGAATGATATGTGTTAAGACAAAATGATTTCACGTTTAATAATTTTTTTGATAATCAAATAATAATAATGTTTTAAATAAATGAACTGTTTTGATGTGTGTGTTAAATGTGCAATGAACGAAACACAGAAGGAGTTTCAAAACACAGAATAAGTTGTCAAACATAGAAGGAGTTTCAAAATACAGAAGAAGTTGCGAAACACAGAAGGAGATTCAAAACACAGAAGAAGTTGCGAAACATAGAAGGAGTTTCAAAACACATAAGAAGTTGTGAAACATAGAAGGAGTTTCAAAACACAGAAGAAGTTGCGAAACACAGAAGAAGTTGCGAAACACAGAAGGAGTTTCAAAACACAGAAGAAATGCCGAAACTCAAAAGAAGTTTGAAAACTCAGAAGAAGTTCCAAAAACTAAGAAGAAGCAGGTTGAGTTAGTTACAGAACTCAACTGAATAATGGTTTATGCAAGAAGCAAGAAGCAAGAAGCAGTTATCAAGATTCAAGAAGCAGTTGGAAACTTAAGCTATAAATATTAGTCGTAGTCGAAGACTAAATAATCTTTGATGGTGACAAGTTATTACTTACAAAAATATTGTGTGATATACGAGAGCTAACATTACTGTAACAAAAGCTCACATTATCTTTTTAGTGAGAGAAAGAAAAGGTTGAGAGCCTGGAGAGGCTAAGATAGCTAAAAGAATACTCAGTGTAAGAGACCTGAAGAGGCTCTGAAAGGGAGGAAAGAATACTTGTAATTTTGACGAAGTATGGTGAAAACTCAGAAGAAATCTGAGGACTGGACGTAGCCCAAAGTTTAGGGTGAACCAGTATAAAAATCTCATCGTCTATCTTCTAACTCTTTACTCTTAAATACTCTTGTTCTTGAGTTTATAGAAGTTATTTGCTATTTAACTAAGTAACTATTTGATATTCATTTAATACTTGAAAAAGTTTCTTTTTCAAAAGATTATCAAAGGTTTTGTGTATTCACAAAAAGATTACACAATTCAATCCCCCCTTTTGTGTACTTAGTGAGTTCTATATTAACGTGTGATTTACTTCAATATGTACTTAATCAATGATGCATTTAATCTATAAAACTTAGTGATTAATGATTTAAAATGCTTAAGACATTCATTTTAGTTCATATTTGGTGTTAGGTACAATTTGTAAACGAAGGAGCTAAAGTGAGTCGAAAGCATAATCTTTGAGCCTTCTTGAGATTCACACTCACTTGTCTTCATAGAGCAAGAAAGAGAAGGATTAGAGCAAGAGGAGGTAAGAAAATGCATAAAATGAAGAGTATATGATGCAGAAGATAGCTCACAACTCACGACCATGACAAAAAAGTCATAGATGTGACAACTTGAGTCATACCTATGACATAAAGGCTCACGTCCCATGAGCCTTCAAATCACACTCGTGACTTTCAGACAACTGTCCTTGAACCATAGTTTTCACTATAAATATAACATATTGTGACGACAGAAGGCATGAATCGTTTTGGGGTTTCGGGGGATTAATGAGGGGCAAAGCTCAACTCCATTGGAGACCTATGGAGACCATGGAGGGATAAGCTTCCCGAAAATAGTTTGGAGGTAATATCAATGCCGAAGAACATGGTTAAGCATATTTACATTGTGTTTGTTAATCCTTCTCTCTCTAGGGATTGACTATGTTATTCTATGCTTATGGATTTGGGTTTTGTGTAAGAATGATCTTAATGCGTTCATTGGATTGTTTTATTATAAACCCATTGCTAGAATCTTTAATATAATTCATAATTGTTATGTTAAGATTTTTTAGTAGCTATTAATGGTGTCAAATCATTAAAGATAACGTAATCTTGGTTAAATGACCTAAACTTATATGATTGTTAGCTTGATTAATTTGTTTTCCTAACTTGTAATGTAGTTGTCCAATCGAATCTAGAGAACTTATTCTAGGTTATACGATAGCTACGTTCGATTAAAGAACTTGTTTTCATTGAACATGACCTAAGGAAAAATCAGGGTTAACAAAACTTATTGTTAACCTATGATTCATAGTTGCTAGAAGAGGTATGGGATTAGCAATTTAATGAAATATTTTTAATTGTGTGTAGATTGAGATTGAACCAATGACCAGGTCTTTAATTTATTCATCACTTTTCTCATTTTTATGTTGTTTGATCTAATTTGCTTCTATTAGTTTAGTTTCATTTTATTTTCTTATTTGAAGTCAAACCAAATCCCCCACTTAAACACCAATTCTTTCCTTTTCAAAAGCTTTACACACACTCTTTGTAGGATCGACCTAGACGTATCATTTGCTATAGTTTTAGGTTTAGTTATTTTGTAAAATGTTAGGATGTGTTACTAATTTTGGCATCATTGCCATGTAGTATGGTGCTTTAGTTTTTGTTCATTATTTTAATTGGCATTTTGTATATTTTTTTTCTAAATTTTTCTACATTTATTTTTTTTATCTTCTTACGTTTTTTATGTTTTTATATGGAGAAAGAACACATGGAAGGGAGTATATCAATGTTGGATATTATTAATGCTCTTGAGGCAAATTTTTTCCTACAACTCATATTCTCAATCGTATAACCAAGTTTGGAGTGATCATAAGAACTTTAGTTATGGATGAGATAACTAGCAAAATTACTTCCCCGATAGTTTGTAGGATATACTACAATTCCCATATAGATCAGAAACTTCTTGTTCCGAATTAGGCCTATCTTTGGAAGAATTACTTTATGTTATGATTGCTTCAATTTAACAAAGTGTAAAGTAGTTTCAGCAACATATGCTAGAATTCTAGCTAGATACAATGTCCAGAATCCAAGACTTGGTAAGCTAGATAGGTCAGATGATGAAAGCTATCAACCGCATAGAATCACAAAGCAGAGAGTGCAATCATCTCAACCCAAGGTGAACCTAAGGGATATTAGTGTAAGGACCTTAGAAAGTGGAAAGGAGCTTCAAAGTCTTGAGAAGACTACTCAAGGAATTGCTTGAGAAGAAGAAGTAGAGACGAAGCTCAAAGTAGAAAAGGATATATCATTTATTTCAAAGGTTAAATACTTAGTCCTTAATTGTTTTTAATACTAACCCTTCACCTTTATGTAGTAAATTTGAGAAATTAAATGAGGAGGAAAAGGGTGAAGAGACATTTGAGGTATTCCAAGAGTGCAGGACTTAGTAGAGATTGAGATTCTAAACATAGAGAATATGGTAAAAATGAGAGGTCATCAACTTATGCCCTATCCTGAATGATAGGTGTCAAATGCATCATATTTTAAGGTATAGTTTGATATGTGTTTAGTCGTTTATTCAGTTGTTTAGTATGTGTTTAGGGTGGAATTGTGTTAGTTTGGGATTTATTTGTGTTTTATGGGTTAGAACAATCCTTTAAGCTTAAAAATGATATTTTTGAGGTACCTTGATGTGTTTTGTAATGTTTTAAGGTAAAGATCGAAGAATAGAGGAGCAAATTGGGGCCAATTGTATGTGATCGTGACAAAAAGGCCTGAAATAGGCCACGATTGTGGCCTGCATCGAGCAAATCCAAAACCATTTCCAAACATTGCATTTCGAGGAATTTTTTAGACCTTTAAGACCCCGAAAAAACCCTAGTTCAATTATAAACACAAAAGAACATAAATAGAATAACAAGAATAAAAATAAGGAGCTTTACATTCAACCACTCTTGGAAACCCTAAAGAGGGAGAAAAATAAGAGAGAGAGAGAAGAAGAAGAAGTGGATCCTGACACTGCTACTCCCCAGATTGGGTGGTATCTCGACGCTGCTGCCTTCTTGATTTGTCCAACCTAAGTTTCATTTTCTCTTCATTTCCTTTTTCATTTAAATGTATAAAGTTGAAAAGGGTTCTATGGATATGGATTTTGAGTAGTTTATGGTGTTCTAACTTTATCTTCAGGATTTTACTTATCTTTTATGTTAATCTAGTTGATTTGTGTTTACTTGAGTTGGGTGGTCTTATTGATTGATGTATTTGCATGTTTCAATAACAAATCGAGAGGGTGAGCTGGATAAAAATGATTAAATGAGAATAATGAGAGTTAGGCAATCTAATTGACCACTTAGTCATTCTAATCGATAATTTCATTGAGAGAGGTTCGATACGAGACCTGATTATTTATTAGAGAGCTTTAGAATTTGTGAATTGAGAAATTGCAAGTTCCATAATTCTATTAGGGTTTACAATTTAGGGTTTAATAGTTATAATTCGAGAGAGGTAATCAACCCTACTGCTGTCTAAAACCGACACCCTGTAAACACATACATAGCTAGATTAGCATTAATGATAGGTAAAATCCCCTCTCTTATAACTTGATTAACTTTCTTGATGGATTTCCATTGTGACCTGTGTGATTGCTCAGTTTAATTATGCTTTGTTGAATTTTTGGCTTTTCAATTCTTTAATCAAATTCTCATATTTGCTTTTCGTGTTCACTTATGTAATTTTTTTATTTCTTTTTATTCTTTTTTTAGCCTTAGATGACTTAGGATTAGGTTAGTAACCTCCTCGTGGGATTGACCATTCAACACTATAAAATACAACCCGTGTGCTTGCGGTTATTAAGGGTTTTATAAATCGTAAAACTTACTCAACAAGTTTTTGACGCTATTGTCAAAGAGGCATAGATTAGTTTAATTCTTATAGTCTAAGGTTTTTTCACCTTCTTTTATGAAAAGAAAAAAAAAGAAGTTGGGTATAAAGTAGACGATATATCAACTTGGATATCTTCAGACAACAATGGAGAATCTCAAAAGTTGAATGCTAAAAAGAGATGGAAATAAGGAAATAAATCATAGAGAGCGACAGACCATTATGGAGGTCATGAGGCCAAAGCTCAATGCCCATCGTCAAGGGATTATGCAAACATTGGTGTAAACGAATACGTTCGAGATCAAACCATCACTGCTAAAGATGTTGCGAACCAACGCACAATTCTATGAGTGACAACGCTTTGTAAGACTAGTCAAAATAAAATAACTAGATTACTACTATAGCAGTGGTGAGTCTAGGTCGTTCCCACAGAGATTGTGTGTAAAGTTGTTCAAATGAAATTAATCAATGTTTAGGTTTTTGGGAGGTTTGGAATTTTTTAAGCAAAAAAATAAAATGAATTTAGACTAATAAAAAAAATTAAAGAAAATATACAAAAAATGATGAAAGTGGGGAATTCGATAGGGACTTAGTTCTTTGATTCAATCTTGACCTACAGCCTAATTAAACATATTTCATTGATTTGTTGTTCTCAAACCTCTCGTAGCAACTACTAATGATGGGTTAATAATTAACCCGAGTTTTTCCTTTGATTTTGTTTAATCAAGATATGATCGTTAATTAAACCTAACTACCGAATAAACTAGGATACGATCTCTAAATTAAATTAAGCAATTCTATTATGAATTAGAAAAACTAATTAATCAAGACAACAACCACATATGATGTCTCATTTAACCTAGGTCATGTTATCCCTAATAATTACGAATGATTAATTGCTACACATGAATTTCAACATAATAATTACGGATTATATCAAAATTCTAGCAATGGGTTTGCAATTAAACAATTCAATGAATGTATTAAAATCATCTTTTCACAGTACCCATTGGGTTCATAGAAAAATAACCGAACAATAATGAAAATCTGATTATCCATACACAATACCCAAATCGATTATCATAGGATAACACAATCAATTTCTAATGAGAGAAAGAAACAACAAATTAATAAAAAATACTTAACCTGGGTCGTCTGCATCGATGTCACCTCTGAACTGGCGTTGAATCTTCTAGCCCTTCATAGTTTTTTGAAAAAATGCTTCATCCCTATATCCCTAGCCGAAACCCCTTTCGGCTCTCTTCACTACACCTCCCTCTCTGCGTTTTCACGCAACTCTCTCTTTTTCCCTCACTATTCATGATGTGATGAATAATTTTTTTAGGTCACACATACTATTCATGCTTTTACTGCTCCCCCTTTTGCAATGTTAAATGCTAGCTTTTAACATCAGCGTTTCTATTGCTTATACCTCTCTTCTGCGCTGTCGTTTTGGTTGTTTTCCTCACTTGACTTGTGAGTCATTTTATTCATGGTTATGCTCCACTTCCACGTAGTTTCGCTTGCATGAAACGCAGGCTATTTGTATTTTATTCACGCGTTTAGGTCTTATACTATTGCATGCTTCATCTTTATTCTTCTTTGTATTTTTAACATATGTTTCTTTTTTCTTGGCATTAATTACTTGCTCCGATATTTATCATTCTTGCTCCAAGACGACAAAAGATTATGATTCTTCGAAAAATGACCCAAATGTAATGCTTTCGACTTATTTTAATGTCTTTATTTCCAAATTGTGCCTAAAATCACATATGAGTTAAAACGAGTATCTTAAGTACTTTCATGTCAATAATTGCCAAGTTTTATGGAATAATTTCATAATCAATTAAGGGGCCGTTTGTTTTCTTTTTTTTTTGTCGTTTTTTGTTGTGGTTTTTATTAAAAAGAAAACCTTCTAATAAAACACGTTTGGTTAGATTTGTT
>JAOTIZ010000202.1:25635961-25649876 GCA_027123425.1 Erythroxylum panamense
AAAATATTAAAATTTAAATAAAAATAATTTATTTTTAAGTTTTATTTAATTTATAATTATTATTAGCAATAAAAATATTTATTATTATTTTAAAAACAAAAATTAAAAATTCACAATAATTATAAAAGATGAAATAAATAAAATAACGAATTAAAAAAAATTTAAAAAGGGGGAAGGAGAGGTCAGAGGAAGGGGAGGGAGATTTTAAAATTTTTTAAAAATTATCAAAAAAATCTTCCAATTTTTTAAAATTTTCGATATCGGCTGATATTTAGTCGATATTTTGAATACTGATCCGAACCAACTGATATTTAAACCCGATAAGACCTACTATTTATTTCGTACTGATTTTAGTCCGGTACAGTACTTACCGACTGATACGAAACGATATTCATAATTTTGGTAATTCGATTCTTAATAATTCACATAAATTTTAAGATAATTCATATTATATCATTCCTAATACTAATTTGTAATTTAACATGACATAATAATTTTGGCTATGATATAAATTTTATGAAATTTTATTAATATTTAATTGATAAAATTATTTAAATAAAATTATATTACATTTTTATTTTTTTACATGCAACATAAATTAAAAAATATTACTTATTATAAATTAATGTTTGTATATTAAAATATAATGTAACAATACTTTTAATATCAATGAAAAAACTATATTTATTAATAATATATGTACTAATATAATAATAATAATTATTGAGATATGTTTTGTTAAAAAAAGTGAATTTTATTATAATTTTATAATTAAAATTATCTTATATAATAAATAAGATTAACAAAATTTTGCTATAAACCTTTTTTACTACAAAAAGAGTATTATGCCTTTTTAAATATAAATGTCCAATTTACAACATAAATTTAAAAAAAATTCATACGTTTATCATTACAATTAATAATTATGTATAAATTGTAATTCTTATAATTCTTTTCTTACCATCTTTAAAACTAAAGAAAGTATGAATACAGTTGATACCTCATATTATTATTATTATTATTATTATTATTATTATTATTATTATTATTATTATTATTATTATTAGTTTTTGTATTATTAGTATTCATTTTAGTTTTATGATTATTATTATTTATTACTATTATTATTACTCTTATTTTATTTTATTATCTAGGTTGTGGGGTTTATTTAGTGTTTTTAAGGATTTCGTAAGTTAGTACAGGTAGAAATCGTAAAGACTCGGGTCGAGAGGGATGCCTTCAAATCGAGCGATTGAAATCCGAGCAAGCGAGTTGATAAGCGCAGCTTACAGAAATAAAGACAGAGATGATTTAATAAGGATAGGCTCTTGGAACATGGGAACCCTCACGGGAAAGTCCTTAGAATTGGTATAGGTTTCAGACAAGTATAGGATACAAATAGTATGCATTCAGGAGACTAAGTGGGCAGGAGCCAAAGCAAAGGAGATAAGGGGTTCAAATTGTGGTACTCAGGAAGTGCACGGAAGCATAATGGGATAGGTATCTTAGTGGATAAGAGACTTATAAACATATTAGTGGAGATCATAAGGGTCAATGATAGGATATTGGTGGCAAAATTTGTTTTGAGCAATGTGGTTTTCAATGTAGTAAATGCGTATGCACTTCAAGCTAGCACAGATAGACAACAAAAACGTATATTCTAGGAGGCACTGGATGGGGTTCTTATACAAATCTCAAATACTGAGCAGGTCATCCTAGGAGGGGATTTTAATAGGCATATAGGGGTGGATTCAGACGGATATTCAGGTACCCATAAGGGGCTTCGAATACGGCACTAGAAATGAAAGTGGGATTGATTTATTAGACATGGCCATAGCACATGAGTTAGTAATAGTAAATTCCTTGTTTAAGAAAACGAAGCCCACTTAGTGACATTTCATAGTAGTATGGCCAAGACGCAAATTGATTATCTCCTTTTCAGGTCAAGAGCCAAATCATAGTGCAAGGATTGAAAAGTACTTCCAGCCGCATGCCTATTAACTCAATATAAATTGTTAGTTTTGGATTTAGGAATTAAGGGATAGAGGGCACAAAAATTTACTACGCAATGTCGCAAAATACGATGGTGGAGGCTAAAAGGGGACATAGCGGAATATTTTAAGAATCAAGTTCGGTATAATATAACTTGGGCTACGAGTGGGGATGCAAATCAGATGTGTGACAGGGTGTAGCCCCCATAGTGAGAGAAACAGACACAAAACTCTTAGGGGTATCTACAAGACAGGGGGGATGGAATCTTGGCGGTGGTCAGACGAGGTCCAGGGAACGATGAAGGCGTAAAAGAGAGCTTTTACAGATCTGTTGGCAAGTGCAACAGAAACGGAGTGGGTAACTAATAAAGTAAGGTATAGACTGGCAAAATAGAAGGCCAAGAAGACTATTGCAGTGGCTTAAGGAGAAGCATACAAAGATATGTAGAGGGTTTATGGATACGATCAAGGGGGCACAAAAAAATTTCAAGATAGCAAGAAATAGGGTAAGTAAGATGGTGGATTTTAACTAAGTCTGTTGTATATGTGATGAAACAAGACAGGTGCTCATAGAGGCCTAAGACATCAAGCAGAGATACTTTTATGGACTTTATCACGAAGACTCATTGGTCAATATAGAGTTAGGCGAGCCCCCAGTCTCGAGACACTTTCTAAATGCGTACTCATGAGGGAGGATTACAAAGGGGAAATTGCTAAGGTTTTAAGGGAGATAGGGTGTAGGAGGGCCATAGGGCCAGACGAGATCCCTATAGAGGTAAGGAAGAGAGTAGGTATTGTTAGTATTGAGTGGTTAGTTCAGCTCTTTAGTGTGATCCTCGAGACAACTAAGATGCCAGATGAATAGAGATTAAGTAGGATAATCCCCTTATACAAGGCCAAGGGAGACATCCAACAATGTCACAACTATCGAGGCATCAAATTACTAAGTCATACCATGAAGTTGTGAGAAAAGGTAATCGGAAAGAGAATCCAAAGAACTACTTCTATATCAGACAACCAATTTGGCTTTAGACCAGGTAGGTCCACGACAGGCAATACATCTGCTTCGGAGACTAATGGAATACTACAGAGAAAGAAAATGAGATTTGCATATAGTTTTTGTAGATTTAGAGAAGGTGTATGACATGGTTCCTAGAGAACTCATATGGTAGTGTTTGGAGGCAAAGGGCATTCCTCTGATTTATATTAGAGTAATTAGGGATATGTATGAAGGAGCATTGACTAGCGTAAGGACGATAGGAGGTGATACGGAAGTGTTCTCCATTGGTGTAGGACTACACCAAGGCTCGGCCTTGAGCCCTTTTATGTTTATATTAGTGATAGACGTACTTACCAAACATATTCAAAGAGAGATACCTTGATGTATGTTATTTGCGGACAATATTGTCCTAGTGGATGAGACTAAGGAGCAGGTTAATGCCAAGTTAGAACGTTGGAAAGAAGCGTTTGAATCGAAAGGTTTTAGAATGAGCAGATCCAAGACGAAATATTTAGAATGCAACTTTTCAGGTAGTTAGATGGTACAAGAGACAGCGGTAGCAATTGGGACGGACATTATACCTCAGAAATAGAGTTTTAAATACCTCGTATCTATCATTCAGAGAGATGGTAATATTGATAATAATGTGTTACATCACATTAGATCTGGGTGGGTTAAATGATGAACTGCATCAGGTATTTTATGTGATAAAAAGATCCCTTCTAGACTCAAAGGGAATTTCTATAAAATGATGATTCGACCAACAATATTATATGGAGCAGAGTGTTAGCCTACTAGATGTAGACATACATGACAATTAGCGATAACAGAAATACATATGCTTAGGTGGATGTGTGACATTACTAAGAGAGATAGGGTCCAAAATCGAGTGGTGAGAGACAGACTACAGATGGCTAGTATTGCTAATAAGTTAAGAGAGACGAGACTTAGGTAGTTTGGGCATATACGCAGAATGCTCTCTGATGCTTCGATACAACGGTATGAGAAAATAACCCTTAATGACTACAAGAGGAGAAGAAGGAAACCTTATAAGAACTGGAGGGAAGTAATCAGGAATGATATGTCCAAACTGGCTCTTAGTGAGGCCATGGCTAGAAATAGGAAGGTTGAGCATGAGCTGATCAAAGTAAACGACACCCTTTGAAGTCCCCGCGCCTAACCCCAAAATTCGAGTTATAGGCCGACAACCTTAGCAAAAATTTACGACTCAGATGTAAAAATTTACGACTCTAAAACCATAGGATGGTCATACCTGCAAGGTCTCTCAGTGAAGGACTCCTAATGTAACAAGCGACAAGAGGAGCCGGTCTTTACAGTGTCTAAGGTACTAGCAGATCTGGTCTCCTTCAGGTATTTTTCTTTTTATTGTTTGAAAATTTAATTAGTGATTGTGGTAGAGTGCCCAACGTATTATTTTATTTACTCCTTTATTCAGAATCAACTCCCTTTGTCTAGTTTGCACGTGAGTCTACTGGAAACAACATCTCTACAATGTAGAGGTAAGGCTGCGTACTATTAGACCTCTTCAGACCCTACTTTATTACGAGACTTCCGACTGGGTGTGATGATGATGATGAATTACCTAAAAACCTTTATTTTTCTATTAACAACAAGTATATTGTCGTACATAAAGAATATCTTGCAGGCATTAACTTCTTTTGACTTGTTCATTTCGATAATATCTAAGTCTCTTAGTAATTTACATGAACGATACATTGGTCTTAACTCCAAATTAACATTTCATAAAGCCTTTCTCTCTGTTTCCCTGACGTCTCCTTCCATATTCTTAAATGATAGCATCCTGACAAAAGCTGGTACTATACTGGTGTATCTGTATTAATATACCAATCTACGACCATAAATGGACACCGTTCCTTACAACTCACACATATATATACATAGAAAGCCAGAGCAGGTCAGTACCCTCGCAGCTACAACACCAGACCAAATAAAGTGATCGCTTCGTCGTTTCAACATGACCACAAAAATGGTAATATCTTCGATCCGGTTCTGGATGTGCTGTGAATTACAGGGATGATTGAAATGAACGATTTAACTGAATGCTGATGGGGTCCTCTTTTGTTTCAGCCAAAGTTCTGTAGAGGGAAGGCAGTAGTAGTGCAGGTGTACGAGGAGACGCCAAGTACTAAGATGTCAAAAAGTAAGTTAAACATGAACCGTCAAAACGACCACCGCAAGCAGCAAAATGTAGACGTCCATCACTACCATCACCACTACGTCCATCATTGCGTGAAGCAAGAGGTGACTGTACACAGAGATGAGTCTGTTCATCTTCATGATGATGAATCGCTGCCAAAATCTTCCTTCTTTGATCGAAAGCCAATTCCAGCTTCAAACAACCGCCTGCAGCAGCCTCCTAGAAAAGATGTAACTGATCACCAAAACTTTTCCTTTTCGATTTGTCTAAATTATTAACCAATTATATTCCTTCATTAACCGACTTATAAGTGGCTGATATCAATCCCATACTTTGCTAGATTGTTGCTGCCACGAAAAAGTTGAAACAGTCAAAGAACAGCACTCCAGCTCGTCCTGGCAATTTCTTCTTACAAAATTTCTGTGCATCATTAACAAGTGTCCAAATAAAGAAGCAGAGTCAGAGAAAGAAGAACTCCAGGCCCAGCTCTGCGATGACTAAATTTGAAGTTGTTATGAACAGCATGAAGGTGAGATAAATAATTTAATGGCTTTTGTTGAAATATATGTTCATATTGATATCTCCAAAAGTTATTGTGCGGCTAAGTCAATAACATTTCAGAAGCAAAAGAAGAGAGGATCCAAGCCAAAACTTCTCTCAGAGCTAGGAAAAAGCAAATAGAAGCTTTGGCGTGTCTCCCCGGTCTACAATGTCAATCATCTTTTGCTAAGTAATTTCTGCTGGTTCGGAAACTGATGAAGAAATTCTTTTGTTAAACGTGTCTCATAGCCGATGGAGCAGAAGCAGAAAAATCCTCGCATAAATTCATCAGTACATTCTACAATTTCCTTGTTCTTTTGTCTTTCTAGTTTGCATTATGAATTTATAAAGAAAAATAAATTTAAAAATGTATCACCGTTTGGATTTTTTAATATTTTTTGCCAAATCTTTTAAAATTTTTAGTTTAGTAACTAATCTTTCAAAGCCTAGGTCAAAATGTTTTTTTTGGTTAGGTTTTCACTCCCTTTGCGTGTCCATAAATTGTAACGTGAATATCTATCTTTTGTCCATAGTACAAAAGACTAAGGGAGACAACATTTTTACCTAAATTATATAAGTTTTGAAGGTTAGTTATTGAATTAAAAACTTTGGAAAATTGCACGATAAATTAAAATTTTTATAAAATTAAACATTTATAAATTTGATATCCCTATAATAATTGTGGTTTAAAAAGTGCCATTTTTGTAAGATATACATGAAATATATATACAACGTAAAATAACTTTTTGTAAATCCCTTTACTTTTAATTTTTAAATGTATATTAATTATGAACATTCATCCAAAGTATTTGCTTGATAAAATGCGTGAATCTTAGCAGACATCCAATAATATTTAACCACATAAAGATCAACTATATGTGAAAGAAAAGTTTTATATAAAAAAGGAACATGATTGGCTCTAAACTTAAGACCACTATTTGAAATAACCACAAGTACACTATGTAGGTGTAGCTATCATAATACAGGTCGATCCTACAAACACAACGATTACTAGTAATTTTCTTTCTTCTATTATCTAGTCTATGAATTGAATTTTGGTTTTAATAAAGAAAATAAATCTTAAAGAATTAAAATAAACAGGAAACAATATCAAGACAAAGGAAAATTGCTTAGAAAACAATCAATATTAAAAATTAGTGTCTAGGTAATGAATCCTTTAACCATTAGAGAATGAACCTTTTATCATGTAATTATTCTATTGACTATTGGATCATGAGAATTTCTATCTTATACTAATAGCTCTATTGAGACTACAAACAACTAATCCATAGGTTTACTAACAGAAATTATTCAGGTTAAAGTTCCTACAATTGCTTTATCGATTTGTCAATTCTACTAGTAGGTTTGACCTTAATCTAGAGGATTTAGGTCGACATATTTGTAGATTTGCAATCAACTCCTTTCAATTATGATATATTTATTCATACACAAAATTTCTCAATCTTTATGTTCTAAAATAAGACTATTTACTAATATTCCAAATCTATTAGAACATACATAAAAACATATAATTGAGTTACTATAAATCAATCAAAACAATTGCATTAAATAAAATAACCAAAACATATTGTTAACCCTACTAGGGCTCATCACACCTAGGCAATAAAAAGTGTTTAGCTACATATAATAGAAAACGAAATCAAAGATAAATTGGAAGAAAAATGAATAGAAAACAAAGAGTTCATAATTCTAAATCTCCATTCTTTTATATTGAATGTTTTTGCAAGTTTAAGGTTTGATGTTGCAATCTATTAGATATTTTGATGATTTCTTCACGTTCTCCACGTTTATGAATCAATATCATCCCTTCTGAATGTTCTCCACATTTGGAATTGGCTTAAAACATCTACTCTCCTCCTTTTTCCTTTGTTCACATCCTTTTATAGGAAAATTTAGGTTAAACACTTAAAATCATGACTTTTCACATTTTTAGAGACTTACATTAACACATACACGACCATGTATCTCCTAATTGCTCCAAGTCTTTGTTCTATGCCACGATTTCACCTAAATTCCTCTCCTTTTGATCCATGAAGGCAATTATCACCTATGAGTACACTTGAAGAAAACTAAATACTAAAAGTACAACAAATTATAAAATATCAAGCAAAATACATCAAATATCCCCACACTTACGCTTTTGCATGTCCTCAAGCAAATCATAATCTAAAATATTAATTTTATAACATCCATTTTTTATTAACTCAACCTATCCATTCATTCTTTAAGTCATAATATCATATTAATCAAATTAACATACAATTAAAGTCAAGTTATCTTAAAACTAACTTTATAAGTCAATATTAATAATAATCAAGTCAATAATCTTATCGAAATCAAATTAATAAACCTTTACACCCTCACTAAGATTTCACTTAAATGTATTCAAGTGTTTAGGGTGAAAAGTATCAATCTCTCAATCAATGCATAATGGAACTTTTATCACAGACTTGCAATATTATCATATCTCCACCACTTATGTATAAATTAGAAACAAAAATCAAAAAGGTCTTTATAGGGTTGTAATAGGGTTTAGGTACAGTATGATTGGGATAATAAAGAGGGTTAATGTGAAGGAAACTTACTAAAGAGACATTGTAAGAAACGTGTTCACAATATACATAGGTCCATTCATTATAAAACTAATGGAACTATATAATTTTTTTCTTATTTTCTTGTTCCATGCTCTCTTTTATCAAGAAAAACAATTTCAAACATTCATCATGTACCATTGTTAAAGAGATATTAGACCTTTCAAAATTTTAAGTTTCAAACAACCAAATAATATAAATAACCTTAAGGGTTTAAAATAGTAAAAATGATTGAAAGAAAAATATGATAAAGGCTAACGATTGGGTATAATCAACGAAAAAAGCTAAGGCTCAAAATTGGTTATTCCTAAGGGATACAATTAGGTAAGGTATTTATCAAAGAAATAGATTCAAACAAATTGTTAAATCTAAATGCCTTCATCATTTCAATGCTTCTAATTTAACAATTGTGGTCTTAATATGTATAAAAAAAGCAAGTTCTAGAATCATTCAACTAGGCATAATAACACACGTGATAAAATAAATAGAGCCTAAAAAATTTCAAAATTTACTCTTACATTTAAAAGCTCACAAAAGAGATGGGTTTACATGCATAAATAATTTGCAATTTCATTCAACTTGATTATTTCAATACCATTAAAAATATGACTTGTAAAAGCAATTTTAGTCTAACTATCATCCTTTTACATACTAATTCAAATCAATACTCAGTAATGAAATATAGTAATGATAAATAGATTTCAATTAAGTCAAGATATCAGTTTAAAAAATTTAATAACTAAGATTATAATAAGCTTAAGAGAATCATTAAAATTATCAACCCCTACCCTACACTTAAAGTTATACATTGTCCTTAATGTACACATCATAAGCATATATAATAAGTGAGAAGGTTAAGTGTTACTTTCCTAAGTAAGATGATTTTTTAATTCTAACTTATCCAATATTAAATTAATATCCTTGCAAAATAGAAAGAAAAAGGGATAAAATGATAAAAGAAAATATAATTATAAATATAAATAAATATAAAATACAAAAATATAAATAAGATAAAATTTAAAATAAAACTATCTTAATTCATAGGTTGCCTCCCATGCAATGCTTGTTTAACATCATTAGCTTGACATATCCTATACGTTGCCCTTATCCTAAGTCTATACTTAGTGGCTTACTTCCACTCATTTCTCCACATAAGGGTTTTGTAGCCTGTAATTAAGATACATGTTGAAAGATAATAGCAAGAGCATAATTTATCAAATTAATAAATTCTATTAATTGCGTTAATGCTCTTTTTAATGATAAATTATTAATAAAATGAGAGATAATGAAAATCCCTAAATCTTTAGCTGACTCGAAAAGTTTGTCTTTCAGGAAGTAAGAACCCTCTACACTTAAGGTGATTATTGATGCTTCATTAGTAGTTATTTTGTTTGGTTCCTTCAATAGTTCATCCTTAACCATCTTTGTCCATTCTTCTTTTTCTTCTTCCTAGACAAAGGTTTCTTGATCATCTTCTTAAATTAGCTCCTACCACTTCTCTACTTCCTCTTCTTGGACAAAGGTTTTTTATCGTCTTCTTCTAGAAGCTCATTTCCACTCCTAAGGGTGATTTCCATTCAAAATTCTTCAGGGTCTATTTCAGTAGGACTAGGCAAACTCCTTTGCATCTCGTTAGATATATCTTCGCTAGTTTATCAATCCAATTCACCATATTTTGTATACAAGCCTTTGTTTCCTAATGCCTTATGTTTGATTATTGAATAAAATTAGCCATTATATCTTTTAGAGTAGTGGTTACTGAGTGCTTAATTGATTATACATTTATTTCATAACACTTAGTGATTAATGATATGATATGTTTAAAACATTTGTTTTAGTTCATATTTGGTTTTAGGTACAATTCAGATGCAAAAGAGTTAAAGTGAGTTGAAAGCACAATATTTGAGCCATTTTTTGGAGGTTCACAATCATTTTTCTTCATGGAACAAGAAAATGCATGAAGATGATGACTATATGTTGAAAACATCAAGATGAAGAGTGTTGGAAATGACTCACGGCCATGACATAAAAGTCATGGGTGTGACACCACCATGCATGCCCATGACTCATATGCACACCCATGACATTACAAAGCACACCCGTGAAATATTGTCAGCTCACCCCAAAACCTAGTTTTGAGTATAAATACATCGATTTGATGACAGAAATGGTATGAAAGGTTAGAAGAAATGATTTAGGAGTTTGGGAAAGAAGAGAGGGGCAATAGAGGAGATCTTTAGGAGACCCATAGAGGGCTAAGCTTCCCGACCAGGTTCAGAGGTGATATCAACACCGAAGAACCTGGTTAAGCATATCTTTCATTATTTTTGTTGTTCTTTCTTTCTTTAGGTATTGACTATGTTATCATATGCTTACGAATTTAGGTTTTCATATATGAATGATCTTTATTCTTGCTATCATTACATTGTTTTTTATGAACTATTTCTAGAGTTTCAAAATAATCTATAATAGTTATGTTGAGATTTATTTGTGGCAACTAATGGTTTTTAATCATGAAGGATAATATAACTAGTTTAAATGACTTGAGTGTATGTGATTGTCACCTTGATTAATCTATTTTCCTAATTCGTAATGCAGTTGTCCAATTAAATTTAGAGAGTTTATCTTAGGTTGTTTAATAACTAGGTTTAATTAACGAGCGTCTCTTAAGGATAACAACTCAATGAAGTACAATTAATTGTGTGTCAGCTAAGATTGAACTGATGATCGGGTCCCTAAATTATTCATCACTTTTCATCATTTTTTAATGTTTTCTTTAATTCGTCTTCATTATTTTTTATTTGAAATTATACCAAACCCCTATGGCCTACACTAATTGATTTCATTTCAAAAACTTTACAAACACTCTCTATGAGATTGACCTAGACTCACTACTGTTATAATTGTAAGTCTAGTTATTTTAAGTTGTGTTACAACGCGCTATGCCAATTTTGGCATCATTGTTTGGGAGTGTGATGTTTCAACTTTTGTTCTTGATTTTAACTAGTGTTTTGTACATATTTGTTTATAATTTGTTTCTTTTCAGTTATTTCATGATCTTTTCACTTTTTGTTTATTAAAAAAAATAATTCATGGATGGAAGTAATTTTTTCTATAACTCATATTCTCAATCCAATTGCCATGTTTGGAGAAATCATATAAATTTTAGTTATGAATTGAATAACCAGCAAAATTAATTCCATGATAGTTTGTAATGCATCCCGTGTAGACCAGAAGCTTCTTATCATGACTTAGGTCTATCTCTAAAAGACTTAGATAATGTTGTTCCTACTAATACTTTGCGATTCCAACAGGATGAAAGGCAAATTTATTCTAGCTTCCAAGATTGAGAGAGCCAGTAAACCTTAGATACATCCTTAAAATAATTAGCTAATGTTGTTGCTACTAACACTTTACAATTTCAACAGATATGAGATAGTTCCAGCAAGATGCAATGTCTAGATAGGGAGATATCAACCA
The DNA here is from genome assembly GCA_027123425.1 of Erythroxylum panamense. Taxonomy (NCBI): domain Eukaryota; kingdom Viridiplantae; phylum Streptophyta; class Magnoliopsida; order Malpighiales; family Erythroxylaceae; genus Erythroxylum; species Erythroxylum panamense. Next base: position 25,647,764 of record JAOTIZ010000202.1, read on the forward strand.
CCTAAAACCACAGAGCGAAGAGGAGCAACCATATCAACCTGAGAAGTACCCAAGGGACGCTAGTGTATAGACCTTACAGAGTGAAGAGAAGCTTGAGAATCTTGAGATGAGCTACTCAAGGAGTTGCCTGTGAAAAAGAAGTGGAGAAGGAGTTCGAAGGAGACATAGATATATCTTTTAACTTAAAGGTGAGTACCGAGTCTATAATTTTTTTATGATTAACTCTTTACCTTTATATAGCATATTAGAGAAATTAAATGAAAAACAGAAAGGTGAAGAGATATTTGAGATATTTCTAGAGTGCATGGACTCAGTAGAGATTGGAAGTTTAAAGGTAGGGATCACGTCAGAGGTGAATGATCATCAATTAAGGCCTATCCTGAAGAACCTTATGTGGAGAGAGTGCATACTGTGACACTAGAAGATCATAATTTTGTCACGTGAGGAAAACAAGGAGTTGAGCCAGCGACATTAAACAAAGGCGTTGCTTGGGAGGCAACCTAAGGCAAAGTTCATTTCTTTTCCTTTACATTTTTCATTTCTTTCTTATATGTATTTGTGTTTTTAAGATGTATTGTTCTTACTTGTTTTTAAATTTTTAATAAAAGAGAGAGAGAATCAAATAAACAAATAAACATTTTCTCTTTTTCTATTGCTTATAGGAATATATATTCATAATTAGAGTGTAAATTGACTTGAATCACTTATAAGATAGGGAAATACTCCTGATTTCATGCGGATTTGGTCTAAACACTATTGTCATCACCACCTTTATCACCATAAACGGTTTCATGTTCTAACTCTTTTCTTTTCATTTTTGATAGTATTGTCTTCTTATGTTTTTTCATATTTTGTGTTTTATTTCTCCTGGTGTGTTTGTGTACCCCTCTCATATTGAGGACAATGTTGTTTAAGTGTGGGGAGGTTATGTGTTTTTCTTCGAGTGTGAATTTTGTATATTGTATGATAGTTTGTTAGGTTGCATTTTGTGAAATGTGTGAATGTATCAATGACTTCAATGGATTGAAATTGATTTAATTTTGAGCATAGTCTCTTAGGTTGTGAAAAGTCATTAGCTCGCAAAATTAGTGAATTTAGGATTTAGTATGAGTTTGTCACCCTCTAAATTGTCACATTCATTCATGATTTAAGGTTTTTCGAATAAAGAAGCTTTGCTAGTTTTTTTTTAATGAAAAACAAGTAGCTAAAGCAACAAGGTAGGCAATCAAAATAAAAGAATATGTGTTTGTTAATTTTAAATAAGTAATTATTTCGTTGGCCTTTGGGTTATGAATAGAGATAGTAACCAGTTGAGAACTTGATGTAGCTAAATAACCAGATCAACACACATCACAAATGTGTGCCTTTACGTCAAAAGGCTATAATGACGTTTTAACCAAGCAACTTATTAAAAACATGACTTAGTTGAGTAATCGGATCGACATTTATCACCAATGTTTACCTCCGAGTAAAAGATTCGGTCCTGTCCAAAACAATATTTTCTAATAAAACCTACCAAACTTGTAAATAGCTTGACTTTTCATGAAAATGTTCTTAGGAGTAGTTACAGAGTTGAATGACCAAAGAATTATTAATTTGTGAGTATAATTGAAAAGGGAGAATAACTTGACATTTGAGTTTTTGATTAATATGCATGTTTAGTCCAGAGCTTCTGGATGCAGATTTTGAATATTAATGATTTGGAACAGCTTGAATGATGGTGTTTAAAGTTACATTTATTTCACAAAGTTGAAGTCATTGTCTCATTATTGCATTGTGTGCTTTATGATTTTGTGTGTTTGTTGTTTTGTTTGCTTGAGGACAAGTAAATGTTTAAGTGTAGGGATGTTGATAAGTGTAAATTGCATCATGTTTTAGGGCTTAGTTTGATATGTGTTTAGCTATAAATTCAATCATTTAGTAGGTGTTTAGGTTAGAATTGTGTTAGTTTGTGAATTAATTGTGTTTTAAGTGGTTATTAGGTTAGTACAAGTCTTTGAACTTAAATATTACAGTAAAACCTCTATAAATGAATGTTGTTGGGACCAGAAAAATTATTATCTTATACGGAGTTATTAATTTATCGATAAATGAATATTTTATTAATTTATCG
>JAOTIZ010000202.1:25662881-25696509 GCA_027123425.1 Erythroxylum panamense
GAATCTCAAGCCTCAGGGAAATGGTGTACTGGGAAGAAGAATGAATCACCATATGTTAATATGATAATGTTGTGAATTAATGATAAGGACTTTTGGTTTACTTCAAAGGCTTTAACATGTGCTTGCATAATCACCACTTTGAAAAACGTTAGCAACAGATAAATGACGAGTTAAGGTAAAATCTGATAAGCCCCTTTAACTCAAAATGAGTGTTTTTCTTAAGGAAAAGAAGGATATAATGCCTCGCAGTAAATAATATATCCAAACCAAGAGCTGTTGTAAGTTTTCTTCTACTTACAGAGGATGTCCATGTTGATTCATGAAGGAAGACATGCACGCTGGATTGAGCTTAAGTACTTGCAATGAGCTTAAATACTTAGAATGGTCCTTTTCAGATAAAGAAAAGGAAACAAAAAGGACGAGCGGACATGTGGACTCATGAAACGAGATGGGTGTTTGCCACTTGGACACTACGGTGCTTGAGTATTAGTTTTAGCTCGTGCCAATCTACTTCTTGACTTATATACATACCATGTGTAGAATGTACAAAGCCACCACAACACCACCTCAGGCCGCAGAGCAAAGTTGGGTAGGTCTTGTATCAAATGGCTCTCAAGAGGAAGATAGGTCACAACATCAGGAACTGTTCACAGAGGTCGGATTCTTTGGAGAGACCCTTTCAGCATTTGTTCAATGTAATCCACTCTAGCACCTTGGAGGGGCATGAAACTGGCAAATTTTCACATTTACAACAGAGGCCAGCTTTTGCCTTGCATCAGCTTAGTTTTTGTGCAGAGTTTCAGTACAAACCTCAATTTCAGTTGTTCTTGTTCTTGCATGTGAAAATCACCACATCATCAGTCAATCAGAAAAGAATTGCCAAAAACACATTTTCTCGGGATTTTCTTTTCTCAAATCTAACTGGATTTTACTTTTGCATGCAATAAGATTATAATTGAAAACAGTTCTAAATATGAAAATAAGTTCAAGACCTTCTTGTTTTCTCCTTCTTGCAATTTGGATTGTTCTTGGAAAGGTCTGCCCTATGAAAAAAGATTCATGCTTGCACCAACCCATATCTGCTACTGTAAATTAACCATCCCACCAGTGATTATGGTGGGCTAAAATGAGACATCTAAGAATGTAATTTAACTTTAGTTCTTGCAGAGAATTCCAGATAAGTTTGTGAGCATATCTGGAGATGAATTTTCTGATCATGCAGACCTTGTTGTTTATAACAATCATTCATGGCGAATTGGTTTAACAAGAGTACACAAAAGCTTAGGTTATCAAATCTTAGGTTGGTTATGATTTGAATAGCTCGAGTTCGAGGCCAACTTGAGACCTAATCAACCTAAGCCCAAATTTCATCCTTAGTCATCGTTGGTTCGAGTTTGTGGCTAACATATTTTGGGAGTCCGAGGTTGGCTTGAGCCGAATCAACCCTCTCATTGGTTCAAGTTTGTGGCTAATGTTTCCAAAACAAGACCAAGGGTCCAAGCATTTTCGGGTGGCGTTTTAAGCTGCACGAACTTGGCCCTAAACACATAAGCCCATGTAAAATCCGCTTGTCAACCATCCGTCTCTCCCAACCTTATCTACCTGTCCCCGTACAAAGCCTGTCTCAATTGCCAATCACTAAACTCAGAAGAAGAAGAAGCTCCACATACAAAGGTTTCTGGTTCAGGTTGGTTTGTCTTTCCTTTTCCGGATATTAGAACTCTACTATGAGGATTTATGGATCATTAAATTTCAGTTTTTTTTCTTTTTTTAGTTTTTCCAGGTTCTGGTTGACGACGACAATGACGACAACATCACCAACACTGTTCCCATCAACGTTTGCTGTTGCCACTGTGAGCAGACCTAGGAGGAAAAGCATGAAGGTGAGGTACATAACAGGACTGAACTCATTTGGTGGACTAAAACCTCTCAACAGTGTTACCTCATTAGGCCTACCAGTGAGCACTGAGCAGTCATTTACAAAAGTGGTGAGCTCGCTGAGAGCTCCATCAAAAGAAAATGGCAGGAGTGGTGGTGCATTCTCTTCAACTTGCAGTGCTGTTGCTGAGATTTTCAAGATCGCTGCAATTATGAACGGTCTGGTTCTGGTTGGAGTTGCTGTTGGTTTTGTCCTTCTTAAGATTGAAGCTTCTTTGGAGGAATCAGATTGAGAGAGAGAGAGAGAAGCTGTCAGCCATTGAAATTGGTTTTCTTAGTTATGTTGTTGATTGAATAATCCATTTGATGTAATCTCAATTTTGTAGTCGGGTCTGCAATTTCTGGCAGTCCTGGAAGCATTTTAGCTTATATACTTTCATTTTGTAAGATAATTGCATAATATATTGTGTTCACAAAAAAAATAGAAAGGAGAACAAAGATGAGTTCCAGCTTGTTTGGAATTGATTAATTATGATGTTTTATAAATTTATAAAATCGTGGACGTCAATTTCTAAGTATAAATGAATCTAAGATTAATAGTATTTTAGAAATTGTTATTCAGAATAGGATTTTAATACTTAATAGGTCATCTTCATCTTCGTTAAATCTTGCTTAAGTGCGAGATTTAGAGAGAATCTATAATACGCAGCTTTACCTTTATCTAATAAAGGGGTTAATAAATCATTATTTCTAAATACAAAACAAGAGTTTATATAAATAGTCTCTCTTGTTTCATTCTGCAATATATTTAAATAAATTATATTTATATATATAATATGAACATATTTGGTTCATATTATAAACAATGTTTTAAAAACTAGACTGAAAGTTAAATTGGTTAAACAAGAGATTTAAGGTTTAATAATATTAGACCGATATAAAATCAGCTAAAAATAATTAAACATTTATTGAGTAATTTTCATTAAATTTCAAAAAAATAAATGATTAAATAAAAATTATTTTGTTTATTTTTATTTATAAGAATTTATTAATTTATTAAAATTGATCGATTAATTAATGAACTGATCGATTTTTAATAATAAGAATTATAAAAATAAATAGAACTTGAAAGTAAAAAATTGAACCGAAAAATTAAACGGTTTAAAATTTTTAGATTCAAATAGCCGAATTGTTGAATAATTTGGTCATGATTATAATCAGAGCTATGAGTACTATTCTATATCTACCGATACCGACCAAAAAGTGGAATGATATCGGTTAAAATGGTACCAATAGTAGGTACCAGCCAATATCGAAGTTTTCGCCTGTTACTAGTCGGTATTCAAAATACCAACCGTATACCAATCTATACCATAAGATTTGAAAAATTGAGGGACTAATTAGTAAAATTCTCATATTTTTTAACCTAACCCCCCTCAACCCATCCGCATCTGCTTATTCTCTCTCATTTTTTATCTCTCTCCCAAACACTCTCCAATCTCCGTACTCTCTCTCTCTCTCTCATTCTCCCCTTCGGTGGTTGCTTCTCCCTCTCCGAATGGCAACAATACCGCATGCCCTCGTCTCCATGCGTCGCCACTCACCACCACCGAACCATTTTTAACCTTCACCGCACGCCCTCCTTGATTCCCCTACTCTCCACTCTCCATCATCTACCACTACCTACCACCACCACTTCTGAAGTTGCCATTCGCCAAAAATTTGGAAAAGATCCAAATTCAAACGCGACCCAACCCAAAAATCCAAACCAAATACATTGTGAATTTTTTTGTGTTTTTATTTTTTCTACTTAATTGTATTTGTGAATGGGTTGTTGGAAATAGGAAGTTGGAATTAAATTGTGTGAATTTGTCATTTGTGTTTAGTTGGAAACTTGGAATTGGATATTTTGATTGGAGTTTAATGAATTATGCATGTTTTTTTATCTTGTTGGTTATGATTTGGTTCATTTACAGTATGGCTATGCATGAATTGAGATTTGAATTTAAGCATATTATTTGCATTTGTAAGTAACCGCAAACTATCATTGTACAAAACAAACATGCCTTTTAGGCATTGCAAGAGTAATTATGAATATGATTCTTTCCAATCCATATATTAGAATTTTATATAATTAAAATGAATACATTTTAATAGTTTCTTCTTCTTTTTATGTGAATAACAATTAACTTAAATTTCCTCCATCTTCTTTAATAAAGAATAAAGATAAATAATTAATAATAATGTTCCTCAATTTCAAATATTAAATTTAAAGCATTGCCTGAATAAGTGTTTAAAGCTTTGACATTTAATTTGCCTTTTCCTTAGAGGACTCCTATAAATTATATAACATTATGGTTGCATTCTTTCACCTTTAGAAAAGGATACCTTACAATTTATGCACTATCTTTTAATAAACAGAAATTTTTGTTACTTGTATATATTATACAAGATATCTCAACTTCTTTATTAATTTTCAAAATCAAATCTAAATAAATTCAATACCTTGGAATATAGCAAAGCTCCACCTTTTTTTTTCTGATTGTTGATACTAAACTTGAGCTTTTATAATATGTTATTAAAGCGACTGAGTCAATGTCATAGGCAAAAGAATTCATTGTCATGAGAAATTGATTTGTATTTCTTCATTGAATTGTATGCCACAGAACACTAGTTCAATTATTTTAAGTTATGCATGAAACCTACTTCTGAAAAATAAGTTCAAATGTAGTCAAGTATGGTGAAGCTTAACATTCAACCTACCATGCATGCAGTTTAATCATAAGTTAATATATTTTGTTACTTCAATCATATGTGACAGAACTAATTTCCTTTTACAAGCTACAAATGTAAAGTCCTGCTAGCAAGTGTGTGGTTTTAGTGGTTTTTGACGTATTGATGAATTGTGTTGGATGAAATTGAATTATTTATGATTTTGATATATTTCTTCCTTTATTGTTACAGATTATGGAAGAAAGTTCAAGTACTCCTGATCAAACTGTTTCAAGAAGATATAATGATTCAGCTTTGACTCATGCTGTATTAGTCTCGGGTATGAAGAACCATACAATTTGCTTATTTTGTAACAAACATTTGAAAGGTAAATGAATCACCCGATTGAAGAAGCATTTAGTTGAGGTTAAAGGGGATGTCCTGTAAAAAAGTAAGTCATGATGTGAAGTAACAAATGAAAACATTGCTTGAAGAATATCAACGTGAAGAAAGATAGAAAGGAATTTTTGAATTCTAAAATTGGTAGTGAAAGTTCGTTTGCTAGTTTTCGTGGTGATTGTAAAAATGTTGAAGGTGATAGTGTTAGTGGTAGTAGTAATGGTAGTGTTCCATCTCAGGTCTATAAATAAGAGAATGTTACACCTGGACCTGATGTGAGGAAAAGAAAAAGGTAGGTAAGTAGGTTTTTTACATCACGAACAACTCTTGGAGCCCAACCTTCAATTTGTAGTGCAATACAATCAAGAGATGCGACTCACAATGTCAATATGACAGTAGTTAGATAGTGGTATAATACAGATTTATCATTCAATACTTCTCAGTCTTATTATTATCAACTTGTGGTGGATGTAATAGTCTCTTACGGTCTGAGATACAAACTCCTTCGATTTATGACTTAAGAGGTAAAGCTCAGTTGTTGAAATTAAAAGTTATTTGGCTAAACAAGAGTAAATTGGGCTACTTTTGGGTGTTCAATCATGTATGATGGTTGGACAAATAAGAGACAAGAGCCTATTATTAATTTGTTAGTTTATTCTGAAAATGGCCCAATGTTTTTGAAGTCTGTTGATGCATTTGGCCTTATTAGAAATACTGATACTTTATTTAAGATATTTGATGAAGTTGTGAATGAAGTAGGGACAGAAAACATTGTTCAGTTCATTATTGATAATGATTCTGCTTATAAAACGACAGAAAGAAGGTTACTTAATAGGTATAATTCTTTTTTTGGACTTCTTGTGCTGCATATTGCATTGACCTAATGATGAAGAATATAACAGGTGCTAGCTATTTTCCTATTATTGATTAGACTATGCAGAAAGCTGAAAAATGTGACTAATTTCATCTATAATCGTGCATGGGAGTTGAATTTAATGAGAAAGGAATTTACCAATAGTAGGAATTTGTGTCGTCATAATGTGACAATATTTGCAACAAATTTTTTATTACTTTAGTTTTTTGTTTTGATGAAGAAAGAGTTAAGATAAATGTTTACCAGTGATAAGTGGGTTGCATCTTAGCATGCTAGGTTTAATGCTGAATTGAAAATTTCCAGCATTATATTGGAAGATAAAGAATTTTAGTCTTAATGTCAATTTGTTATCCGAGTTTATGAGTCTTTGGTGAGGGTGTTACGCTTGACTGATAGTAAAAAAAAGCCAACAATATGTTATGTTTTTTTATGTCATGGAAAGGGCAAAAGAAGCAATGAAGGCCAATATGAAACATAAGTCTTCTTTGTATACACTGTATCTTGCAATCATCAATAAGAGATGGGAAAGATAATTTTCTTCTCCGTTGTTTGCAGTTAGGGCGTTTTTGAATCCTAGCGTATATTTTAGACTAGATTTTACAAAGAAAGCTGAAGTTAGTGGAGAAATGTTATTCACTATTACAATAAACTGTTAGCCATTAAACGATGCAGGATCTCTTAAGCTCACAAATGAAGCTTTATAAGCATTCTTCTGGGATTTTGTATTGCCGATTGTTGTTTGATAAAGAGCAAAACTTTCTTCAGGTATTATCTGTTTCCTTTTTTCTTATTTGTTAAAAATTAATTATCTCTTTATTTTGTTTGTAACGCTATTTTTGTTATCTTACGATTTATAGTTTCTTGGTGGGATGAATTCGTAAGTGATGTTTCAAAATTGCAAAGATTTGCAATTCATATTTTAAATCAATATATGAGTACAACAGGTTGTGAACAAAACTGAATTATATTTAAATTCATCCATTTTAAGATAAGGAATAGATTGGAGCACAAGAGATTGAATAACTTAATCTTTGTCATTACAATTTAAAACTTTGAGAAAGATATATTATTATCATTATTAATTTTGATGTATTTTCTTATAATTTTTCTAATACTTAAATTTTATTGTGTATTAGAAGCCTTAATAGTACAAATAGTTCAACAGATTCAATTTCTATTGATAATATTAATCTTTTGACGGATTGAGTTTATGAGGAACCAAATTTGACAGATATGAATGACTTAGAAGACAATTTTGATTAGAAAAACATTGACATATCACTTGGTGCATTGAATTTGAATAAAGTAATGATGAAGATTTTGTACCAAATAATAACTAAGGTCAGTGTAGTTATAACGAATATCCTCCCGTAGACGATTGAATGAAGTTACAGGTTTTTGTTTGTCTTCTTCTTTTAATTTTACTGATCTTTGATGTATATGTTAAATTCTATACATGTAATATAATTCTAAATATTTTTGTTATAGGTTTCACTTCTACTTGGTTGATTCCTTATTACGAACTCTTGTCGTAAATTGTAATAGTTTGAGAGTTGAGGATATTTATTATTCTTTTTATTGGATGTTTTGAATTTTGATATAGTTATTATTTATTATATGATAAAATTGTAATATTTTAAATAATTGTATTGTTCTTAATTTTATATTTGTATGATGATAATTGTCTTTTTTCATATTAATTATATCTATTATTTATATGTAAAATATCTTAAAATCATTGTTATTTCATATTAATTGTGGTTATTATTTATTATTATAATTTTTAAAAATAAGATTAATTTAAACTTATAAACCATATAGTACAATTGTAAAATGTAACAGTAAATTATTTTATAATTTTTTAAAAAATGTAGGACTATTTTATAAATTTAAAAAATTACTTAAAATATTACTCAATGTTAACTAATACCGGTATACTCGTTGATTATAATTGATATTTGATCGTTAATAAATGAATAAAATTGGCATTTAAAAATTTTAAAATGTTGAAAATTTATGTCGGAAAGTAATGATGGATATGGAATTTGCAGTTACCTGATTAAGAAGTGAAGAGAAGAGAAGAAATTTGAAGGAGATGAATAGGAGGCGATGATGCAAGGACTTCCCCAACAACTCGCGGCTCTCCTCTCCGCTGCTCTTCCCACAGACGACGGCGACTCCTCTTCTTCTACTTCCACCGCCTCGCCCGACGACGCCGCTCGAGTCGCCGCAATCAACTCTCTCCATCGCGCTATTCTCTACCCTCCTAACTCCCTTCTCGTTGCTCATTCTGCCTCTTTCCTCTCGCAAGGGCTCTTGCAGCTTCTTTCTGACAAGTACTCCCTCCCTCTATCTCAAACCTTATTTGCTTCTATGATCTTACTAGTTACTTGCTAATAACTGTTTTCCTTTATAATTCTTGTCTAATGAATTCTTTTAGTCTTTAGTGAATAAAGAGAAGATCTTTATATGTATATATATCACCTTGATATTGAAAAAATGTGTTCGGTTAGATCATACTCGGTGAGGCAATCTGCGGCTAGTGCATATGGAGCAATGTGTGGTGTGGTGTGCTCAATTCTTGCTACGCCTAATGGAAGGCAAAACCATGTTATGCTTTCGACTCTCGTTGACCGTTTCATATCTTGGGTGTTGCCATTGCTTAGCAATGTTAATGCTAGTGATGGTACTACGCAATTCGCGGTCGATGCCCTGCGCGAGTTCTTTAGTGTTGGAGATGTTGTGGGGGTTGAGAGATATGCTGTGTCTGTACTCAAAGCATGCCAGGGACTTCTGGAGGATGAGAGAACCTCCTTGAATTTGTTGCACCATCTTCTGGGTGTTTTGACTTTGATTTCTTTGAGGTTTTCTAGGCTTTTCCAGCCCCATTTTCTTGACATTGTTGACCTGCTACTTGGCTGGGTTTTGGTACCGGATCTTAAAGAGGCTGATAGGCATGTAATTTTAGATAGTTTCTTGCAGTTTCAGAAGCATTGGGTGGGGAATTTGCACTTTTCTCTTGGGTTGTTGTCCAAGTTTCTCGATGACATGGATGTATTAATACAGGATGGTAGCCATGGAACCCTGCCACATTTTCGGAGATTGCTTGCACTGCTTTCATGTTTCTCAACTGTATTGCAGTCCACTGCTTCGGGTTTACTGGAAATGAATTGTCTTGAACAAATTACCGAACCTCTTAGCAAAATGATTCCTCGACTATTGGGATGCTTATCTGTGGTTGGAAGGAAATTTGGGTGGTCAAAATGGACTGGGAATTTGTGGAAGTGTTTGACTCTATTGGCAGAGATATTACGTGAAAAGTTTTCTTCCTTTTACCCACTTGCCGTTGATATCTTATTTCAAAGTTTGGACATGAGTGCTACCACTCTACCTGGAGTTGAGAGGATTACCTCTATTCAAGTTCATGAGATTCTAAAGACTAATCTTCAGTTATTATCTTTGCAAAAATTTGGCCTCCAATCATCATCAGTGCAAAAAGTACTGTCTTTTGATGCACCTATATCTCACTTGCGTTTGCATCCAAATCATCTGGTAATTGGAAGTTGCACTGCTACTTATATTTTCATGCTTCAACATGGCAATGACGAAGTTGTTCATCAAGCAATGACCGTGTTAATTGAAGAGCTGGTTTTATTGAAGGACTTGCTTCAAAGATCTCTGGATCTTGAATATGCGGTTGAAGTTGAAAAAAATGGTCGATATTATTCAACCCATGAATTAGTAGCATTGGTAAAGTTTGATTTGAAAGTTCTGTTAACATGTGCCCCCTTAAGTATGTCGAGCAATACAATTGGTCATCCAGATATTGCGGCCAAATATGTGAAACGATCAGAAAGATTGTCATCATTTATTCTTGAGAAACTGGATGCATTTGGTCTGCCATTTGAGGCCTATATCGAGTTGCAAGTTGACATCATAAGGGCCATGAACAGGCTAACTGCTATTGAATTATGGGGTAGATACTCTGTAAAAAATCATGTGGACAAGAAGTCTTTGGCCGATGGTGACCCTGATAAGGTACATAAGGACGAACAATCTTCTTTGATTGTTGAGCATCTGAGGAAATATGGTCCGTTCCTTGTCAAAGCTCTGCACGTTTCTTCTCCTCTTGCCGTTAAAGTAGTCGCCTTGGAATGGACCCAAAGATTTTGTGAAAATCTTATTACCCTTTATCCAAATTTTGACGTAACTACTGATGTGTTTGGAGCATGTGGATACATTAATAGTGTTAGCATTCTTGTTTTTTCTGTTTTTGATGCTGCATCTGATAGGGAACCAGAAGTGAGGTCACATGTTGCCCTAGTCTTGGAGTTGCTTTTCCAAGCAAGACTAGTTATTCCCATGCACTTTAATGCTACGGCAGAACTGGTATTGGAAAAACTTGGTGATCCAGATGTTGATATAAAAAATGCTTTTGTTAGACAGCTCTCCTATATGTTGCCGCTGACAATTTACTTTTGTGGTTTATGTGACCAAGAAATATTTGTCACACGTGGGCCAAATGCCCTTGTATCCAGTAACAGATCCAATTTGCGCTGGAAGCAATTATTTGCCCTGAAGCAGTTAGAAAGACATCTTAACTCGCAGCAACTTGTTTCCATTCTGAGTTACATTTCACAGAGATGGAAAGTTCCTCTCTCTTCTTGGATCCAACGGCTTGGTAGTTGCTGCCGGAACACCAAGGACTATGTTCTGGGCCAACATGAGGAAACAAAAAAGTCTGAGACCAGTTTCCTATGGTTTGATGTGAAGGTGGAGAATGATCTTCTTGAAAGGACTTGCATGGTGAATAATCACGCTGGTGCTTGGTGGGCTATACATGAGGCAGCTAGATATTGCATTGCCACACGCCTTCGGACCAATCTTGGTGGGCCAACACAAACTTTTGCTGCACTTGAAAGAATGCTGTTGGACATTGCTCTTGTACTCCAGCTTGATAATGAGCAAAATGACGGAAATGCAGGACTAATGGGCTCCTCTGGTACTCATTTGCTACCAATGAGGTTGCTACTGGATTTTGTTGAGGCATTAAAGAAAAATGTGTACAATGCATATGAAGGGTCAGCCATTTTACCTTCAGCTACTCCCCAAAGTTCCTTGTTCTTTAGGGCAAACAAGAAGGTGTGTGAGGAGTGGTTTTCTCGTATATGTGAACCAATGATGAATGCTGGATTGGCACTACAATGTCATGATGCTACAGTCCAGTATTGTAGTCTGCGCTTGCAGGACCTTAAAGGTCTTTTGGGCTCATCTTTGAAGGAGAAGTCTAGGATGCATTTACCTGAAAACCTTCGGAATATCAGGGATAAATTTTCTGGGGATGTTCTGAGGATTTTGCGGCATATGGCACTGGCTCTATGTAAGAGTCATGAGCCAGAGGCTTTAATTGGTCTACAAAATTGGGTGTCAATGACATTTTCTTTGTTATTTGTGGATGAGAACAATTCCTTGAATCACAGTGCAACATTTGGACCTCTTGCTTGGATAAGTGGTCTTGTCTATCAGGCACAAGGTCAATACGAAAAAGCTGCTGCTCATTTTACTCATTTACTACAGAATGAGGAATCACTCAATTCACTGGGCTCTGAAGGTGTACAATTCTCTATTGAACGTGTTATTGAGAGTTATACTGCCATATGTGATTGGAGGTCTTTAGAGTCCTGGTTATTACAGTTGCAAACATTGCGTTCTAAACATGCAGGGAAGAGTTGTTCTGGTGCTTTAACTACAGCAGGCAATGAAATCAATGCAATTCATGCACTGGCAAACTTTGATGAGGGTGACTTTCAGTCAGCATGGTCATATCTTGATTTGACACCAAAGAGCAGCAATGAACTCACTCTTGACCCTAAACTAGCATTGCAAAGGAGTGAACAAATGCTTTTACAGGCAATGTTGCTGTTTCTTGAGGGAAAGGCGGATATGTTGCCACATGAAATTCAGAAGTCTAAGTTAATGCTGGAAGAAATATTGGCCGTTTTGCCTCTTGATGGTTTAGCTGAGGCAGTACCATATGCTACTCAGTTACATTGCATCTTTTCATTTGAAGAAGGTTACAAACTTCATGGAACACAGGCCAGTATTAAACAACATGCATCAATATTAGCGTTGTATGTTGAATCAGAAAAATCTCTTATAAACAGAGTTCGACAAGATTGCAACCAGTGGTTAAAAGTTTTTCGGGTTTACCGAACTGTTTTCCCAAATTCTCTGGTGACTCTAAAGCTTTGTTTGAGTTTGTCAAGTTTAGCCCGCAAACAGGGTAACTTAATGTTGGCAAACCGCCTTATCAGTTATCTAAGAGATCATGTTCCCAGTTGTTCTGAGGAGGGACATTATGATTTTCTATTTTCGAATTTGCTTTTTGAGGACTTCCATCTTATGCATGCTGAGAAAAAGTATGAAGATGCATTTGCAAATCTCTGGTCATTTGTACGCCCTTGTCTTGTTTCACCTGAATCCATAATCTCTCAGGCAGCTGATTCTGTCTTGAAGGCTAAGGCATGCCTGAAACTCTCAGAATGGTTGCGAAGGGATTATCCAGATCTGCTTCTGGAAAATGTGATCCGCAAAGTAGAAACAGATTTTAGCATGGATGACAAATTTTTGGGTGGAAACAGTGGACATGCTGTCGACATTGAGATGAGCAACTTTAAATCTACACTGCATGTTCTTGTTGAAGAGATCGTGGGCACAGCCACTAAGTTGTCAACAAAACTTTGCCCTAGAATGGGAAAGTCATGGATGTCTTATGCATCTTGGTGTTTTAATCAGGCCAAATGCTCTCTTTTTACCTCACACGAAAATGTCCTCTCTTCATGCTCCCTTTCTCCCATACTTCATGAGGAAGTCTTGCCAAATAGATTTAATTTGACTGAAGATGAGAGGAAACAAGTGCAATATGTGATATTGCAGCTATTTCAAAATTCATGTGATGATTGTGATAACAAAGGCGGGGAAGGGAAGCTTTGGCCTGATTCTGTGGAGCCAATAGAAAACAGTCCTATGAAGGCTTTGATGCTTCAAGTAATAAATATAATTGAAGATGCAGCTGGGGCGCCTGGTGCTGAAAACTCCAGTAACGAGCCTCTTTCGGTTACTTTAACATATCAGTTGCAGAGTGCCTTACAGTGTTATTGTGCTGTTCTTGAAGAAAGAGATCTTTCATCTGCAATTGATGATTTGGTTAATGTTTGGTGGTCACTGAGGAGGAGAAGAGTGAATCTCTTTGGACATGCAGCATATGGTTTCATGCAGTTTCTTAGATATTCATCTGTACAGCTTTCTAATTTCCAGTTCACTGGCACTAATAGCAAGTCATTGAATTCCAAATCTGCTAGCTATACTCTGAGGGCTACTTTATATCTCCTCCACATCCTCCTTAATTATGGGGTTGAATTGAAAGACACCATTGGGCCAGCTCTTTCAACCATTCCATTGTTTCCATGGCAGGTGAGAGTTGTTCTCTGTCTTTGTCTTTCTCTATCTCTCCTCTCTCTTGCACACGAACACACAGATGAGATTCACTATTTGTTTGTGTGGTTGGTTAATTTCTTGTTCTTGTTCCGTTTTCTATTGTAGGAAGTAACTCCACAATTGTTTGCTCATTTGAGTTCTCATCCTGAACAAGTAGTCCGGAAGCAATTAGAGGGCATGATACTGATGCTGGCTAAGTTATCTCCTTGGTCCATTGTGTACCCGACTCTAGTTGATGTAAAAGCTTATGGTGAGAAGCCATCAGAGGAGTTGCACTGTATTTTGGAGTGTTTGGTAATGAATAACTTTCTACTGATTAGTGGGACTTTATTGTGCTTCTAGTCAGTTATAGCAATCTTAAATGCATTTACTGGTTACAGTACTTTCTGTTGATTTGTTATACTAATGTCCTGAATTTAAATTTCTGATAATTGAAAATGATTTGTATGGGAGAAAACACTAGTATGTCCTATTGTAGCATGAAAAGTTTGGAGTAGGGGATAGCTTCTAGAAGTTGTCAAGCTGAAAAATGGTGTCAATTTCATCCTGTATATTGGTTTAGTGAGGGAGGAGTAAGATATAATAAGGGAGAGGCTATATCAGACCCCCTATAGGAGTTGGAAATGTTGAGTGCACTTGTCATTGAGCTTGAAGTGCTATGCATTTGGAAAGGGCTTCTTTACTTTCTTGCTTAGGTCAAATTTTTCTTAATTTTATGTATGGGGAAAAAGATAATCAATTCTTTACTTTAGTTCCTTTTGTACTTTAACATTAATAATGAGCTTTATTTCCTTTTCTACTTTGAGGTTCTATTCTGTTGACTTTTCATCTATACTAAAGTTTGTTTTTAATGAAGCTTAGTTGTAAAATGGAACATCAAATGTGTAATTAACCATATGCTTGTATTATGCAGAGGGAGTTTTACCCTAGACTAATTCAGGATGTGCAACTCATGATAAATGAACTTGAAAATGTTACTGTTCTTTGGGAGGAACTGTGGCTCAGCACACTTCAAGATCTTCATGCTGGTAAGCTGTAGTTTGCAATCATAAATTTTTAAAGGTTTCCGTTATTATCTAAGTTCATTGTTGGTCCTGTTACGTGTCATAATTGGCTTCTACTTATATTTATGTATTTATATAGAATGTGGCTTGATTTGTGTTGGATTACTATGAAGTGTGTGCTAGAGGTACAGGAATTGGCAAGTTTACATGTATGAATGGGACCATTTTTTTCAAAAATTGTCTGCAATTGCCGTTTTAAAATCTTGCAGACATTTTATTGGTTGGTTAAGTATGCATTCATGTTATTTTTCTCTAGATTGATATTCAAATTTTCTGAGAACATCGTGTGTGGAGCTTTTTTCACTCGATTCTTTTTCAGATGTGATGAGGCGCATAAATCTGCTAAAAGATGAAGCTACACGAATTGCTGAGAATCCTACTTTAACTGAGAATGAAAAAACTAAGATTAATGCTGCCAAGTACTCAGCCATGATGGCTCCTATTGTTGTTGCTTTAGAACGTCGCCTCGCTTCAACATCTCGGAAACCTGAGACACCTCATGAAATGTGGTTCAATGAGGAGTATAGGGAACGACTGAAATCAGCCATTTCAAAATTTAAGACAGCTCCAACTTCTGTGACTGCTCTTGCAGAAGTTTGGCGGCCTTTTCATGATATAGCTTCATCCCTGGCATCCTATCAGCGGAAGTCGTCAATAAATTTGAGAGAAGTTGCACCCCAGTTGGCTTTATTGTCATCTTCTGATGTTCCAATGCCAGGTCTTGAGAAGGAAGTCCTAGCTTCTGAACCTGAAAGTGGTCTTGCAGCATCCCTTCAGGGAATTGTCACAATTGCTTCTTTTGCAGAACAAGTTACAATCTTGTCAACTAAGACAAAACCTAAAAAACTTGTTATACTTGGTTCAGATGGTGAAAAGTATACATATCTTCTGAAAGGGGGAGAAGATCTACGTCTTGATGCCAGAATCATGCAACTTCTTCACACTTTAAACAGTATCCTGCGTTCATCTTCTGCAACTCGTACTCATAGGCTTGGCATACGCCACTATTCTGTAACTCCTATTAGTGGTCGTGCTGGTCTAATTCAATGGGTGGACAATGTGATAAGCATTTACAGCATCTTTAAGTCTTGGCAAAACCGTGTGCAGCTGGCCCAACATTCAGCAATGGCTCCAGGTAATACAAAAAATTCTGTTCCTTTACCTATACCCCGACCAAGTGATATGTTCTATGGTAAAATCATGCCTGCACTTAAAGAAATGGGCATAAGAAGAGTTATTTCCAGAAGAGATTGGCCACATGATGTCAAGCGGAAAGTTCTTCAGGATTTAATGAAGGAGGTTCCGAGACAACTGCTTCATCAAGAACTCTGGTGTGCTAGTGAAGGATTCAAAGCCTTTAGCTCAAAGTTAAGAAGGTATTATTTGAGGAACCTGAAAAAGCTGTTTTACACACTCTTGTTTAAGCTTCAAAGTTAGAGATCCAATTGACTTCTTAAGTGTGCTTGACTGATGGGGTGGTACAGTGAAGCCTACAACTTGTGAACTTGTGTTTCAAAACAATTGGTATTTGTTCCAGCCTTTTTTGAAATCAATACCTTGACCCACCATGTTTTGAAACACGTTGCTTGTAAGAAAACCTTGAGTCACTTGTTCTTTACCGTATATTGTTTATCTTCTTGGTTGAATAGTAACTTCTGTGAGTAATGCAACCTCTGTTTTCCAATGTCCTCATTTATCATTCTCATGCTTTTCATCTTTCTTTTTTCCTTTCCTTTTCTGATTTTATATCTTTAGACTAAGAAGTTTTTTGGTCAACCACAATTTCAAGAAATAAAATCGGGAAAAATCTATCAAGCAAAGATAATGGGAAAATTAATTTCTTCATTCCCACTTAGTCTTCATATATCTGGTTTTGACAGATTAAGTGGTGAGAGCCTTGATTGTACAACTGATGGTTGGGAAAGGTGATTTAGTATTGCACATTCTTCATTTGACATCATTTCTTCTGTTTTGGGTTGGATGGTGGATCTTATGAAATATGTTTTCTGGATGAATACTGATGACTGCTTTCCGTTAGCAGGTATGCTGGAAGTGTTGCAGCAATGAGTATGGTGGGTCACATTCTGGGCCTAGGAGATAGACATTTGGATAACATTCTTGTGGATTTCTGCAGTGGTGATGTTGTGCATATTGATTATAACGTTTGCTTTGATAAAGGACAAAGGCTAAAAGTTCCAGAGATTGTTCCATTTCGCCTTACACAAATGATAGAAGCTGCTTTAGGATTGACTGGAGTTGAAGGTACATTCAGAGCAAATTGTGAAGCAGTTCTTGGGGTCCTAAGGAAAAACAAGGACATAATATTGATGTTATTAGAGGTGTTTATTTGGGATCCACTTGTAGAGTGGACACGAGGGGATTTGCATGATGATGCAGCAATTGGTGGTGAAGAAAGAAAAGGCATGGAGTTGGCAGTCAGCTTGAGCTTATTTGCGTCACGTGTGCAAGAAATTCGTGTTCCCTTACAGGTACTCAATTTTCATAAAAGTTTTGGCTTTGTACCTTTCATGTACAACATTGTGCTGGTTTTGATATTATCGATGAAATGCTAAGATTGAGTAGATTCATAATGTCAACTGTATTCCCAGTTTGCTAACTTTTAAGCCTGTCTGACATGCTTGAAATTAACGCCTTTAGTGCTTTTGTCAAAATTGCATGATGTGTTTTGTTGAGTTGTCATTGTGGCGGCTTGGAAGTTCTAATTTTGCATGCAAGGGTTCTGTTAGATTTTGGGTCCCTGTGTTATGTTTTTTATGAGTAATACTCTATTCTGCTAATATTTAGGAACATCATGATCTTCTATTAGCCACATTACCAGCGGTTGAATCTGCTCTTGAGGTAAAAACTTCCTGCTTGAATCTTTTGTCACGAAAATTTTTGGTTTATTTTGAACCATAAATTGCTGACGGACAATGTATCTCAGAGGTTTGCTGATGCTCTACATCAATATGAGGTTGCGTCTGCACTTTTTCATCGGGCTGATCAAGAAAGATCAACTCTTGTTCTTCATGAAACATCTGCAAAGTCGATTGTTGCTGAAGCTACTTGTAATTCAGAGAAAACTCGTGCTTCGTTTGAAATGTATGCTCGAGAATTCACACAAGCCAAGTCAGTTGTAGCTGAGAAGGCCCAAGAAGCTGCTACATGGATTGATCAACATGGAAGAACCCTTGACGGTCTGCGAAGCAATCTACTGGCGGAAATAAATTCCTGCATAACGCTGAGTACTGTGGCTGATACTTTATCTCTTACATCAGCTGTCATGGTTGCAGGAGTCCCATTGACCATAGTTCCTGAGCCCACACTAGCGCAATGTCAGGATATAGATAAGGAAGTTTCCCAGCTTATAGCTGAACTGGATCATGGATTTGAATCTGCCCTAAGTGATATTCAAGCATATTCTTTGGCTTTGCAAAGAATCCTACCTTTGAATTACCTTACGACTAGTTCTGTACATGGATGGGCACAAGTGTTACAAATGTCTGCAAATGCCCCTTCCTCTGATATCCTTTCTCTTGCCAGAAGACAGGCTGCTGAGCTTATTACTAAAGCACATGGGAATGTTATGGATTCTGTTAGATACGCTCATGGTGATCTTTGTTTCAAGGTGGAGAAATATGTGGCAGAGATAAGTAAACTTGAAGAAGAGTGTATTGAGCTTGTCAACTCTGTTGGCTCGGAGACGGAGACAAAAGCCAAGGATCGCCTTCTATCTGCTTTCCTGAAGTACATGCAATCTGTTGGTCTTGTGAGGAAAGAAGATACCAATTTTTTCAACCAATCAGGAAAAATAGCGTATGAGCCCACCAAGGACTTAAGTTCGCTAGGGGAGCTGGAGGACAAGAAGGATAAGGTGTTATCTATGTTAGATATAGCAGTGAGTTCCTTGTATAATGATGTTAAGCACAGAATACATGAAATTTTCTGCAATACAGATGGGGGAATAAGTGCAAATCACGGGTTTGGAACTATTTTCTCTGAGTTTGAGGAGCAAGTAGAGAAATGTGTACTTTTATCTGGCTTTGTTGGTGAATTACAAGACTTCACTGGCAAGGTCATACCCAGTATTGATACAGATTTTGGCAGTCAAAGTTCCTCTTCTGAAAAAAATTGGGCTATGGTATTCAAAACTACTTTACTTTCTTGTAGAAACTTCATTGGCCAAATGATTGAAGCTGTTTTACTGGATGTGATAAGATCTGCTGTTGCATTAAATTCAGAAGTAATGGATGTATTCGGGTTAATCTCACAAATTCGGGGATCCATTGACACTGCTTTAGAGCAACTTTTAGAGGTTGAAGTAGAGAGGACAGCCTTGGTTGAATTAGAAAAAAACTATTTTGTCAAAGTTGGCCTTATTACTGAGCAGCAGTTAGCTCTTGAGGAAGCCGCTGCTAAGGGTAGGGATCATCTCTCTTGGGAAGAGGCCGAGGAGCTTGCCTCACAAGAAGAAGCTTGTAGAGCACAGCTGGATCAACTTCATCAAACATGGAATCAGAGAGAGATGCGAACTGCTTCTCTCAAAAAGAGAGAAGCTGATCTAAAGCATACATTGGTTTCTTCTGAATCCCATTTTAAATCTCTAATTGAGGAGACAAGGGAGCCACAGGCTTTAGGAAGCAAAGTATTATTGTCCCTTCTGGTTAAGCCCTTCTCAGAATTGGAGTCTGCTGACAAATTGTTGTCAACATTTGGTGGTTCTGTTGCTTATCGTTCAGATAAGTTCTCAAGCTTGGCAGATTTGATGAGGTCTGGGTACTCTTTATCTGAATATATCTGGAAATTTGATGGTCTATTGGATAACCTGTCATTTTTCATCTGGAAAATCTTCGTTGTGGACTCTTTTCTTGATTCATGCATGCATGATGTTGTTTCATCTGCTGATCAAAATTTGGGGTTCGATCAGCTTGTCAATGTTATAAAGAAAAAGCTTGAGCTGCAACTTCAAGAGCATGTTGGCCGCTACCTGAAAGAACGAGTTGCTCCTACATTTTTGGCCTGGTTAGATAAAGAAACAGAGGATATGAACCTTTTAACAGAGACAACAAAGGCTCTTTCTCTTGGTCAAATGAAAAAGGACAGTGGGGCTGTGAGGAAAGTCCAACTCATACTTGAAGAATACTGCAATGCTCATGAAACTGCTAGAGCAGCAAGATCAGCAGCTTTAGACATGAAAAGACAGGTAAATGAACTCAAAGAGGCTATTCATAAGACAAGCCTAGAAATTGTCCAATTGGAATGGATGTATGATGCATTGACTCCCTCATATGAGAACAGAGCCACATTTCAGAAGTTTCTTACTAGTGAGGATAATTTATCTTCCATTATACTAAATCTCAGCAGACCTAAGTTGCTGGACGGCATACAGTCAGCTGTAACAAAAATTGTTAGGTCAGTTGACTGTCTGCAAGCTTGTGAGCAAAATTCTATCATGGCAGAAGGACAACTTGGTAGAGCAATGGGATGGGCTTGTGGTAGTTCAAACTCCAATAGTATTGTTCATACGTCAGCCAAAACTTCAGGAATTCCTCCTGAATTCCACGACCATTTGATGAGGCGGCAACAATTGCTATGGGAAGCTAAGGAAAAGGCTTCAGATATTGTAAAAATTTGCATGTCAATTTTGGAGTTCGAAGCATCAAGAGATGGTATTTTTCAGATTGCAGGAGATGGTCATCCGCCAACAGCTGGGGGTGACTGCAGGACCTGGCAGCAAGCTTACTTGAATGCACTAACCAAATTGGAGGTTGCCTATCACTCTTTCACACGTGTGTCCCCATGCTCCCTAACTTGATATATATTTTAGGCTTATGGTGATTGAAGTTCAACTAAGCTGTTGAATTTATTGTTGCTATTGTGACAGGCACTGAGCAGGAGTGGAAGCTAGCGCAAAGCACCATGGAAGCGGCTTCCAATGGCTTGTATTCTGCAACAACTGATCTCTGCATAGCATCACTTAAAGCACAGTCAGCTTCAGGTTAATGTGCTTTCTAACCAAGGGGAAATGCCCACACAAATTTTTGTTAGCTTACATTACACTGCATAATATTATTTGATAAGAAAGGAGAAGGAAAGCACAAAGAGTGGGCAGATCATGGGGAATCTCCAATCAATCTATAATATGTGAAAAAGAAACTTTACAATCTAAACCTATTGTTAATTGCTTGAACTTTATCTGCTAAGTCAGAATCAGAGAGAAAAAGAGTGAGTAGAATGTCGTCACACTATATAGGTCTGCCCATCAATTTTTAGTTGTAGAGAATCATATACTTCTAGTAATATTCCAATAAATGACACATAAATATTGTGGTCAAAGATATGCATATCTCATAATATTATGATCTGATCATAACCAGATCATTTAAAATTAGATAGCAGTATCTTGTAGATATATAGAATCCTAGGATTATATTTTCATATCTGTACATATTTCTATCCTATTTTGTAACCCTATGCATGTATATATATATACTGCAGTCTATAATAAAAGAAATATAGAGCAAAGAAGCTCTAATTCACATGGTATCAGAGCCACGTGATAGTGAAACCGAGGAGACAACCCTAGAAAGTCAAGAAATGACTTCCAATATTGAGGGATCCTCCACAACAATCCCGACTGGAGGTCAGTCAACAATGACCTCTGGTGAGGAAGTTTCAATTAGTATTGTGTCTGATAAACTCAATGGAACAAACTACTGAGAGTGGGCTCAAGCTATGAAACTCGCCATTGGAGGAAGAGGAAAACTGAGCTTCATCATTGGAAATGGGAATATTCCAGACTCAACAAACTTACAAGCTATACGACAATGGGAGATAGATAATTCCATGGTTTCATCGTGGCTTATCAATGCCATGATACCACCTATCAAAAGGACCTTTATGTTTCTGACAACAGCCCTAGAAATTTGGGATGGAGTGCGACAGTCTTACTCGGATGAAGAGGATGCAGCTAGGATTTATGAGATAAAAATAAGGTTGTCGGAAATGAAGCAAGGTGATAGAGAAGTTACGGAATATTGGGTGGAAATGATAGCTTTGTGGCAGGAACTTGACCTGCTGTCCAATGAGGAATGGAGGTGCAAGGAAGATGCAGTGATGTACAACCAAAAGATTGAAAAGGAGAGAGTCTTTGAATTTTTGGCTGGTCTCAATAAAAACTTGGATGATGTTCGTGGAAGAATCCTAAGTAGAATTCCTTTGCCTACAGCTAAGGAAGTATTTTCTGAAGTTAGGAGGGAAGCAACAAGGAGGAAAATCATGCTAAAAGAGGAACCGAAAGAGGAACTAAGTGGAACTCTAGTATCTTCAAATGAAGCTTTTGCCCTATTATCACGTGGTGATAATAGGTTATAGTCATGTGGAAGTTGGACGCTGGAATTCTATGTTAATGTTGCTTTCCTTATGTATTCTGGCATCAAGTTAAGCAGCACATTTTTGTGTTTGAACTTGAACAAATTGTCATTTTACCTAAGTATCTTGTCTGTAGAATTGTATACAACAGTTGAACTTTAAGAAATCTTATAATTTTGCAAAAAGTTTCTCTTAAATCTCCTGATATCACTCAAATAATATAAAAAATAAAGCTAATACTAGATTATATGCTCTGCAGAAAATTCAAGTTCGGGCCTTCCTGATTATGATATAGAGAGGTGTGGGGTTTCCTTCTAAATTCTTGATTAGCATTCGTTGTTAATTTGACCTTTTAATGTATCAATCATGTCTGATACAAACTTCCAAATTTTATTAGGTTCATATTTGTGGTTCAGGGTTCTGCAAGTCTTAAGTATGCGACTGGTGAAATCCATCAACTGAAGGTTAGAATTTTTGCATATTAGATACAGCAGAATGCATTTCACCATCTTATACCTTTTTTATCTGAAAAGCAACATATCTGTTTGCCAAAACAATTATGACTTGGTTCCTTTTATTTCGGTAGGTTGATTCATTTGCTTATTTACCTCCTAACTTTGATCATTCATTGGAGGGTCGTACATCTGCTACCATTGTTACCGTAGAGCGGAGGTTAGTTTGTATATCAATTATAATTATCTGGAGAAGTTTCTTTCGGTTATCTTAATGGTATTTGAATGTTGTGTATATTTAAAAGCTTTAACATTAGGAAATTACTAAAACCTAGAAAATCTATCTTGGACGTAACATTTTGGTGAATTACAACAGTTAAGCATATGTTGTTGTAGCTGTTACTTTAATTTTATAATTATTAACCTAAAAGACTTTCTGGGATTCTTAGATATGCTTCACTGGGAACTAGTACGACTGAGCCAGTGGTTGGTTCCACAGATACACAGCCACTTCTTGAAACTCCTGGTGAGGTAAGTTGGGTTGGTTTGATCAGTAGCTCAAAAGGCTAGGGACAGATTTTGAAAAAAATACATGACTACATGCAAATACATTTTCTCTCCATAATACATATCCTATTGCATATGTAGGTGTGTATTTCTGTGTATGTGCATACATTATAGAGCAAAACTGGTGTCATACAAAAACTAATCGAAACACAAAATAGAAATTTTGTTTGTTGTATTATTTCCAAACTTAGAGAACCTAACATCATTATTGCCATCCTTTTCGCTCTTTCCTTGCTAAGATTAACTTTTGAACATACTTCTTTGTACATAACAGAAAATAGGAGGAAAACAAAATGTTTCATGTTGCACCTTAAAATGCAGTTGAAATAATTGAAAGATGGATGCTACCGAGGTCCTTGCAAACAATAGAAGACAATGTATTGACTTCGAGTTTTCTTCTTTTCTTACCAAAAGATCACAGTTCCTAAATTCTTCGTAAGCATCATAGGGAAAAATATTGATCATAATATTATAACAAAGAAAACCTGAATTAAGATTAGAAGACATAGCCTACTGGAGTAGCGACCCATACACCTTGCTCTTCTTCTTTGATGCTCTTGTTATAAATTATAATAGTTGAATGTAAAAAGCCCATCTTTTTTCCCTCAAGGAGTGTAGGTTATTGTTTAGTTTTCCATGTTACGTTTTATATGGATCATGCATATTAATCATTCTATTCCAATTAGAAACTTCCTGTGCATAATCGCCACTTAATTTTCACATGTCATCCTTATGTGCTACTGACTAGACCACTGTTCTGAAATCTCTATTCTTATGAACAGTGTTTGACCTTTATTATATTTCCTATATATCATATCAGACAACACATTCACACAAAGAGACATACCATGGTTTTAATGAACACACATAACCACTTATTAGATGTTCTCTCTTTATTTTGTAGTTTTCTTGACTATGTTTCATATTTTGATGACCCATTTTTTACCTTTTGATAGGTCTTTGATCTAAGGAAGCTTCTTCCTGAATCATCGAATTATGACTTCAATATCCATGTAAGCCACTATTTTGTCTTCAAATTTTAAAGATCTTTTTGGGAGAAGCCAATCTCAATTAATTGCCGTCATGAATAAGTTTTTCCTTGAAGGGATTGCTCCAATATTATTTGTTTGAATGAGAAAAGGATCTTTAACCAAATGGATAACTTCTAGTTGTATTATCTATATATAAAAAGAGAGAGATCCCAAGATTAGGAAGTTTGAAGATGAAATGTATATGTTTTTGGAAGACAATTCATCTTCCTCATCTTCTCTCCTATATGCTTTGTTACTAACTTTGGTATATGGTAGTTCTATCAACTACAGATGATGAAAACCAAGCTGGGCTAAGTAGAGCTCCAAAGGATCCATTGAGTATTCAAGGAGGCCCAATTACAAGAGCTAGAGCCAAGATAAAGGAAGCTATAAATGGGCTAATTGAAGGGACATGGACTAGACAAACCCTAATTAGCTTGGAGAGAATTCAAGGCCCAATAAATTTGATCCAAGTTGAGCCAAGGAGCCCAATGAGTGTCTAAGTTATTCAAATTTGTTCCAAGCATTCCAAGACATGTTTAAACTGACCAAGGTTTGGGGGAGACATTAAAAAAATGTGCAAGTTGTCCGAACTAATTAGGAGTGGTTTTAGGCATCAAATAATATGTTTTATGCACCAAAGCGTTTGTAAGTTGTCCCAACAAATTAGGAGTGATTTTAGGCATCAAATAATGTGTTTTCCTCTTGTTTCTTATCCAGACCAGTTGTTAAGATTGTGTTCATATTATGATTAGCTTAAATTACGGGTTTCACATTATGATTAGCTTAAATCATGGGTGATTTTTCATTCTAGTCAAATTATTCAATTATGGTGTTTTTGTGTCTTAATTAATATATATATATAGATTTTTTATTCTAGCCAAATTATTCAATTAAGGTGTTTTCGTATCTTAATTAACTCAAAACTAAATGCCTATATAAAGGCAAACATTGGATTGTTCAAGACACTTCAGAAAAATTGAAAATTCATTTAAGTAGTGTGAAACCCATGATTTAAGCTAATCATAGTGTAAACACAATTCTAACAACTGGTCTGGACAAGAAACAAGAGGAAAACACATTATTTGATGTCTAAAATCATTCCTAATTTGTTAAGACAACTTGCAAATGTTTTTGATGCATAAAACATATGTGATGCCTAAAACCCTCCTAATTTGTTGGGACAACTTTCACAAGTTTTTGAATGTTTCTCACAAATCTTGGTAAGTTTGAACAAGTCTTGGAATGCTTGGAACATATCAGAATAACTTAACACTCATTGGGCTTCTTGACTTGACTTGAATCAGATTTATTGGGCCTTGAATCCTTTCCAAGTTAATTAGAGCTTGTTTATTCCATATCCTTTCAATTATCCCATTTATAACTTCCTTTATCTTCTTGGCTCTATCTCTTATAATTGGGCCTCCTTGAATGCTCAATGGATCCTTCAGAGCTTTGCTTAGGACAGCTTGGTTCTCATCATTTCCCCACTCTTTAGAAGGATTCGTCCTCAAATCATCACCTGCATCAAAGAGAGATAAATCAGTAACATGAAAAGTAGCACTTACATTACCATATTCACTTGGAAGATCCAATTTGTAGGCATTGTCATTGATCTTTGCAAGCACTTGAAATGGACCATCTCCTATAGGATGCAACTTTTATTTTCTTCGTCGTGGAATTCTTTCCATGCGCAAATGAACCCAATCTCAATCACTAGGTTCTAATATCTCTTTCTTCCGCCCCTTGTTAGTTGAGTTCTATATTGCTTGGTCCGCTTCTCAATATTCAGTCTTACTTTCTCATGCAATGCCTTGATCAAATTTGCCTTCCTCTTTCCATCCAAACTAACCCTTTCCTCAGTTGGTATTGGCATCAAATCCAATGGCATTAATGAATTAAACCCATTCACAACATCAAAAGGAGAGTAGTTTGTTGTTGAATGGACACTCATATTGTAAGCAAATTCAACATAGGGCAAACATTGCTCCCAATTGATAGAACACTAGCCTTAGAATACTAGAGATTTACTGTATTATTGCAATATAACCGTAATGTATATATCATTACAGTATAGAAGTATGGTATTTCTCACTAACCAGAGTAGAGTTGCTCCTCAGAAAATATTCTCACTTTTCTACCTCCCTCCTTCCCTTCTCTCTCTCCCTTACATAAATCCCCTCCCCAGGTACATTCTGTTATGCCTAACTAATCTGCCACCTTAGCTGATAACTAACTTCCCCCTGGCCCACTGTTCTTCCTTTTGAAATACACTCTCCACACTAACGGTTTATTCCCTTCTCTATTGTCCCTCTCATTTGCTAAATCACTCTCTCCCCCGTAAGTTCTATCACCAATTCTTCAAATTCCTTTGTATGAGGCAAGCAATAAGGTAGATAAGGTCCTATTAACAACTTCAGTTTGACTATCGATTTGGGGATGATAATTTGTTGAAAATAATAACTTAGTTTCCCTCTTTGCCCATAAAGTCTTCCAAAAGTAGCTTAAGATCTTCACACCTCTATCACTAACAATACTTCTTGAAATGCCATGCAAACGACAATCTCTTTGAAGAACAAATCAGCTATATGTGTTGCATCATCAGCTTTATAGCATGGAATGAAATGAGCCGTCTTTGAGAATCCTTTCCCCCTTTTGACCTAGGTAACCGTAAAACAACAAAAATTGAATCCTTCCCCCTTTTGACGTAGGTAAACCTAAAACAAAATCCATAGAAATATCAACCTAAGGTTCATTAGGTATAGGAAAATGGAGAATACAAACCATGAGGCATAACTTTAGACTTAGCTTGTTTACAAGTAATGCACTTCTCGCAAAGTCTCTCTACACCCCTTTTCATATATGACCCAAAAAAGTGATCACTTAAAACCATCTAAGGTTTTTGTAATAATCCCAAAATGCTCCATTAAACCTCCACCATGTGCCTCCCTCACTAATAATTCCCTTAAAGAAGATTGAGGAATGCCCAACTTACTTTCCTTAAACAAGGAACCATCATGCTTATAGAACTTACCAAATGCTCCATTATCACATGCCCCCAAATATGCTAGACAAGTCATGGTCATTAGCATATAATTCTTTTAATGTACTTAAAACCAAGTAAGTTTGCATCAAGTTTAAAGAGTAAGGCAGACCTCCTTGACAATGCAGCAGTCACAATGTTCTCCTTACCTTGCTTGTACTTGACGACATATGGTAATGTTTCAATGAACTCCATCCACTTGGCATGTCTTTTATTCAACTTACCTTGTCCCTTGGGATGTTTCAATGACTTATGATTTGTATGTATCATAAATTTCTTAGGTCAAAGGTAGTGTTGCCAAGTTTGCAATCCCCTCACTAAAGCGTACAACTTCTCATCATAAGTCGGGTAATTCAAAGCTGCCCCATTGAGTTTTTCACTACAATAGACAATTGAACGATTCTCTTGCATCAAAACATACCTATTCCTGAGGCATCACACTCAATCTCAAGTTTTTGAAATGTTAGGCAATGCTAAACAAGGTGCTGAACACAACCTATCTTTAATCAAATTGAATGCATGCTCTTGATCACTACCCCACTTAAAACCAATAGTTTTATTTATAATTTCAGTGAGTGGTGTTGCAATGGTGCTAAAATCTTTAACAAAAAGCCTATAAAAGCTAGCCAACTCATGGAAACTTCTTACCTCTATTGTGGAATTAGGTGTTGGCCATTCTTGGATAGCCTTTACCTTTTCTTCATCAACCTCAACACCTGCCACATACAACAAAAGCAAGAAAAACAATCTTATCCATGCAAAAAGAACACTTTAAGAGTGGTATAAAGCTTCTCTTTTATCAAAACACTCAAAACAAATCTTAAATGTTCTAAATGCTCATCCATATTCTCACTATAAATTAAGATATCATCAAAATAAACCAAAACAAATTTGCCTTTGAATGCACGCAACATATGATTCATTAACCTCATAAAAGTACTTGGTGCATTAGCAAGATCAAATGGTATTACAAGCCATATAAACCATACTTAGTCTTTAAGGTAGCTTTCCATTCATCACCTTCTCACATCCTAATTTGACAATAATCACTTTTCAAATCAATCTTACTAAAAACACGTGATTTATGTAAGTAAAAACACGTGATCTATGTAATTCATCCAACATATCATCAAGCCTAGGGATAGTATGTGTATACTTTACCTTTATGTTGTTGATAGCTCTACGATCAACACACATCGTCCAATATCTATCCCTTTTAGGCATAAGAAGTACTGGCAACGCACATAGACTCATGCTCTCCCTTACATCCCTTTTTACCATCAACTCCTCATCTTGCTTTTGAAGTTCCTTTGTCTCCTCGGGATTGCTTCTATAAGCTAGTCGGTTTGGAATTAAAGCACCAAGAACAAGATCAATTTGATGTTCTATTCTTCTAATAGGTGGCAATCCACTAGAAACATCTTCAAGAAACACATCCTCAAATTCCTGCCATAAAGAAACAGTGACACTAGGCAAAGAAATGTTAAGTTCTTTAGTATTAAAATAAGCCTCTTTGTACAACAGTACAATGTTGGCTCGTTTGAAAACACAGCCCTCTTGACATCACTCTATTTCGCATAAAGGCTGCATGCTTCCTAGTTTTTCTGTCACCACGCTCATGATCTTCTTCTTTTTCATCTCCACTCAAAAGTTACTCCTTTTCCTCTCCTCTTGAGTTCAACCACTTCTTTCTTTTCACTCTTATTTTGTTTCTTTTTACCACTCTCAACTTCACTCTCTCTTGTTGTGTCACTCCCACTTTTATCTCTTATTTGATATCCATATACTTGTCTAGGGGTTAATAGGGCAACAGTGATTGGTTTCCCATTCATTATAAAAGAATATTTGTTCTTGAATCTATCATGCATTGCATGCCTATCATATTGCTAGGTCTCCCCAAAAGAATGTTTCCAGCATGCATAGGCAATACATCACACAAAATCTCATCTTTATACCTTCTAATTGAGAATGAAATTAGCACTTGCTTTTCTACCTTAAGTTCCCCACAATCATTCAACTATTGAAGTTTATATGACCGTGGGTGCTTTGTAGTAGGTAAACTCAGCTTCTCCACCAATTGTTGCATTTGTGCAACTACTACTATCAATGATCATGCTAAATACCTTGTGTTTGATGTGGCATCTTGTATGGAAGATATTGCCACGTTGCTCATCATTATCTTCCTTCACTTGTGTACTCAATGCACGCCTAATACCCAATGCTTCTCCCTCAACAAGGTACTCCACGTCAATAGCATCCTCCAGAGGTGGCATGGATTAATAGTCTCAACAACTCCATTCTCTCTCAAGATCATAATGTGTTTTTTTGGACATTAAGAGGTAATATGACCTGTTCTCAAACATTGAAAACACTTAATATCCCTATTTCTTTTTTGTTGGGAAGAATTGTTACCATTGGTGGATCTCATGTCCGTGGCCTTCTTTGTGCTTGGACATAGCCCTGCCTTCCTTTTTACGCCAATTCGGTTTCCATGATGAAGAGGAACTCGAATTTTGGCCAAACTTTGTAGGACCCTTCCTTTTGAGTTGTCTTTCTACTTTCATGGCCATGTGCAACATATCTTCTAGCTCCATATAATGTTGTAGCTCCATCACATTGGCTATGTCTCTATTCAACCCTTGCAAGAAACGTGACATGGTTGCTTCTCTATCTTCCTCGACATTGGCTTGAATCATTGCAATATTCATCTTCTTGTGGTAGTCCTCAACACTTTTAGACCCTTTATTAAGGCCTTGCAATGCTGAAGTGAACAGGGGTGGTACCAACTACAACTAGAAAGCGGTCACTCCTATCAATGAATACCATTCATAGCTGTCCATGTTAGTAACATAGCCGTAACGACTTTGTTTTACTGCTCGAGGTAGTGATTTTTATATTTACTTAATTATAAGCTTGCATAGTGCTCTTCCTATCCCTATAATAGTGATTAGGGATGAATCTCCTCCTCATTTGAGTAGTGGGAAAACCATGATTTAAGCTAATCATAGTGTGAATACAATCCTAACAGCTGGTCTGGACAAGAAACAAGAGAAAAACATATTATTTGATGTGTAAAATCACTATTAATTTTTTGAGACAACTTGCACACATTTTTGAATGTTTCCCACAAATCTTGGTCAGTTTGAACATGTCTTGGAATGCTCGGAACAGATTGGAATAACTTAAATACTCATTGGACTTCTTGACTTAGCTTGGATAAGATTTTATTGGGCCTTGAATTCTTTCCAAGCTAATTAGAGCTTGTTCGTCCATATCCTTTCAATTAGCCCATTTACAGCTTCTTATATCGTCTTGGCTCCAGTTCTTGTAATTGGGCCTCCTTGAATGCCCAATGAATCGTTTGGAGCTTCGCTTAGGCCAAGCTTGGTTCTCATCAACAGAGATTGGGGATCTGCATGGAATGGATGATATACTTGTTGGAAAGTTGATTAGGATTGCCTAAATTAGTGGGATCCAAAATTAATTTCCAGATTTTTAGTGATTTCCATATTTAAATTTATTTACTTACAGATTTCTAGGCTGATTTTTCGAGATATTTTTAATGTAATCCCTTAATTATTTCCTACTTCAATTGTATATATTTGTAGAGAATGATTAATGAAAATGAGGTGAAAAAGATTATTCACTTAATCCTTTGTTTCAATACTTGCATCTAATACTACTACCAAATGTTTTGAATTGAACCCAAGTCATTGGTTGTCTATAATAACCTAATATTTGTACATATCTAAGCTCTTTTCCCCCCACCCCCCTCCCTTTTGTATGCTATCACGTCTTGGTCTCTATGTGATGCACTAAAATGAATTAAATAGAACTTGAGAATTAAGAGGCTTGGGAGAATTTGTGCGAGAGACAATCTAGGAAGAAACAATGAGAAATTTGCATTGATTCCTAAAACATCCCATATAAATGAAAGATTTCACTATTTATAGCCCAAATGGTAGTAACCATCAATAACTACATTTAGGCTATTGCTAACTAATTTATAGTGTTAAATTTTGTAATTTTTTATTTTAGCAAAGGAGAGGTCTATACACACAGGTTCATATATCAACCTAAAATTTTATGCCATTAGGTCATGTTCCCATATTTGTTCATAAGTCCTAATAATTAAACAATTTTAATTATTGCTTCTAGTTCATTCCTAAGAATGGACAGTTGACATAGAAAGCTTTTGTCCATAGGTAAATTTTTATATTGCTTTTTTGAAGTGGTTCATATGTAAGAAAGATTCATATTTTTACCCAAAACCTTAAGACATTTGGTTATCAATCAGTTATTGTATATGAACCACTCTAATCCTTTATTTATTTCTAATATGGACTTAGTAAGGCTTTTATTGGAAATAGTCTCTATATAGTTAGGGGTAAAGTTGCGTAACACTAGACCTTTCCAAATCCTGCGTCTCAGCATAATTTCTATAGGAATATTGTTGTTATTGTTGACATAGTAAGACTTTTAATGCTTCCCTTTTACGTAGTACATGAAAGTGTAATGCCATTGGGACACCATTATGCAAATCAAGTTTCATGATCGATAAATCTCCAGTCCATTCTCATATTTCACTAGCCATTTGCGAGCACATTATTGTCAAGCATCTAGCTCTACCAAGTTTTCAGTCCTATTACGGCCTTATAACTTGTCATTTGTAAGCATATTTTTTTTTAACTGAACTTCTTGTTTGAGAAATTGTATTGTTTTATTTGGAAATTGGCTGAATTTCATAATTTTTATTTCATAATTTTTTAAGGAATGGTTCACATACAGGGAGGTTTATATCTCAATTGAAAACCTTAAGAGATTATGGTCCCATTTTTTATATAAATCCTCTTTCATTAAGATTCCAACTAACTTCAGATACCAACTAACTAAGAACTGTTGTCTCCTCTAGCTTATGACAACTGTTAATTCCACAAGCTGCCAACTTGGTTAATTCTGGGTTTCCAAATAAATAGTTTTAAACTCTGCACCATGATATTTGCTAGGAACTACTAATTGAGCAACTTAGACCTTCCTTCCATTGCTTCAAAAAATATAACCAAATATTTTTAACTTTCAGCTCTCTCTATTTGGTATTAGAGGGTATGCAGTTTATTATTACTTTTGAGTTTCAACTGCTCTATTTAATTTATGAAATGCATGCTGTGTGGTATTTTCTCTATGATGTTAATTAAACTTGTTTTGAAGATCCTACTAGTTTAAAACAATTTGAAGATATTCATATGATTTTCCTTTTTGACAGATCATGGATTTTCAACCCGGAGAGTTTCTTAATGTGAAGGTATGCATTTATATAACTAGTTGAAGACATTCTGCTGGTACACTGTTGATTCTTTAATCAGAACTAACATGCAAGACGTTTTCATGTTTTGCACTATTCCATATTTTATGAGCTGGACATTTATAAGTTTTCTTTTGTTCGAGTAGGTATGTCAATATGATTTCAAAGTATGGCAATATTTTCATGTTAATGTTTTTCGGCTTTTCTTGTATCTTGGGGTTTACTTTCCAACTTGAATGTTGTAAGCACGATTCTGAGAATGTCTGAATTGTTGTCAATGTTTAAAGGTTCTTGAGCTGCTGTCCTGGTGGACCATGTGAGAAGAATAATGAAACATTCTCTGGTTCATCTCGCAGGAAGTCCATTATAATCAACATGGTCTGCTGCTATTGGAGGGACAGGGTATTTACCGCTTGGGGGATAACTGGTAAGACTTTATTTATGAGTTGCTTGCTAGTGTTGCATTAGTCATTGTCTTGATCAGTCCTTTGAAATGTCAGCTACTAGTTTTTTTCTTTTGAATGTCCTGTTAAAGATTCTTTGAGAATTTCTAGGAAAATTGATCTTATTTTTATCACTTGAAAACTTATTTTCACATTAATTTAGTATAGACTGCATGGAGTAACTTGCATCTAAATCCATAAACTGCTTCTCTATCTTATATAAATTTCCCTTCTGGAAATAAAATGGTTTGGGGAGTATGCTTTGAACTGGCATGTAAAAGAACCCTTTTCGCTGATGACATAGTAGCTCTGTCTACAGCATGATAGGTGCACTATATTCACGCCAATGTTTGGCTGGATACTGAACAGTGATACTATTAAATTTGCCTATACAGAAAAACATTAAATTTTGCAGTTGATCCACGATTTCATATTAATAAAAGAACTGCAGAATGCTGGAGGATGGCCCTTACACGGAGGCTTGTCATGAATAGGTTGTTTGCATATCATGAGAAAGAGCAGATAAAAGAAATGAAGTGCTTGAAGTAATAAGGGAAGAGTCGTACTTGTTTATAGCTGTATACGATCTGCTCCA
Source organism: Erythroxylum panamense (assembly GCA_027123425.1). Lineage (NCBI taxonomy): Eukaryota > Viridiplantae > Streptophyta > Magnoliopsida > Malpighiales > Erythroxylaceae > Erythroxylum > Erythroxylum panamense. The sequence goes on from JAOTIZ010000202.1 coordinate 25,696,110, forward strand.
CTGATTTTGCAATTTTTTTGTCGCAGGTATCCAGTTCAAGCTGGAGATGTAATATGGATGGCTCCATTTGTGCCTCAATGGTGAGAATCTAAACTCTGTTTATGCTCACCTAGGAAATGCAGACATTGGCAGGATAAATAATAAACTGCCACCTTTTCAGGTATGCTGCACTTGGTAAGACCCCTTCACGATATTTGCTGTACAAAGATGTAAATAGGGATCCATTGTTACCTTAAAGGGGGCTCCAAATGGTGTAATTCAGGCAGCAGCATCGATTTAAGAAGCTAGAAAAGGCAACTTGAGAAGCTCGTAAAAGTTGTATCTAACAGTGACGGAGCTAGGAATTTAAGATAGGGGTCTAAATATTTAATTTTTTAAATTTTAGAGGGTCCGGTATACC
>JAOTIZ010000202.1:25731637-25744367 GCA_027123425.1 Erythroxylum panamense
AATAATATTAGAAATAAATGAACTGTTTTGATAAGTGTGTTAAGTGTGCAGAAAAATATAAGTATCACATAGTCATCACAGAAGAAGCAAAACACAGATGACACGTCATCACAGAAGAAGCAAAACACAGAAAAAGCAAACCACAGATGACACGTCATCATAGAAGAAGCAAAACACAGACGACACGTCATCACAGAAGAAGTAAAATACAGACGAAACGTCATCACAAAAGAAACAAAGCACAGAAGAAGCAAAACATAGACGACACGTCATCATAGAAGAAGCAAAACACAGATGATACAGAGAAGAAGATACTTTAGTATGTTAGACAGTTAGTTAGTTGGAGTTAGTTACAGAACTCAACTAAATAACAGTTTCTAAAAAAACAAGAAGCATTTTTTCAAGAAGTAGTTGGAGACTTAGGATATAAATACTAGTCCTAGTTGAAGACTGAATAGTTTTAAGTTTTACATACTTAAAAAAAATATGTATTCAAAGTGCAATACAAGAGAGCAAATGCCACTGTAACGAAAAGCTCACAATATCTTTCTAAGCAAGAGAAAGAAAAGGCTAAGAGCCTGGAGAGGCTAAGATAGCAGAAAGAATACTTTGTGTAAGAGACTTGAAGAGGCTCTGGAAGGGAAGAAAGAATACTTGTAAAGTTAAAGAGTATAGTGAAATCTCAGACGAACTCTGAGGACTGGACGTAGCCCAAGGTTTGGGGTGAGTCAATAAAAAATCGCAGCATCTATTCTCTAACCTTACACTTTAATTTTCTTATTGTTAGATGAGTAGATAAAATTTATTTGCAATTCAAGTACGTAGCTACTTTAGTATAGTATCTTTAGTATTCATTTGATAGTTGAAATAGTTTTTCAAGAAATATCAAAAGTTTTTATATTCTAAAAAAGATTACACAATTCAACCCCTCTTCTTGTGTATTTCGTATACTTTACGTGAATTCTATATTAACAAGTGATTTACTTCAAAATATCATTCCAATGAGGAGGTGGAACGATTTAAGGCCAGATTGATTGCGAAAGGGTATAATCAACGAGAAGGTATCGACTTTCATGACACTTTCTCTCTAGTGGCCAAGCACGTTACTGTTAGAACAGTTATAGCTCTTGCTGCTATGTTTCAATGGCCCTTGTTCCAAATGGACATCTATGATGCTTTTCTTCAGGGTCATTTACAAGAAGAAGTTTTCATGGATTTACCTCAGGGATTTGGCAATCAGGGGGAGAATATGGCATGCAAGTTACTCAAATCCCTATGTAGCTTGAAGCAGGCATCACGGCAATGGAATTTGAAGTTGAATGAGGCCCTTGTTCATCATGGTTATGCTCAAAGTAAGGATGATTACTCTATGTTTACTAAGAGTGAAGGTTCTAAACAAGTCACTATGCTGATTTATGTTGATGATTTGCTCATAACTGGGGCAATGGCTTGATTGACGAATTAAAGGGCATATTGCATCAGAATTTCAAGATTAAGGATCTTGGAATTCTAAGATATTTTCTTGGGATTGAAGTCTCAAGATCAAATGAAGGTGTAGTGTTAAGTCAGAGGAAGTATGCACTTGAATTGATTTAAGATCTTGGATTAAGTGGAGCAAAGCCAGCATTCACTCCATTGGAACAAAATCTAAATTTAACTACTACAAAATTTGATGACTCTTTACAATTGAAACTTGATGATGAAGTCTTGATAGATGCTACTATTTACCAGAGATTGATTGGAAAACTTTTATATCTGACACATACTAAACCAAATATAACTTATAGTGTGCAACACTTAAGTCAATTTATGTAGAAACCAAAAAAGTCTCATTATGAAGCTGCATTGAGAGTTGTTAGATAAGTCAAAAAAAATCCAGGACAGGGAATTCTTCTCAATATATCTGAAAATCCAAGGTTAATTGCTTTATTATTACTCTGATTGGGCATCTTGCCTTATGTCAAGAAAATCTGTGACAGGATTTTATGTTAAGTTTAGCAACTGTCTAATCTCCTGGAAATCTAAGAAATAAAGTACAATTTCAAGGTCTTCAGCAGAGGCTGAATACAGAAGCATGGCATCCACTATAGCTGAGTTAAAATGGTTATTTGGACTAATTGCAGAACTAGGAATCAAAGGAAGTAAACCAGCTGTTCTTCATTGTGACAATCAAGCAGCAAATCCAGTTTATCATGAGAGGACTAAACACATTGAGATTAACTGTCACTTTGTGAGAGAAAGTATTCAGAATAATTTTATGGAAACTAGACAGATCTCAACAAAGGATCAGTTGGTAGATATTCTTACAAAGGGACTTAGCAACTAACAACATAATTACTTACTATCCAAGTTGGGTGTGATTGACATATATCATCATCCAACTTGAGGGGGAGTGTTGAGAATATTAAAATAATTAACTTTCTGTTATTTACTATTTTGTCGTTTAGCTAACTTTATTATTTGGTTCTGTAAGGACACCTTGCTTTATATTTATCCGCAGACTCGATTGTACTGTGTGTGGGGAATAAGAAAATCCTCATTCTCTCTTTTGTCTCTCCCATTTTCGTTGTTTTGACAATAGGAGATTGAGAGTGTGGCGATGATTGCTCTGAAATCTAAAGTGAAAAGTGAACTAAAGAGTAAATGAAGGAGAATAAAAATAGTTTGGTTTTAGTTTAGTTTTACTCAATATGACCATCAACTTTTAAAATTTTCAATTCGGCCCCCCAAATTTTTGTATATTTGTCGGTGCCACCCAATACTGGTTGGTGTCCATAACCAGTATGGTACCAAGGTTTAGAGTATTGTTTTTCGGCCAATATGAAATAGTGATGAATTTGGTGGCTAGTAATTCAATTACAATTTCTTTATTTTAACAAATGCAATTACATATATTATTCTTAATCTTATAATCCATCTTCATAGGTAAATTTTCGCCAAGCAATTGACACAATGTTTCGTCCAATACAATCCCGATTTGATTGGACGTAAGATTTTTAAAAGAATGAAATGTAATACAAATAGATATAATATTATAAAATTGTTATTTTGGAGGAATTGAAGAGTTCATAATGTAATATAGTAAAATATTGTTTAGATGAAAGATTTATAATATTATATAGTTAAAATTGTTTATTATTTTATATTATATCCTAAATCTCTCAAATTGAAAATTTTTCATTTTTATTATTTAAGATGAAATGAAATATAATATAAAATCATCATTTTTCATCCCATTTTATCTCATTTCATTGTAAAATCTCATTCTAAATAATGACAATTTTATTTATTTAATTACTAATTACATTATCTCTTATTATTATTAAAATAACTAATAGTTAATTGAATGAATATCTGCAAGACGTACTACCAAAGTCATAAGCAATACGATTGAATAAGCAAAGAAATGATGAATAGTCAAATCTGAAAATTTGCAATCTCTGATCTCCGAAATGGCGATATTCTCTCGATCCTCTCTTCTTCTACTACTCACTCATATACTTGTCGTTCTCATCTCTCCCTGCTCCGCCGAGATCCGATCCTCGGAGATCCGATCCGACGACCGCGCCATAATTCCCCTTGATGAGTTCGGCTTTACCCACGCCGGCCGCCTCGAGCTAAACGGCTCCCAGATCGTGCTCTCCAACAGCAACCCCGATCTCGACCGCTCCAAGCTCGGCTTCTTCCTATGCACTCGCGACGCATGGGCCCACGTCTACCAACAGCTCGAAGACGGCGAGATCCCCTGCGCTCTCCAGTCCGATCTGGTCAAGTCCGTCTTCACCTTCAGCAAGCTCCAGCCCAACCAGCGAAATTTCTCTGTTGTCTTCTCGGAAAACGACGCCGATCAGTACACTCTCGTCTTTGCTAACTGCCTCAGCTCCACTAAGGTCTCCATGGACGTGGACTTCGCGATGTATAATCTGGACAAGTCCGGTACGCGGGACTATCTCTCTGCTGGGAGGACGGTGTTGCCTAGGGTTTATTTCTTATTCTCTGTTGTTTATTTTGCGCTCGCGTGTTTGTGGGTTTACATTCTTTACAAGAAACGACTCACCGTTTTTAGGATTCATTTCTTTATGCTCGCGGTGGTTGTTCTGAAGACCTTGAATTTGCTCTGTGAGGCGGAGGATAAGTCGTATATTAAGAGGACTGGCACTGCTCATGGATGGGATGTGTTGTTTTATATATTTAGTTTCTTGAAGGGGATCACTTTGTTTACACTGATTGTATTGATCGGTACTGGATGGTCTTTTTTGAAGCCGTATTTGCAGGATAAGGAGAAGAAGGTTTTGATGATTGTGATCCCTCTTCAGGTTGTGGCTAATATTGCCCAAGTTGTGATTGATGAAACCGGGCCTTACGGGTATGATTTTATCTGGAAACAGGTGTTCTTGCTGGTGGATGTGGTGTGTTGCTGTGCTGTTCTATTCCCTATTGTTTGGTCCATTAAAAATCTCAGGGAGGCCGCCAGGACGGATGGGAAGGCTGCCGTGAATTTGATGAAGTTGACTTTGTTTAGGCAGTATTACATTGTGGTTATATGCTATATCTACTTTACAAGGGTGGTGGTTTATGCTTTGGAGACTATTACTTCCTACAAGTTTCTTTGGACTAGTGTAGTGGCCGGAGAGTTGGCTACACTGGCATTTTATGTATTTACTGGGTATAAGTTTAAGCCCGAGGCGCACAATCCGTATTTTGTTATTGATGATGAGGAGGAGGAGGCTGCGGCTGAGGCATTGAAGCTGGAAGATGAGTTTGAGTTGTGAGGAAATTTTTGTGTGTGGTGTTGGTAGAGAAAGTTGGTCCCTTCAATTTCAGGTAGAAAATTAATCATCGGTACAATTGGGACTTTATGTTTCATTTCAGGGTTGTGGGATTAAATGGAATAGGTCATAGCATTAATTTGTTTCTTCTTCTTCTTCACCCCAACAACCCCCCTCCGCCCCCCCTTTTTGTTTAACCTTGTGGGTTTAATAGTATACTTGCATAAACTATCTTTGTCCGTGAAACTGGATGTCAGGTAGCCTGCACAAGTGCTCAAAGTAAATACTTTGAACCACTAGATAAATGTGTGTATTGTTCTGTTTTAATATGTTGGCGACGAAGTAACATAGTTATCCATACACTTAATGATTTTTGTTCAGTGTGCTTGAGGTAAAAATGACCTCGTGCTGCAATTGCTTTTAAAGAAGTTACTTTTATGGAAATGAAGAAAATACGGCTTGAAACAACTATGCTGCAAGTTTGTCAGCATCCCCCGTTATAAGAATTTTTAGATTTGTTATGTATTTGAGAAGTGATTGGTCCTTCGGTGACAATTGAATGGAAGAAAGGTTATTCGATGAGATCCTATATTTATGTTGGTAACAACTAAGATTTCTCCTCTTCCAACTTGCTGTAGTTGGATTCTTCATATGTGAGATGGAATTTCGACTGGTTCTTGGAAGTTGGAAGTTGGAAGTTTTTCTGATGAAAAAAAGATATTTCTTGGCTGCATTGCTCTTTTTTAATAGCAATGCATATTATATTATTCTGGATCCTTGTTAATTGAATCAATATCTTTAAATTGGCTTCTCATTGAACAAATTGGCAGCTTGATTTGGGAGTTAAGAAGCTGCTGCATTCAGTTTTTACAATTTGGGTTCCAAAGCTTAGATAAACTCTTCTGTTGTGTTCTGTGATGTAACCAGGCAAAGGTTTTCAAATTAGAGAAGATTTTAGTTTATCTGCTCACTAACTGGTATTGTGGCCTCAGCTAGTGAGCTGTGCAAATAATACCATCTACATATGTCATAATAATATTCTGAGATGATGTTTAACGTTTGATTGTTTAGGGTTTTGGGATCAATTGGACATTCTTTGTACATTTAGTTTATGAAATATCTGCTTCTTTTGTCAATATTTTCTTTGTTCTCTGTTTTAACTTTCGATTTCTAGGTTAAATTCAGAAACAGGTGTGACCCAACATAGTCGATGATCCAGTCAGTGATACCATATTGCTAAGTTGGTTATTTATTCTTACTATCTTGTTATGGTTGGTTTGGTTCTTTTCACTACGTCTTGTAGATAACATCTAATATATATGGAGATTGATTTATTTGAAAGTACTAGAAATTTTTAGAAGGAGATCAGCTTGCCTGGGGCTAAGGGCTTTTTGGATCTGGCATTGTTAATTGCTTTGCCTATATATGAGTATTGACAGTAAATTAAAAAGGGTTAATTACAGAAGAAATTGAATTTCCAGGGCTGAAGCTTTTCGATTGGAATTTGTAAGAGAGGGAAACATTTTACTATTGCTTTACAAAGGCTTCAACTATGTGATATGTGTGAAATCAATTGATATATATTTGTATTTTCCTAAACTATTATTATCATATTTATAATTAGGTTGGTAATACATAACTTCATCTAAAAATGTTTTATTCAAAGGTACCTAACTCTTAAGGAAGCAAATTAAAAGCAACTTATAGTCCAGGACTTTGTCAGTATGTTGAGAAAAATAATATCTTTTTTAAAAGATAAGTGAATGGTGTGCTGAAGCTATATTATTAAAGAAAACTAAGGGATAAAGAAGAAATCTTCTTTATGTTATGAATTGGATATATTCCTTATTGTTATAAAAAGATATAAAAGAATTATAAGAAAAGAAAATATTTGAAGAAAGATAATTTAAACAAAAAGTAAGGTATTATAAAAAGAGGGATATAAACCTAAAAAGCCTATGTTCAAGAGAAATAGCATGAGAAATAGAAAGATAATTGAATGTCAATTTTATTTTTGCAAAGAAAAACCACACCATGTAAATGAATGTCCTAAAAGATTTCATAAAAAGAAATTGAAATAGATGATGAGATAGAAACTTAGATAGAAAATAAAGAGTTTATTCAAATTAATACCTTTAAAATTTGTTCTTTTGAAGAAAGTATTTTTATAATTACAAATACAAAGTACGAAGAAACCTCAAGTTTTGAAATAAATGAGAAATAGGAGAATCTTTTAATACTTAAAATGATAATTAAATTATAGATAATATAGTGGAAATATATGAAAAGTAAAGGGAATACACTTAGGAAGCTTTGATTGACAGAAAAACACTTAAAAAGATTCAAAATACTATGTTTTCTATAAATTCTTATAGTGGATTTAATAAAACTCTTTTAGATAAAATTGGATTAAAATTTAGAAAACATGGTATGTTTTATGGAATTAACATGAAAGAAAAGGCCTTAGATATTTGTATAACATCAAACAAAGTAATGATTCCCTCAGTGTCTAAATGAGATATTTCTCAAAAACTTGATCACTTACTTAAATAAATTCGAGATAAAATAGGATAGATACATATTGAATCAATTCAAAAGATAATTAGATCTACTTTTAGAGAAGGAATTGATAGTCCCACTAATATAGCAATCATAGACGACAAAATACATAATTGAAGAGAAACATGTATGGGAATTCTTAGAGGCAATCTTAGATGTCAAAACTTTTTTTTTTATCATCTATCCTAAGATATCATACAATATACAAGACCAAACACTTTCTTTGATACGAGATTTCAAAGGAAAAGATTTAATCAAAGATGAAAATAGACCTTATTCTGTTACTTATATCATATCTTACACATTGTCTAATACTCATCATAAAGAATGCTTTGCAGATAAAGATATTATTGATTTTCCAAAATTATTTCTAAGGTAGAAAGGAACTATCCTCTATATATGGCAAATATAGAGGATCTTGAAAATTATTTTTCATTATATTTGCAACAAAAATCTTTGCTAGCTTCTAACAATAGATTATTAACTAGATTATCCTATTCTGATACTGGTGTCTCAAGTACAAGATATAATAATAATATAATACATGTAGATAAAAGATAAAGGAAAATTATAAAATAAAAGGAGAATATTTTGATGGTACAATCCATATTACTTGTAATATTTTCATCGATACTGGTGTAAGTGGAAGTTATATTAATCATAATTTGACAAGCAATTTGATAAAGTTTCACCTAACATAACCTCATAAGTATATAAACTTTAATGGTGATGTACAACATATCGATACTGCTGTCGAAACTACTATTAAGATTGAAAATACTAAAATACCTATAAGGTTATTAGTAGAAAATGATGGATTTAATTTAGAGATAATGTTGGAAACTATTTTTCTTGAATAAGTTCAACCATATAAGATAACTCAATGTGGAATACAATTATCTTATAATAATAATATCATATATATTCCTCGATAATGACTAGTCCTACTAGTATATATATTCTCACTGGAATTACCTATAAGGAATATAAAGCTGAATATATTGCAGCTTATATAGATAGTTATGCAAGTTCTTACCTATGCAAATTGACTTATTTTCCTTCACAATATCATGAAACCTTATAACCTATCATAAGATTAGATATTTCTAATCATCAAATTCATTTATCCACTGGCATACATCAACCTCAAATCCTTTTAGGATCATTTTTAGTTAAATGTTCACCCTTTTATTTCTATAATACTGGTACTGATATTCTTCTTGAAAATAACTTTCTTCAGTTATTCTATAAAATCTTATTTGGTATTATTAAACAACAAATACATTTCAAAACTCCTTGTGGACATTGGACAATTGTTAATTGCCATAAAAATGTTTATAGTTGTTCTACCCCTATATCTTTTAAACCTCGCACAACCCAGTGTGGTGTAGGTTAAATTCAATTTTTCTAAAAGGAAACCTTTGTTAAAAATAGAAAATCTTATAGAAAACAAATATCAACATATAAAAATTATCAAAGATGGACTAGAAATAGTGAAACAAAAAAAAAGAAAAACTATTATGATAATCTTTTATAATTTTGGGATAAAAATAGAGAAGAGACAAATTTAAAAATGATAGATAAACAAAAAATTATTAGAGTTACAACTGTAAGATAAAATCCAGATGATCAAGAGGAATTTTGGAACCAACTTATGGAATTAGAAATCTAAAAATCATTAAGCTTATTATATCACCACACTCTTCTCCAACTTCTATAGTAAGAAACCATATAGAGATACTCATAAATATAGCAAGGATGGTAGTAAATTATAAAAGATTAAATGATAATACAGTATTTGATGGATAATTTTTTTACCTCATAAAGAAACCCTAAAAACTTAACAAGAGGAAAACAAATTTTCTCTAAGTTTGATTGTAAGAGTGGATTTTGACAAATAAAAATGAATAAAGAAAGCATTCCTTATACTACCTTTTCAAGTATTATAATTTTATACATTTTTATGTAGATGATATATTTAATAGCTAGCGATAATATCGCTCAACACATTAGACATCTTCATATATTTGTAGATTTATATGAAAAATATGGTCTTGCTCTTTCCGGGGAAAAAGCTAAGATATTTTAAATTGAAATAAAATTTCTTGGAATGGATATAGATGGTAAAGGAGTTAAAATTTAGCCCCATATTCTTGAAAATATTTCGCAATTTCCAGATAAATTACAAGATAAAAAACAAGTTCAAAGTTTTTTAGGTATGTTAAATTATGCATTTGATTTTAATCAAAACTCAGTTGAGTTCCCAATGCTTTTAAAGAAAGATCAACGATTTAAAATTTTACCTTATTTGATTGAGCAAGTAAAGAATATTAAAGTTCTGTGCTCTACTTTGCCTAGGCTTTCTTAAATGAAAGAGATAAAAGGAAGTATAAGGAACTCAAACAACCTAAAGATATCACCCCTAAAAAATCAAACTTTGCCTTATGTCTACCTTATGACAATGATAATTTAGTACTTGAAATCGATGCTTCTGATCATGTATGGAATAGAGTATTAAAAAAGATAGACTATAACGATGCTCATGTTAAAACTAATGTGTCTCTTTGCAGGTATTTGATTTTTTTTTTGCTTTTTTTCCTCATTCTACCATCATTCTTTTCTATTTTTTTAGTTTTTCTTTCTGACCCCTCTTTTTGCTACCTCTTGCGTTTATTGCCAGATGAGTTTTTACAGAATTTCTATATTGTTTGTATTTCACGTAATTTACATCAGTATATAGATATAAGTATATATAGAAATAGATATGATTATTCTAGGAAACTAATATCTTTACATAATCTCCTAATATCTGTACATAATATCAGATCTAATTTTTAATATTAGATTTGCTCTCCTAATTATTTAGGAGTCAATCATATCAAGAAAATATCCAGCTGGATATTTCCCAACACTCCCCCTCAAGTTGGCTTGTATATGTCATCCATAGCCAACTTGGTAACTAGAACATTGAGTTACATCTTGTGCAATCCTTTTTATAAGAATATTAGCTACCTGTTGTGATGTTGGAATATAGGGAACACAAATTAATCCTTTTTCAATTTTTTCCTTGATGAAGTGCTTGTCAACCTCAACATGTTTTGTTCTATCATGAAGAACCGGGTTGTGAGCAATAGAAATTGTAGCTTTATTGTCACAATATACTTTTATAAGAACTGAAATAGGAATCTATAGTTCCTCTAGTATTCTTTTAATCCATAGTACTTCATAAATTCCATGTGCCATTGCACGAAACTCAGCTTCAGCACTATTTCTTGCAACCACACTTTGTTTCTTACTCTTCCAAGTTACTAAGTTACCACCAACAAATGTGCAATAACTTGAAATTGATCTTCTATCTGTAGTACTCCCTGCCCAATTAGCATCAGTATAAACTTCTATTTGAAGATTATTCTACTTCCGAAACATTAAACCTTATCCAGGAGCTCATTTTAGATATCTTAGTATCCTTATACAACATCCAGATGTTCTTGGCCTGGTGAGTGCGTAAATTGATTCACTAAGCTCACGAAAAAGGCAATATCAGGTCTGGTGTGTGACAGGTATATTAATCTCCCAACTAGTTGCTGATACTTGTCCTTATTAATAACATTTTCAGGTTGAACTGGTCTAAAATTCACAACAGTCTCAATAGGAGTATCAGTTGCCTTGTGTCCTAGTAATCCGGTCTCATTCAATAGGTCCATAATATATTTCCTTTGGTTCACAAATATTGCATCCTTGGATCTAGCAAATTCCATTCCAAGGAAGTACTTTAAAGGTCCAAGATCTTTGATCTCAAATTCTTTAGCTAATCTCTTCTTCAACTCTACTATTTCATATACATCATCTCTTGTTATGATAATGTCATCTATATAAACAATAAGAATTGATTTCATACCTGCTTTGGATTGCTTGTAGAACAATGTATTTAGCCATAGCTCTTTACAACCCTTCCAAATATGTCAAACCATGCTTTAGGGGACTGTTTTAGTCCATATAATGAATTCCTTAGCTTGCACATCTTATTTCTCCCATAGGTATCCTCAAAACCTGGAGGTAAGCTTATAAAGACTTCTTCTTCAAGGTCTCCATTAAGAAAGGCATTTTTTACATCTAGTTGATGTAAAGTCCACTCACATTTTATAGCCAAGGAAAGTAATACTAGTATTGTATCTACCTTTGCAATAGGCGCAAATGTCTCTTGGTAGTCAATGCCATAGGTTTGTGTAAATCCTTTAGCAACTAATGTTGCCTTCAACCTTTCCATACTCCCATCGGCCTTAGACTTAATAGTGAAAATCCATTTGCATCATACCAAACTTTTATCTCTAGGTGAGTTCACAAGTTTCCAAGTTTTATTCTTCTCAAGAGCATTTTACTTCTTCCATAACAGCTGAACTCCAATTTGGATCTTAAAGTTCTTCCTGAATGTTTCTTGGCACAAACAGATTAGTGATTTTAGAAATAAATGATTTATGTTTGTGTTATAGTTTCCCATAAGATAGATACTTTGAGATGGGATGATTGGCGCAGGATTGTTTCCTTTTTTTAAATGCTATAAGTAGGTAATTTTCAGCAGGGAGATTAGTAGGAATATCAGCTGTACTTTGTGGGTTAGTAGGTATGTGCTAATCATCACTAGACACAATAAGGGGTAGAGTAGCATAAGGGTTACCTGAATCGTTCCCAAGTTCCTTCTCCGAGCAATTTGAGAGGCTGTGCATTGTAGGTTGTTCTCTACTTCTCACTGGAGTCTTCCTCTTAGAATAAACACGAAGCTCAGTATTCTATTCCTTAGGAGCGGATCGTAGTATTTCTTCCCCTGTGAATGAATCTAGATTTTCTGGCATGGAAAAATTTAAAGAAGTGGCTTCATTTTCAGAAATTATATTGTGATAAATAATAATCATTGGTAGGGGTTTATGAGTGACCCAAAAATTTTATGCTTCATTAGAGTTCTCCCCCTGAAGAATTTTTTTTTTATGATCTAGGAATGTGACATCCATAGAGACAACCATTTTTTCAGTTAAAGGATTGTAACACTTATAATGTAACATTCCATTACCCATGTTAAGGCTAGAATAGTAATTTATGAGAAAGTATTGAGAAATTATGAAAATACACGTCATGCATAAGTAATGTTAGACCCCGAACTTTTCTTGAAAAATTTGAATTATTAAATGAGATTAAATGAGGAATTTGTGGCGAATTATTCATGTGCAAAGAAAAGGAAAATTCATGAATTTAAATGATATGCAGGATTCAATTAGGTGAATCAAGTAAGTTGTGTTTAATGTTTTATTTGGGCAATGTAAATTTGAGAAATTGAAATGATATTTTGAGGTTAATGCATGACATGAGTGTTTTGTATATGTATGTGTTGTGGGTGCTTTTATGAAATT
>JAOTIZ010000202.1:25784992-25797805 GCA_027123425.1 Erythroxylum panamense
TGTGAATTGATGTGTTGCATAAATTGAGTGAACCATCGATGATGGTTACCTCACTGAGTTCGCAAAACTCACCCAAACTTTGCAATTATTTTTCAGGATCCAGAAGAATACCCCGTTAGGCAACGGGCATATGGCATCTACTTGTGAGTGAGAGAAGTAGTCGGGATCAGTTCGCGTCTGCATTAAAAATTGTATTTTTTGAATTTTTGTACAAATGAATAGGTCATGTTGTAGAGTCAACAGACTTAATTAATTGTATTTATAAAAAGGCCCCCCGTGGACATTGTATTACCGGTGATTATGTTCATTTATGATTTTCCACTAGTGTATGTTTATGTTTTGACTGAGTGATGTAGCACGCCACCCTCGCAGGGCACAGACTCGGATATCACCATCGATATCGGGTTCGGGTCATACGGGAGTGGGGTGTTACAATCATGGTCATTATTCAGACCCATAAAAAGGAACTCAAACATACGCAAGAAGATGGAGACAAAGGAGAAGCACAAGCAAATGTGGAATTCCTTCCAAGTGAGCTCATAATTAAGTCAATCGAGGAACCTCGACCTGAATTTTTGTGCCCTATTCTAGCTCAGTGGAAGTCACATTCAAGTAAGGTGACGAGAAATTCTAAGGAGGTTGAATTAAACAATGTTGAGGACAAAACGAAACATCTACAAATAAAGCTCACATTAAAGAAATCAATCAAGAAGAAGGTTAAGGAGTGCATAGTGGAAAAAACCTTAATATAGCATAGAAGAAAGAAGACTTAGGGGATTTTTACATTCCTTGTTGTATCAATAGAGTTAAAATAGACAGGGCATTCCCAGACTTGGGAGTGAGTATTAGTATGATGCCCTATACCTTTAGTCAAAAATTGGGTTAGAAGAGTTAGAACTGCTACAATGCTAGTGAAGATAGCGGAGTGAAGATAGCGGACAGAACAGTTCATTAGCCAAAGGGTATTATTAAGGATGTGCAAGTATAGATCAATATACTTACCTTCCCTATTGATTTCTTTGTATTAGATATTAGAGTAGATGTGAAAACCCCTATGGTCCTTGGATGACCATTCTTGGCTACTTCTCAATAATTGATGTTGATGGGGTGAACTAACTTTGAGGATTGAAAAGCATGAAATAACCTTCACTATGTCAAAGAATGACGACAGTTCTCCCTTACTTCCAGCTAACTTCAAAGAAACCAAACCTCGAGGACAATGGGAAGATATTGAGGATCCTGAGAATGCATTTAAAACGAAACAATTGCAGAGGGGAAGGCGAAGGAAGGTGAAGCAGAAGGAAGGTGGAACCTAGGGCATGGTAGCTCATATGTAAATGGTAAATGATATGCCCAAAAAGTTGTAAAAACACATAGCTATCCTACTCGTAAGTATATGATATAGTTGTAGCTGATAACTAGGGTCGTCTCCCATAGAGGTGAAATTGGTCAACTTAAATTAAGTTTGAATTACAAATAAAAATAAAAACAATGCATTTGCAAACATTTTATCCCAATTGTTAAGTGAAAGTTTTTAAGGAAAATTATGAAATTAAATTGAAAAGTAGACGGAATCAATTGGGAGTAAAGACAAATAGATTAATAAAAATGAAAAACTCTTAAGAATTAATTTCACTAATTTAATCTCCTGTGCATGATTGAGGGAAAATGATTGGATTGTTGTTTTACTCAAATTAATAGCTAGGTTCTAAATCGAATGCAATAATGAACTAGCCTAACTTTTGTATTCAGCAAGTTACTATCTGAATTAATAATGAAAACCCGACTACCAATTACCATATAAGTTAATATATTTCTAGTTCTTAACCTAAGTGTCCACAGTTTCACGATCTGTATTAAAATTCATCCCTCGAATCTACATTTAACACTAAAATGATGCAAAGTTTGGCCATTTTATTGCATCCATTTAGTTCAGAAACCACAGCAATAAATAAGACAATATATTCTTAAGCCAATCATGTATATTCAACTAAATAACTACATTAATTCTCAAGAAAAGAGATCAGCCCATCATATCATACACATGGTTCATCATACTCAAATACTTTAATCCCCTATTACTATCAACAGAAGATTGAAAATAACAACCCAGTAACTACTTAAATGAAATATGATAAGATAACAAGCAACAGTCGTTAAGCTAACAATAGTATGAATTAGTTAACACCAACAGAACAGTAAACTCAAAGAAACAAGCAGCAGATGAGGAATGAGATAAGAAAATAGAGGGTTAGATAATGAGATATTAGAGGTCTTCTACCCTCTCAACTTTTAGCTTTGACTCTTGCCTTATGCTTTGGTTGCCTCCTCTAACCTAATGTTTGCTTAAGATAAACTCTAGCTCTTACTTTCGGCCACTCTTCCTAGCTCCCACTAATCTATTGTTGCTCTCTTTTTCTCCTTCTCAGACTATCTCTGTTTCTCTTCTATGTTTATCTTCTTTTTCTCTATCTCTTCGTACTTCCCATGTTTGTGTCTCTGTCTCTATGAACCAATGAAATAGTGAATGAAAGATGATTTTTCCCTCAGCCACCACCCATTACCCTTTATAGATTATTCCTAGGTTTAGGGTTATGTGCCTTAACATCGTGAGCTGCCACGTATTAAATCTACAATTAATCTTAAAACTTCTTATGGGCGTGCATAGGGAGTCATGGGTATGATCGCCCTTGTCACATCCGTGCATAGGGAGTCACGAGTGTGACTCCCTTGTCACCCCCATGCATTAACCATGCACAGTGGTGACATAAAATCACCATCTTTAAGTCACCGCCGTGCATAACATTCTTTATTCTTTTTTTCCTCTTTCTGTCCTTTTTTTAATTTTCATACAAAAATTATGTGACTTTGGTGTTTTAATGCAAAATTCACAAAACAACCCAATTAACATTCATGCAATATCCACACCATTTTCACTCAATTAATCTTACATTTGAATCAAAACACAAAGATTTGTAACCAAAATCAAGATATGAAGGCAATTAAAAGTAATAGAAGTTAGACACAACAATTCCCCCACACTTCAACTATGCTTGTCCTCAAGCATAATAAAGAACACTAGACTATAAAGAACAAACAATGAAAACAACAATCACAACAAACAATAAATAAGTAATTCTTCACATATTTAGCCAAAATCAGCAAGCACTTCAATTCAAAGAACCATCAACAAATGTGAAGTGATAGAAACTCGCTCCACTCTCCATCCTCACAAGCATTCAAAGGTAGTAAATATTCACTCATCGTTCATTTCATGTAAGGTATCTACCATAGGCTTGCTTACTAATCTAATCTCCATCACTCATATCAAACACAAATATCAATCTGAAAGTCTTTATTTCAGTAGTAATGAGGTCGGGTTAAGGATAGGAAAAAGGAAAATTGTAGTTTAAAACCACAGAGTTAATTAAGCATTCAAAGTAATTTAGAAAAATGACAAATAAAACACTCAATTCTTTCCTCTCACGTAATAAAGTTAGCGCTCCCCATTTTTATGTCTCTCCTCTTCTTTCATTTTCTGGTCATCTTCTCTTTCCTTTGTTTCTTTCAATTCATTTTTTCTTATTTATTTATTTATTTATTCATTTAAAACAAGGAAATTAAGGGAAGAAAAATATAGGAGAGAGAAAATTACTACAACCATATCCATCTATTGGTCCCTTGAAAATTTTCATTGAAGTTGAGCATGATTTAAATGAATTATGAGGTTTTGATAGATTTATTTTTTTAGAGTTATTATTATGTCAAAGTTAGTAGAATTTATTGCATCGATTAATGGAATTAAAGTGTTAAGGTTATAAGAATGTTCAAGGGTATTTTTGGAAAGACACTTAAGGATAAAAGATATAAGGCATATAAGGAAGGACAAAATGGGCATTTTACATTCATTAAGGGTAGGATTGGAAGATGAAAAGGTTGTCTTGCATTTAAATG
Source organism: Erythroxylum panamense (assembly GCA_027123425.1). Lineage (NCBI taxonomy): Eukaryota > Viridiplantae > Streptophyta > Magnoliopsida > Malpighiales > Erythroxylaceae > Erythroxylum > Erythroxylum panamense. Next base: position 25,788,947 of record JAOTIZ010000202.1, read on the forward strand.
AAGAAGAAAAACGTGAATTGAGGGAGAGAAGAGAGAAAAAAATGAAAATAGAAGAGAGGAGAAGAGAGTTTTGGTGGTTTGAGAGAAAAGAAAAGAGTTGAGCTAGGGTTTCATCATTTCTTAGCTTTTGAGAGAGATTTTGAAGTGGTTCAAGAAGAGACAAAGGTCAAGGAAGAGAAGAGCTTCCATTTGAGCCAAAGATCTCTTCATTTGGTAAAGAATCAAGGTAAAATCATTTTGGATTTTTTGGATTTTTGGAAGGATTTTTGTTCATAGAGTTTAGTAAATGCATGAGTTTAGGTATTCTAGAACCAATTTTAGTGATTGTGCCTTGTGGGATTTTCAATTGAAAACCCTATTGAGTTGGATTTTTGTTATTGTAGAAGGGAATCAAGAGAGGCATTTTGAGCAAGTCTTTAAGCAAGAAAATTAAGGTGCGTACACGTTTATAATAGAGTAAATAAGCCTCTGATATCTTCTTTGAATTAAAGAAGTTTAATGATTTCAATTGCATCATAAGTGTTGCATTTATTGCTTTTGAATGATTTAAGAAATTGCAATATGTTGTTATATAAATTGTTTGATGATTTATAAAAAGACTTTGAAAGTGATTTTTTTGAAAAGATAACATGTTTATGAAATCATGTTTTCGAAATATCTCAAGTTTATGAAAAATCAAGTTTCAGAAAAGTGTCATTTGGGCAATATGTTTACAAGATGTGAATTACATGTTATGTGGATTTGTAGTGGTCCCCTAAGTTAAGTTAAGTGCATTTTGACAAAAAGCCTCTCCTGCCTGCCCATTAGTGGCATGGAGATCTTTCGTGGACTCCCATAAGTTCATGACTATGTAAAACCATTATATGGGATTGCGTTAGTACATTATGTTGGCTACACAGGACCCTTAGGGGAAATGTGTAGTACATTCTATTTTGGATCCACGCAAACCATTTTGATGTACTTATGTGCTTATGATATGTGAACAAGTCTGATGCATTCATGTTTTATAGTTTATGAATTTGACTACATGATGAGAATTTGAGAAACACATGCTTTACGGATTCAATCAGAATTTTCTATGATAAGTGAATGTTTTCAAAGGTTTTGCTTATTTACCCATTATAAAATGTTACTCATGAGCTTTCATGCTCACCCTATTTTCATCCCATCTTTAAGTGAAGAAAATAAGATCTAGTAACCAAGAGTTGAGGAATCATTCTACTTTTGCAATGTTTTGTAAATTAAGTTAGATTTTGTAAAAGCAAGACTTTAGACACATTTCAAGAATTATTAGGGTTTTGTATGTTTATATGTTGGATTTTGATACCAATAATGTAATGTGGCCTGGAATGCCATTAAAGATTTGTAAACTCTTATCCTTGGTGTTAATGAGACATGACTTGTGTATGGATGATGTGAGTTGAAATTAGATATACATGAAGAAATTATCAACTTGAGTTGATGATTTTGAACATGATTGGTTGTTGTATAAGTGAGATGTTATGTATAAGTGAGATGTTATGGAAAAGAAAGATAGGAATTATGAACGATGAGATGTTTTTGAATGTGATAAGTCAAATGAATTGAGATTTGAGAGTTCAACAAAGTCAATTTGGTAGCTGAATGGTTATGCTCAGGTCATTCCAAGTTTGTACAGTGTAAATCTCAAGTCTTCCATAGGGGAAAAATTTGTGTTCTAACTTCAGGGAAAATCTGGATTAATCTAGGTTTAATTAGATAAAGTTGTCTTTTAGAAAGTTGTAGTTTATTTTTCTTGCTTTCCAACGATAGATAGTATGAAATTTTTGGACATCGAAGCCAGAAGTTATGATCTTTATAAGTGGAGATCCTCTAGAGAGTGTAGTTAGTGATTTAGAACTTTTGGTGATGTTAGGAAGACCCAGTAGAAATACAATTGTCTAATGCATCTCAGACTGAATCGTTTGATGCACTATAGACTGAATCGTCTAACCTTCATCTAGTCCAATTTTGACCCTCTAGATGACAACATCTCACTTTAGTGTCTTCATAAAAATTGTAGATCTATAAGTCCTATTTTAAACCATCTAAGAATGACCTTGATACAATATATTTAGATAAAGTTACACTAATTTTTCCAAAATAGGTTGTAGATTGAAGTCTTTCATCTGACCTTTCATCTTGTATCATCTGGTCCAGTTCTGACCCTCTAAATGACAAAATATAGGTTCAATGTCTTCATAAACATTGTAGATCTATAAGTACTCTTTCAAACCATCTAATTATGACCATGATCTGATATCTTTAGAGAAAGTTATGCTAATTGTTCCAAAATAGGTCTTAGATTGAAGTCTTTCGTTTGACCTTTCGTCTGGTATCATCTAGCCTATCGTCTGGTCCAGTTCTGACCCTCTAGATGATAAAATCTCACTTCAATGTCTTCATGAAAGTTATAGATCTATAAATCCTATTTCAAACTATCTAAGAATGAGATGAATTTTTGTTTCTAAATAAACTAGAGATATAGAACTATAAATAATCTGAAGGAATGGAATTTTAGTTCGGTCCTAAGACTTTCAATTTCTGGATAGAAGTTGAGCACAAAATATTTGCTTCTATTTAAGAATAATTCAGAAATGGGGCTCGAAACTTATGGTATCAGAGAATGAAGATAAACCAAGGATGACTAATTAAGGTTAATTGGAATAACCATGCAAGCTAAGAAGCACAAGCACATGTTTTAATGACATCAAAGTTGGGTTCCGAAAACAGGGTCCAACACCATCCCTAACTCAAAAGATAACTATTCCCCCACACTTATTCCCTAAACTCAATTATATCTTTTCAAATGCTCAACTTGCCGTTACGATAGGCATAATGAAGTGCATAAATAATTAAGGCCAGACTCATATTTTGGGTTTAAAGAAAGAAACAGATTCATTTAAGCTCAAGGGGGCTCACTTAAGGGTGACATTATGGTGGCTTTTTAAGCTAACAGGGTAAATCCTAATGCCTTCATCATTTCAACATTTGCATAAGGTTATGTGATCTCAATTAGTATTTGCATGCAAGTTATAGAGTTCCTTAATTATAAAAGAACACTCTCAACAAAGAATACTCAAAATTGGTGTTTATTAATTCAAAAAGGCTCAAATTCTTACCAAATGAAAAGTGTCATTCATCTATCACAATAAACTAATGTCCTTTTAACCAAAATCTAAGTTAATCAGTCTAAGCATGCAAGTATACTCATTCACTCATATTTTACATTTCTAATCCTGATTATGTTTATTTAATGATCATGCATCTCTAAATAATAAATGGGAAAACAAACACATAATACACAATTAATACTCCTCTCTAACCCCCCCACCACCACCACACTTAAACATCACATTATTCTTAATGTGACACAAAAAAGTAAAAGAGGGGTCTAGGATAAAAGATAAATTTTAACTTGAATGAGGATAAAAATTAAAGACTAAAAGAAATTAAACTGCATACAGTACGAACAATAAAAAGGATAAGGAAAGGAATATGATACGGAAGTGTGGTGTTAGCTGCATCAATGCGATGTGGAGTATGGCAATAAGCATGATGCCTTAAATTAAGGAGTGGAGATAGTTGTGAGGAAGAAAAATAGAAGAGATTGAAAAGAAAGCCAGTGCATACAAAGAAAATAGATTAAATCGAGTTTCACTAAAAGAAATATCAAACAAATAAATTGAAAGACAAAACAGAAATGTTATAGGATGCCTCCCATTTAACATTATTAATGTTTTTAGGTTGGACGCCTCAACTGCTACACTTAAGATGGATTGTTCAAAGTGATTGATTCCACTATCGCCTTCTCTTCTCGGGTCTTCTTCTCTAAAAATTTTCCAACCTCTCCCACAATTGCATCATCCAGCCATTGACAACATTTGTCAATCTCCATCACTAGGCTCAATTTCTTTTCTTTTTCTTCCTATAACACAAAATCAAAGTCTGTAAGACTAAACTGATCAACATGAGAGCATTCTTTATAAACAATAGTTGTAGGAATGAGTTCAACATTAAAGATTGAGAATTCTACTATTTCTCCTAAAACAGTCATGCTTAACTTTTTGTTCTTCACATCAATCAAAGTATTAATAGTGGCTATAAAAGGCCTCCCTAGGAGTATGATGTGCTCCTTTCCTTGCTATTTAACCTCCCCTATGTCTAAGACCACAAAGCCTTTAGGAATAGTCAATCCGCTAACCTTCATTAACACATCTTCTATTATTCCTTTCAGATAACGGATTGTCCTATCAGCTAATTGTAGGCACATATTGGTTGGACTTAATTTTCCTAGATCCAGTTTCTCATAAATAGATTAAGCCATAAGGTTTATAATCAACCTAAGGTCAAGCATACGCTTAACCTCATCACTATTACCCATTGATACTTGCATGAGAAAACACCCTGGATCCTTCAATTTGGGGGTAATTTTTCTTATAGCACCGCACTTACAACCTTTGAAACTAGCACCTTCTCGTTTGGCTCGAATTTCCATTTCTTGGTTCTTAGTTCTTTGAAGAACTTCACATAAGCTGGAATGTTTTTGATCACACCTACTAAAGGCAGGTTAATGTTAACTTTGGAAAACATATTATAAAGATTAAAAAATTGCTTATGTTCTTTCGATTCCTTAAGGTGGCTCAGATATGGGATAGGTGGTCTATAAGGATCAGTCGCCTTATGTAATCTTGGTCCTTTATTGCAGTTAGTTGCATGACCTAATTTTTCATCCTTTTGAACCTGACTTGAAGAACTGTCGTGCCCATTGCTTCCTCCATTATACTTACTTTCTTTAATGGGGAGGCTCTCCTCCTCTTAATTACTTATATTAGAAAGATTAAAAGGGATCTCAACATGCTTATCGATTACCTTACCACTTCTCATAATAGTGACTACTTGTGCTTACTCAGGTTTACTAGGCAACTTCCTTTTTTGATTATTATACAATTGAGCCGCAAGTTGCCTTAATTGGATCTCAATCCTATTCACAGATGCCTCTAAAGAATTGAATCTCTTATTGTTCGTTTCTTGATTTTGAGTTGTGATCTGAATAAAGGCATTCAGGTTTTCCTCCAAAGAAGGCTTGCTTAAAGTGAGCATTGCCTTTGGTAATAATTTGGCCTTTGAAAATTTTAGTATTGTTGTTGGGGCTATACTAGTGGATTATTGGTCTTCCATGAAAAATTGGGGTGGTTTCTCCAACCAGGGTTGTAGATGTTTAAGTATGGATCTGACTTGTTCAAGTCAGTCTAGTCAACTCTCCTATTTCCCTCCCTTGGTTAAAAACCATTGAGTGAGTTCACTTGTCCCTACCCATCTACAAAAGGCTCATAAGAATATGAACAAATGCTAGCTCTATGACCACAAGTTCCATAAATACCACATACCTCTTGATTTGGAATATTCTATGGTAGCCTTGTAGTTAGCATCTTCATATGCCTCGACAACTCAGCTAACTGCATAACTAGTTCTTGATTCAAGCTCACTTCATAAACTCTACCTCTTCTTCCCCCTCATGCTCTTTTGTTGAGAATTGGCCCCCAACATTTCAAATATCTGATATGTCTCTTCGATCGTCTTCTCTCCTATTGCTCCTCCTATTGTCTTGTCCATCGTATATTGACATTGTTGTTCAATTCATCATAAAAGAACTAGTTCTATATGTGGAGTGGAAAATGATGGTGTGGACATTGAATGAGCAGGAGTTTGAATCATTCCCACACCTCATGGAATGGCTTTCCTTCCATCTAAGTGAAAGTCGCCATCTTTGTCCACAACTCAGAAGTCTTCTAGTGGGAATAGAACTTTCCCATAAACTTATTGTAAACCTCTTCCCATATAGTCAATGAACCAGGTGGAAGTGTCATCAGCATACCTTGGCCTAATCCTTCAATATATATAGGAAGCACCTCATCTTGAGTTGATCTTTGTCCAGGCCATCTAACAGGAATGTCTAGGGAGTCGTATAGAATTCTCGAATGAAGTTTAAAAGGTCTTCTTTGGGAACCCTATAGAATGATGGCAACATGTTGTCGTGGATACTTTTTAATTTATAGTTCCTAGCTGCCTCCCCCATTCGTATGCACGAAATGGTGGTATCAATTACCAATCTGGCATACTCCTTCATCATTGGCTGTCTTTCACCCATCGCTTGATCTTTTGGTTTGGTCCCTCGAGATTGTCTTCAAAGTACCTTGGAAGTTCTCTTATCCGATGTACGTTGTCATTGGCTGCCTTTCACTCATCACTTAGTTTTCTAGTTTGGATCCTTTGAGATTGTCTTCAAAGTCCTTTGGAAGTTCTCTTATCTGATGTACATTGTCAATAAAGGGAGCAAGTTCACCTTCCTGAGACCTCCTTCTTGCATAAACCAAATCAACAATAGTGAGTTAATAAGAAAATTACTAAAGTAACTCAATAAACTAACATGACAAAAATGTATGCACGAACAGATAATACTATCGATGAAACAATCAAAATCATTTTAGCAAACAAAAACAACTAAAATTAATTCAAGTTCAAAACACTAAACACCTCCCCAACAATGGTGCAAAAAACTTGTTGTGCCCAAAAAGTTCTAAAAAGACCTAGGCTATCCTACTAGCAAGTATACAGGATAGTTGTAGCTGATAACCTAAGGTCGTCTCCTATAGAGGTGAAATTGGTCAACTTAAATTGAGTTTGAATTAAAAATAAAAATAAAAACAATGCATTCCTAAACATTCTATTCCAATTATTGAGTGAAAGTTTTTAAGGATAATTATGAAATAAATTGAAAAGTAGACGGAATCAATCGAGACCAAAGAAAAATAGATTAATCAAAGTGGAAAAACTCTTAAGAATTAATTTCACTAATTTAATCTCCTATGCACGGTTAAGGAAAAATGATCGGTTATTGTCTTACTAAAATTAATTGTTAGGTTCTAAATCGAATCAAATAATGAACTAGTCTAACTTTCATATTCAACAAGTTACTATCCGAATTAATAATGAAAATCTGACTACCAATTACCACTTAAGTTAATATATTTCTAGTTCTTAACCTAAGTGTCCATAGTTTCACGATCCGTATTAAACGTCATCTCTCGAATCTTCATTTAACAATAAAATGATGCAAAATTTGGTTATTCTATTACATCCATTCAGTTCATAAATCGCAATAATAAATAAGACAACATATCCTTAACCCAATCATGCATATTCAACTAAATAGCTACATTAATTCTCAAGAAAAAAGATCAGCCCATCATATCATACACACGGTTCATCATACTCAAATACTTCAATTCCATATTACTGTCGACAAAAGTTTGAAAATAACAATCCAGTAATTACTTAAATGAACTATGACAAGGTAACAAGCAACAATCATTAAGCTAACAAGAGTATGAATCAATTAATACCAACATAACAGTAAACTCAAACAAACAAGCAACAAATGAGGAATGAGATAAGAAACAGAGGGTCGGATAATGAGATATTGGAGGTCTTTTGCACTCTCAACTTTTAGTTTTGGCTCTCACCTTCTGCTTTAGTTGCTCTCCTCCAACCGAATGATTGCTCAGAATCAACTTCAACTCTAGCTTTCGGCCTCTCTTCCTAGCTCCCACTTCTCTGTTATTGCTCTCTTCTTCTCCTTCTTAGACTATCTTTGTTTCTCGTCTCTGTTTATCTTCTTTTCCTCTATCTCCCTACGCCTACCATGTTTGTGTCTTTGTCTCTGTGAACCAATGAAACAGTGAAAGGAAGATGAATTTTCCCTCAGCCACCACCCCTTGCCGTTTATAGATTGTTCCTAGGTTTAGGGTTGTGTGCCTTAACGTCTTGAGCCGCCATGTATTAAAGCCAAAATTAATCTTATCATGGGTGTACATGGGGAGTTACGGGTGTGACCCCTTGTCAAACCTGTGCATGGGGAGTCACGAGTCATTCTTTATTCTTTATTCTTTCCTCTTTCTTTCTTTTTTTAATTTTCATGAAAAAATTACGTGAGTTTGGTGCAAAATTTACAAAATAACCCAATTAACATTCATGCAATATTCATACCATTTTCACTCAATTAATCTCACATTTGGATCAAAACGTAAGGATTTGTAACCAAAATTAATATATCAAGGTAATTAAAAGCAATATAAATTAGACACAATAGTAAGATCAATGACTGCGCTACCATTGCACTATTCATTTGAACCACCTTGAATAACAAAAGAGCGTCAAGCTACTGACATTAAAAGAAGCGCTGCATGGGAGGTAACCTGTGGATTTTTAATTCCATATTATTTCCTTTGACTTTTAGATAGTTTGGATTATGTAGTTAGGTTATTTCATTTCCAAATAAGGTTGGGAAGGCAGAGCACTTCGACATGAGCTAGATGATCGAGAAAGTAAGCAAAAAAGAGGTAAAAGAGCTATAAATAGTTAGGAAGTGATCTTGGGAATGTGTAGAAGGACAAAAGAAGAAAAATTCTGAAATTGGTGAAACTGTCATGGCCTGCAGCAAGGTAAAACTATCCACGCGATTTTCAACTAAAATTTTACCATTTTACCCTTCCTTCACTTATATATTCATTTCATACTTCATTTTTTTTCACTCACTTTCATTTTTAACTTTATCTCTGTAAGTTAGAACCTATAAACACTCAAACTTCTCTCCAACCAACTTATAAATCTTCACTTTATTCTGACTTGTACCTACTTGTAGTCTAGTATACCACGCATCATGTTGGGCCCGAGCCCCGTAACCTGAATCCCGAGGCGGCCACTCGGGCTGCGCCCCAACGAGCGACCCGAACCGTCGGACCCGATCCCAACATTTCAACAAAATCGATTCGCACATGC
>JAOTIZ010000202.1:25846562-25858687 GCA_027123425.1 Erythroxylum panamense
AAACTTTAATTAGAATTACAAATAATTCTAATTAATTACCAATTATGCCCAAATAAGATTCAATATCTTATATTGATCCTTATTTATTAAATATCTTATATTTAATCATAGAGTTTCTCAAACTTTACAATCAGATCCAACTTAATTAAATTAACTTTGCTTTCTTCAATCTATTATATATGTGAGACCCATTAGGTTCTCAAATATGTTGGTAATGATTATAAATTATAATTACAATTCATAATTAGAATAAGATAAATTAAAACTCCTTTTAATTTATTTTTAATTCTCCAATTAAACAATTTATAATCATAAATCAAGATTGACGTTTAGCAACGCATCATGACCACCCAAATATTTAGAAATGTCAAAGTGATTTTGACTAAACTTTCTGTGCATGATTTTTTATATATATTTCAATTATTTCATCATACAATATTTTGATTAGATATAGAACATGAAATTAAAGTCTACTCTATTTTAAGTCCAATTATCGATTCAATTAATGACATTTATAAACTATTTACAAAATTTCATTCCACCTTGGCCAAGGATTTCCAAAATCAATATTAATTGAGATTAACGAAATATTCTCTCTAATTAATTTAAGGTGATTAATCTTATCTTGATCACACAACTATCTCCATAAACATTATCCCTAATTATTTTAAGGTGATTAATCTTATCTTAATTACACAACTACCTTCATAAAGTTCATGCTATATCCAATGACTACTGATTGATTGACCCATGATTAAATAGGTCATAGATAGTATCAAAATATAACAATCCCTATACAAGATAACTTTGTTAATTTCAAGTCAAAGAATTACTTATATAATCATTACAATGAGAATTCCATAGACATGCAAGTAATGTTCTAAATGAATTTTTCATGTTGTGTCTATTCAGTGAACTTATTCTCTAACAAGCACCTAAATGTTTGTTTAAATATTTCTATACCTAAGTCTATGAGATCGGCTACTTTCTTCAAAAAGAAAAACATAACATGTACTAGTCTTTTTGTGTTTTATTAATATCCAATTTTAATAGAACAATGACTAGGAACAATTTAGAAATAATACATAAATGCAATATGAATTTCATAATTATAATCTCATTATAATTTCATTTCTAATGTCTAATTATCCCATGAACTTTTAAATAATTTGTTACTAAACTATAACTAAAGCGATTGACTGTGGGATATAAATTAACAATTTCTACCCTATGCTATTTAATTTTATCTACACATTTGTATAGGTCTCATATAAATATGTGGATGAGATTTAATGAATTAAGGTAGGAACTAGTTTACGGGAAGAGAGGATTTGTTCTCCTTCTCTTGGTCTCTATTCTTCCAAATTATTCTCCTCGTTAACCAGAGGGCAATATCCAACGTTTCCATTGAAATCATACCTATACGGTGAGGGACTAGATCTTTTTACCAATAACTTTGTTTCAACCTGTTCCGTGCATAATATGACATTATTTTAACTACAAAACGAGATTGGATTAGATGTCGAACAAGATTTAAGGATAGAAGACCCGAACTCGATCAAGTGAGGCACATTATGGATGACGGAAGGTAGAAGTTCCGGTCTTTAGCAAATTATACGCGTAACAATATCTTGATTTGAGTTGTACTTTATTGTTTTTTTTTAATAACTCATGTCCGGGCTTGGCCTGACTACCTGAGACCTATGAGCCACCAACTCAGACTCATAGATAAGTAAATTCGGGTCTGATCCTAGATAATATCAGAAGTACTTGTTCCTGAAAGATGGCCCACTATCAGGAGGATTACATCACCTCAAATAAAGGTTGCTCCTTTCAAGGCTCGAACCCACAACCTTCACACAATCTTCTCCCCCTTTCTACCGCTAGGGTAAACGGGGAAAGAAAGGTTAACATCCTCTACGTAAGATGTCCTTTTTACTAATTTTCAGTGATATTTAGCTTCAAATTTGATTGTTTTACGTTAAAGTCTTTTAGTTATTGTCTTGAATTATAATCTGTATGAAATTATATAGGATATAGAAGTATTAAAGTTAATAATTTCTTCGTATTAATATGAAATTTGGATTTTATAATAAATATTTAATTAAATAATCGCAAGTTTGAGTTATCATTACATAATTTGTATAAATGTTTTCTTATATTATGAATTCGAATAGTGTAGTAGATATTTAAGGTCAAATGTATTAATATTTGGATCACAACCAATAATTGTATCGTTAAAATTATCACTTATCGGTTATTTGTGTCAATTTTTTAATAATTAAAAGTTAAGTGTCCACCTTTTTAGTACAACAAACATAGGAGATATATTTTTGTTATATATGCCATTTGAATGGAACCTACCTTTGAGAACATTGAGAGAACCTAGATTCCATCAACACATTATCTCTAAATTCCATCAACATATTATATTTTTATAACGGATGAAGTCAAGAATGGATTCAGTAAACAAAAATAGCAGTAGTGATTGTACAATGAAGGAAGAGAGGAAAGACAAAATGAGAGAGGAAAGACAAAATGATGTGCAATTCCCTGAGCTTCAGGACTCCAACAATCAGTATAAACCAGTGTTTATGGTTCATTTTGGTTCCGACATGGAATTCAATTAAGATCTGTGTGGCTCATTTTAATTCTTCTTAACACCAAGGGAACAGGCTTCTCTAAGACAGATACATTGAAGTTGTTCCAAATATCTGATCTGGTGGGTAGCCGGGCGATTTTTTCCGCAATGTACATGTCTTCTGGAAGAACAGAGCCAAAGACAGTGTATGCATTTTTCCACTCAAAATGATTGGCTAGGCTAATGAAGAATTCTGGACCAGAACCAATCCAGGCCACTGAACCCCTAGTTATTCTTGGGCAAGCTTCTTTTGAAAATTTTCTGAATGATGTTCCTTGAGCTTCCAGTACACCTTGTATAAGTGCATATGGAGGGCCATAAGGAGCCTATGAGAAATTTTCACATCATCAAAGTCAGGGCAGGTCTATGCACAAATGGGCAAGAACAAACCTTTAAGTTAAAAATTACAAAGCCTTTGAAATAAATTATTAAGCTGTCAAATTCACTTAGAATTGATAAGGAGTCCTGATTAAAAATAATTCGTATATAAAAGTTAATTTATAACGCAATATCTTTGGTAAATTAATGAAAATTTTACTCTAAACGCAAACGAAAACCAAGTATGAAAGATTGTTACATTTTTCACATGGTTTCCTTCTGAATCCCAAAACTGATCACGCTTCTCTGCACGATAGAATTGGCAACCAGCACAATGTCGCAGTGTCAGCAACTCAAGAATGTATGTCACAGAATGTGGAGCACAGTCTGGAAAAAGCTGCACATACCAATTGTTTATCTTTTATACAGTAAAAGAAAAGAAGTAATTACACAGATATTCAATCTAACAGTTCTACGGCCTTTGAGAAAACTGTTTTTCTTCGCAAGAGAAACCAACAACAAAAAGAATAAAAATTGACACTACTACACTAAACCAACATATCAAACAGATCTCCTAACCTTCTCAGCAAGGGAATACACTGATATCACTGTCCATATACTATTCACTGCCAGTCCAACCCATTCCTTGACACCTAGTAACAACCAACCCACAGCATTTGCATACCGTGTTTTTTCATGCCTTGTCTCCCCTATCTACGTGTATGTCCTATAGACATATATATATACAAATACTGTAATTCCTATAATTATATCCTAAATATTCTGTAATTATGTTCTAATATTATGCAATTATGTTGTCATATTATCCTCCTTTACATGTTACTCCGTTGTACACCATATAAGAAACCCCCATCATTCGTATCATACACAATAAAAATACAATTCCTCTTTCTCTTGTCTTTGTCATTGCTACATTGGTATCTGAACCATATTAAATTTTAGTTTCTTCTGCTCAAACCCTTGTTCGGCAATTTTTTTGTTAGATGGTCTGCTTTACTCTTGTCTCTCCTTTATTGTTCAAACTTCTTTGTCCCTTTTCAGAACCCCAAACACCAATCTGAGACTACCATCACATTCTCCAGCTTCTGACGATTCGAATGCCACTTGCCAAAGTTAGATTGGTCGTCAGACTCATCGAAGTCAGATTAGTCTTCGAGGCAAATGTTCATGGAAGAGTGCTCATGGATTAGTTCAACAAAGGCATCAATTTTTTCTAGTGGGGTGATTTGTTAGACTCCTAAATCTAAATGATGGAATTGTGTAAGTGTTGACAAACATGATCGGTGCTTGACATTTAGGCTGATATGAAAATATCATGTTAATGAAAGAACAATGAAAAAACATACAAGAAAGCAAAAAATGAAAAATATAAATTAAAACTCAAGAGTATGCAAGCGCTGGCATATCTTGGTACACATTGACAGAAATATTTAATGATGGGAAAGGTTCAAGTTCGAGAACAAAGATGATGGTGCAATTAAGTCACACTCGTGCGAGGGTATAAAAGGACACTTAACTTTAAAGAGAGGTCTAAAGATATATAAATGTACAAGGTTTATTATAGGGATAACACATTCAAAATTGCCTAACTTTTTAAGATTTTCTCAATTCAATGCCTAAGCTTTTAAAATTTTAATTAAATGACTAACCTTTTAAATTTTTAATAATTCAGTTAAAAAGGTTATTTTTAATGATCTGACTTGTCCATTAAATGCTACGTGAATGTCCATCTATAAGCTGCATCAGTAAAAACTAATGTTTTGAACTGAATTGTTAAAATTTTAAAAACACTCAATTAAAAAATTAAAAGTTTAGGCACTGGATTGAAAAAAATCCAAAAAAGTGAGGACATTAGGATTGGTTATCCCTTTATTATATAGTGGCTTTGGTTATTGCTAACTTAGGTCATGAGACTACACTATAAATGTGTTTGGATGACCTATGCACAAAGATAGCCTGGAATGAGTAACCAAAAAAGTCATTAAGGCACTTGTCTTTAAGAAACGATGAGGTGGTAAGAATACGAAGTAGAAGCAAAAGGGTGATTGTCTTCCTATTCTATATTTTTATATGTTAGAGTTAGTGGTCAAAATGGAAAAACTTCTCACTAATTTAGCAGAGTTAGTGAAAAAAGAGACAACTCTCCATTAACACAGGTTAGTAGAGAAGCTAGGGAGGTTAATTACTTGGCCTATAAGTTCTTCTAAGCTTATATAAAGGTATTTTTTGTAGTTTATCTATAGAACATTAAATATATTCAATTATCTGTAAGAGAGAGATGAGAGCATTGAGAGAAAAGTGTAGTTGAGAACTATGAATAGCAAATCCTTAGGTGATCATTGCAAAATGTTTCGAGGAGGAAATAAATCAATTCTTTATATTATTTTTTTATGAATAGATCAATCAAAATTTAGATTTTACCATATCTCTATTTTTTTCATCTTTTGATTGAATTGTGCTAAATACTTGTCTGTAATAAACACACTTGTTGATTAACAATCACGAAGACTAATTTAAACCTTAATGAACTTGACAATTTTATTCAATAAGACACCATAACAATTACCACGTCAATTAATCACAAAATTGCCAAAAATTATGAGTACTTACTTTTATATGAATAATGCCATATTCTGTTTCCAAGCCAACGATGCCCTGAAATGAAAAATGAAAAAGTTCAAGCCTTGAGGCAATGACAAACCTAAGGTGCACAAGAATTCCGGTTAGGAAACAATAAGAATACCATTAACATCCTATGGCTCCCAATGCCAATCATATAAACTTTTGATATAGCAAGATCAAGGAAGCGATTTTCGTAATATTAACGAAATTTCACAGCCCCCGAAACTAATTTATTGCATTTTAATGGAAATTTTAAAATAGGTAGAACAAGTATAGAAGAATTTTCTAAGAAATATTGGTATCATTATCGAAAACAGCAATGCTTCAACCAAGCTCCATCTTTAATGAAATTTGTGCATGGTTTTTCCTTTGAATTATATTTTTAGCCCAAAGCAAAAAGAATGAAATTGGACCATAGGGCTGCAGGAGTATTTTTGACAGGGTCCTTAAGCTCCAGTTTCTGAACGATACAGATAATTCATCCAAATTTAAATACCTCTCCTTTCCCAAAGATAAGTCCAGATGTCCAAATAACCGGCTCTCCAGCTTCCTGCCGATCAGGGACCAAACTATTCTTTTGTTTCTTCAGCCAACACTGACAAAACAAATATAACCAATGAAACTGCAAATGACGTATCAAAGAAATTATTCTAAAATAGCCCACAAAAAGAGATAATTATCCCAATAAAGCGAAAACAGGACATGCTTTAGTAGGAGTATCTGGTACTGAAAACACTACGTTAGACATGCTTTACTGTGGGTAAGCACACAACGGTTTCATGCGTTATACATGTTAATGATTTATAGTTAACAAGCGTCACAATCAGATCTCTTTTTACATTATTTCATTCGTTGAAACAACCTAGTGTTTTAAGAAATTGCATCACCGATGTCACCTGTGCTTTGACTAGTCTGTTAATAAATTGAAATATAAAGAAGAGCCAACGATTAAAATTTCATAAGGATCAACGAATATATTCAAAATATAACTATCCCTTTCCATAAAACCGTCTATCAACAAAATATAGAGCATACCTCACCGAATTTCGCTCCACAAGCCTCCCTATTCCCGCAAAATACCCAAGTATCACACAAGCAAGGTCCATCACTTCCAGTGCACATAGCCTTGCACGCCTCACAACACTCCTTAGAAGAATTGAACTTAAAATCAGATCCCCACTTAACCGCCGCTCCCCATAGCTCCAAGCCCTCAATTCCTCTACAACATCCATCACCCTCAGACCTCCTCTCTGTCAATGCAGAAGACCCAAGGGCAGAGCTTGAGAAACCAGCGTTAGGATTTAGGATAATGGAAAGGACTGTGTAGATCAGAGCACAGGAGATCAACGCTACCAAGGTGAGAGCGACAGGAGTGAAACGGAAGCCTTCTGAGTCGTTTTGACGACGACCCATTTCAGAAAAATGGGTGAGGAGTGAGTCCCTAAAGGAGTTCTGATTAATTTGAACGGAGGATCAAGAAACTTGAGTTCTGCGTTTGAGGCGCTTGGCGTTGACTCAGAAAGCAGCGGAGAATCTGGGAGAGTTGTCACGAGAATCATCTTAGGATATAAAAAAGAGGATAGAGTCAGAGAGAATGACAGAAAGAGTTGGCAGTAAACAAGCGTACATGGAACGTTAAGCAAGTTGGTGGAATTGGTTTTCCTTTTCACGAGGTTGACGGGGATGCGATGCGCAGAAGGACCCTACCTAGACTACGACACTATGTTTGGTTACTATCCTCACAGGCAGGATAGATGACGGGAACTTAAAAGTCCCATGATTGCTATCTTTACTTATTTTTGTAGAATATAAGTTTTTTATACCTCCCGTAATTGTGGTACAATTTTTCTTATCCTAGGAATGAAAACAAAACTAAAAAGAAAGTTACCACTTTACTCTCCCGCTCCAACGCATCCATCGAAACCTACCCCCACTTTTCCACTGTATCACGTTTCTCCCAACTCTCTCGCACAGCTTCTTGTCTCTGGTTCGTGGCGACTGAAAGGTATTTATTTTTCTGTTCATTTTTTCTTCCTTCTTTGCCTCTGGGTTCAGTGCCCTTCTTTGCGTGAATGTCGATCTCTTCTCTTTCTGGATAAATTGCCTCTGGGTTCGGTGTCTCTTCTCTTTGTTGGGTGGTTTGCATTTGGGGTTTCACCGCATATATTTGTAAGCTTCTTTTCCTCATCCTAGTGCCTGCAAACTTTCAATGCTCATAACATCATTCAGCTTTCTAGATTTAACAAAACCCCCAAATGCCTTCTGTTTATAACATTGTCGTATATGATCTTAAAGTTGTAACATTCCCAGGTTTTTCCAAGCTTTTGAAGTGACGGTAATTTTCAATTTCAGTTCAACAATGATTCCCCTTTCTCCTTTTTTTCTTATAGCCTTACTTTAGGATTGGGACCATAAACATTCTCGTTGGCTTGTGCTCAATCTATTTTTGTGTCACCGATCAAACATGCACAGACCAATGGATCTTTTTTTATGTAAAATCAAAATGACCCATCTCCTGCCATTGTCTTCCAGTCACGTACACAATTTCCTTTCTAATGCTAGTTTACTTTCTTCTCAGGTGGGTCAAGAGATAACTACAAAAGCAAAGGTTCAAAAGGATTTCTTATCAGGTAAGCCATGCAATAGAATGGTCAGACGATATGCTCTGTTATCTTTTGCCTTCATTTGTGTATATGGTGCTGTTGCTTCTGCTTCTGCAATGTGTTGTGCCTGTATGATATGGTTATTTGGTGTCATTGTTGTCTAAGATGGTGTATATTTTTGGCCTGAAGGTTTTTGCCTTTGGATAATATTTGTATAATTTTCTGGATAATATACTTCGATCTATTCTGGAAAACCATAGTTGCAGATATGGGACCTGTCTATCTCTCTATATTATATATATATATATATAGCTAGTCACCCACACTTATTTGTCTTGTAACATTCAAATCAAGATATGTGCTCTTGTAACTTAAGAGAATTGCTAAAAGATTCAAACTTTCTGATATATATAGCTACTCAGTCACACTTATTTAACTTGTAACATTCAAATGAAGAAATGTGCTCTTGTAACTTAATAAGATGTGGGAACTGACAGGACAGAAAATGGTTAATCATATGACTACATACCTTTAAATTTCCTAAAGATCAGCACGCATTTGGGCATTAGTTGAGCAGGAGGAGAAAAGGGCAAATGAGTCAGAATTTAATAATAGTATATCCAGATAAAACATAACTTCTAGAAAGAAATCTACCAGCTGGAAACTGGGACATTTTTTGTACCTTTGGCAAATGCACAACAGAAAAGGTGAGGATCATTTTCAGCTTCCCTTCCAATTTTTTGGCTAGGATATTCAGTTTTTCCTCCTAACAAATCCCAAAATAGCTCAGACTCTAAACCATCCTTTTGTGGTTTAACCTGTACATTTGGCCGTTGAATCTCGTGCTCCTTAAGTTCAAGCGAGGCATTATACAGCTTGAATTTTCCCCGCTTGTACTCTTTTTATTCTTGTTTAAAATGCATTTCTTTGATATGTCCTAGCTCTCATGCCTATAATGGTTGTGATATATTAACCAATTCTTTAAACTTGTATGATACATGGCGTTTATGAGGGGTTGCTAGCATCAACTTTGCTATTGTGGCTTCATCCATCTTACTTTAGAAAATGAGATGGCATTTTAGAACTCCTATTCACCTTTTTTTCTTCCCTTCCTTCTATTTTACAAGAATTGAATAGATAAACCCTTGATTACTACAATGTTAGCTTGTTGTATTGATTGCTTATTTGCAAGAATTATCTTCTGATTTTGAAGCCTTCCTTAGAAGATGAACTAAATTAAATGCCATTGACATTTCTTACATACATATTATACTCCAAAAAATCTGCTTGAGTACTACAAACGATTTTGTAGTGACTTCTGAACCATCATTGTGTCGTTTCAGAAGTCCTCCTCCTCCTGTAGGAATTTCCAATTTCAATTTAGTACTAGTTAATTACATTGAAACTTGCTTAATCATTTAAGTTTGGAAACAGATGTTCATCTGAGATTGAAAACCAAAAGGAAGAGCAATTGAACTAGTAAAGTATTATTATTTTTGTTAGTTTGGTAACCTTAAGCAGAAGCACTTACTAGAACTAGGCTTAGAATGTTTTAGTTTTAGACTTACTATGACTCATTCTTGGACCTAAAAGCAGTGACCCAAAATCAAAAAGGTTAAATAGATGATACCATCATTTTCAAGCTCCGAGTGGTTACTGGCAGGTCTCTGTTTTTGTATTGGGTTTTGCACTAGAAGTACTGATCTTGTAACATTTTTTGTGTGTGATCACCTACAAAACATGATAAACATCATGTGGAAAAAATAATACTTCATTTTAGTATGCAGTTTCTAGAGGTTAAACTTGTGTTTCATTACCTTATACGTATGCTATGCTGTTTGAGATACGTTCTTCACAAGATATCACAGTAAAATTTATTTTGTTATAATTTTAAAGAGGGAGATAGCAGGATTTACCATTGACATTGGAGATACTATGCTTCGAGAATATCTTTAGTTAGACAAACAGAAACAATAAAACCATGTTATTGCAAAATTTTTCACAACTATATAGTGCAAATTGGTTTTCCCATTTAAACTTAAACTAAAAAAGAGGGCTTTCTTCTTATGATTTTGGAGCATGGTGAATAGGGTGGACCAGATGGTAATAGATACACATATCTACTAATTTTCTCTCTGAGATTAACTGATCCCTGTTGTTTAATCATTTGGAGGATATACATCCAATAAACTTATGAATGCTTTACATTTGAATGTGGATGTGTGATCATATAAAGTAGAATTGAGGTTTTTCCTGTAAGCAGACAGTTATGATCAAACATTTTTTTCTTTGCAGACAGTTTTGATTTAAAAAAATGGATAACGTGCGCCGTGATGCTATGTTTAAGTGTCTAACATTGTATGAGCTTTGGACTGGGGAATTTGATTTTATGAGAATGTTTCTGTTGTTGTGCTTGTATGTGCACATAAGAAAACGGAGGAGTGCAAAGGCTAAAGGTAGTAGGGCATTGACAGTACCTAGCAGGCAAGCCAATATAGATAGGATTTTGCATGAGGGTGATAGTAATTGCCAGTGGGATTTAAGGATGGACTTAAATGCATTTACATTGTTATGTGAAATGCTTCAGGTCCATGGTGGGTTGAATGATAATGGACATGTGGCTATTCAAGACAAAGTTTTAATTTTCCTAAGAATATTAGCACAAATGAATCTAATAGAGTATTACAAGTTCGGTTTATGAGGTCAGGAGAAACAATAAGTAGGATCTTCCATAGTGTGTTGAAGGCTGTACTCAAGCTTCAACATATGTTGTATGTGAAGCCCATACCAATTCCTGAGGATTGCACAGACAATAGATGGAAATGGTTTAAGGTTAGTAAATTTAATTAGCTGCAATAACTTGTCTAATTTCACTTCTTTACAATACAAAACTAGAAATTTTTATTCTATTGTTTGAATTTTGTTCAAAGGGTTGCCTTGGTGCTCTAGATGGGACCTATTTAGAAATAACAGTTCCCCAGGCAGACAAACCTAGATACAGAGGTAGGAAAGGGAAAATATGCACTAATGTGTTAGGAGTATGTGATAAGAACTTAAACTTTGTTTATGTTCTTGCTGGATGGGAGGGTTCAGCTGCGGATTCACGAGTTCTGCATGATGCTGTTACTAGGCGTAATAGACTTGAAGTTCCACAGGGTATGTAAGATAGGAATTGTTAGAATTTTGATTTTTGTTTGTTAAGGTTTGATTACATATACAATAGTAAGAGTGTGTTTTTGGATATAGGAAATTACTACTTAGTAGATGCTGGCTATATCAATGGTCCTGGTTTTCTTGCACCTTTCAGAGGGACAAGATACCATATTCAAGAGTGGGCAAGAGATGGAAGAGCACCTAGGACCCCAGAAGAGCTGTTTAATAAGAGACACTTATCTGCAAGAAATGTTATTGAACGTGCATTTGGTTTATTAAAAAAAAGATGGAAAATCCTCAGAAGTCCATCTTTTTATCCAGCACCTACTCATGTGCACATAATTCTTGCATGCTGCCTGCTGCACAACTTTATTAGGTTGCATATGACAGATGATCCAGTGGAGCTAACTCCTTTTGAAGATGAGGATATGCCAATTGGGGAAGATGCACCTTTTCCTGCAGTTGTTGATCGTGTTGAGACAAGTAATGAATGGAGTCAATGGAGAGAGGAGTTAGCTAAGAATATGTATGATGATTGGAGAAGAAACCATTAAGTTGTGAACTTTAATTTTGTTTATGTTTTTATTTACTGAATTGTACTGAACTTTGGGTTGCTTTCATTGTAACTGAATTGAGGCTTTTGTTTAATTTCTCTTTATATTGCTCACTTTCATTCAGTATTACTGAATGCAATGTTCTGAAAACCGGACCGGTCATCGAACCGGTGGCCTTACTGGTTACCGGTTCGACCGGTTCAACTACTGGTC
>JAOTIZ010000202.1:25891734-25908465 GCA_027123425.1 Erythroxylum panamense
GAACAGGGATATCACAGAGTTGCAAGATTACTCTGTACATCGTCCTGTGACTCGATCTATGACTAAGGGTCCTAACAAAATTACTCATCTTGAAAAACCTATCGACAACTACGAAAATAGAATCATAGCCTCTTATAGTTTTAGGAATTCCCAAGACAAAATCCATACTTAAATCCTGCCGTGGTTCATGAGGCATGGGTTGTGGTGTGTATAATCCACAATTTCGTTTCTTTCTTTTAGTTAATTGACATGTTCAACATTGTCATATGACCCTAGATACTTCCCACTTTAAAGAAAGCCAATAAAAGTGATCTTTAACCATTACGATGGTTTTATCTCTTCCAAAGTGACTTGCTACCCCTCCTCTATGTAATTATCAAATAACATACTCCTTTACAGAAGTATTGGGTAGGCAAAGTCGATTTCCTTTGAAAAAGTAACCATTGTGGATTTTACTGCCAAAGTGTTAAACAAATAGCTCTTTCTACTAAATACACTTGTTGCCTATGCTTAATATCCAAGTTAAATTGCTTCACAAATTCACTCCATAAGGTGTGCCTTTTGTTCAAGTTCTTATGAGACTTGAAGTGTTTAGGAGATTCATGATCTAAATATAGAATAAATTCCTTGTATGAGAGATAGTGACGTTAATTGTAAAGAGCATGTACAACTGTATAAAATTCCTTGTCATAGGTCGAGTATCGTTGTTTCTCTTCTCTTAACTTCTTACTGAAGTAAGCAATGAGATGTCCCTCTTGGTTGAGTATGCCTCCAATTCCCACATGAGATGCGTCACAAGCAACTTCAAATACCTTAGAAAAATCTGGAAGTTGTAAAATAAGAGATTCAATCATTTGTTTCTTAATTTCTTCAAATGCTTTAGTTGTTTCCTTCCTCCAAGTAACTTGTCCTTCTTCCTACAATTAGTAATAGATGACATTATGGTGCTGAAATTACGAATAAATCGCCTATAAAATGTTGCTAGACTATGGAAACTTCGTGTCTTATGTACATCTTTTCGAATAGGCCAATTAAGGATGACCTCAATCTTCTTAGGATTCATCTGCACTCCACAATAGGATATCATAAAACCTAAAACTAGAACACTTGATTGCATGAAAGAACACTTCTTTATGTTTATATAAAGTTTCTCTTGCTGCAAAATTGTCAAGACTTGTAGATGTAATAGGTGGTCTTCTTTAGTCTTCTTGTATATTAATATATCATCAAAAGATACCATAACAAATCTACCCATAAGTGGTCGAAATACTTGATTCATCACTCTCATAAAAGCGTTAGGTGCATTAGAGAGTCCAAAAGGCATCACTAACTATTCATAAGGTCCCTCTTTAGTCTTAAAAGCCATTTTCTATTCATCTCTAGGTTTGATTCTAATTTGATGGTACTCACTTCGTAAGTCTATCTAGGTAAAGATAGTAGCTCCAATCAACATGTCTAACATGTCATCAAGGCAAGGTATTAGAAATCTATACCTTATTGTGATCTTATTTATCACCCAACAATTAATACACATTTGTCAACTTTCATCTTTTTAGGAGTCAATAGTGTCGAAACCACACATGAATTAAGACTTTCTTGAATAAATCCCTTTTTCAGCAATAGTTTTACTTTCTAGAATTTCGAGTGTGTGTCATTTGTTCATGTTCATATTAGAGAGAAATTAGATATTAGGGCTCTAAAATGTGTGTTTTTGGGCTATTCTTCGACTCAAAAAGGATATAGTGTTACCATCATTCATCAAAACAACTCTATGTCTCAATAGATGTCTTATTCAATGACCAAGATTCTTATTTCAACAATCCTTGTCTTCAGGGGAAGAATTCAATTGGGGAAGACAATGGAAGTTTTTGGCTTGATCTTATTCCTATGTCCAATTCTATAGCACCAACCTTACCTTTTTATTCATCCTGTTGAAACCATATGTCAGAACAACCATCTAACCCTATTCATGAACAACCCATATTTGAACCCTTTCTTTAAGAACAAAGTGAAACACAAGAAAAACCTGATTCTACCCTTGGAGATTTGAGATTTCGCAAAGACAAGGTGTTCACAAGAGAAAAGATGGTTGTTCCTAAACCTACATAAGCCCAAGAGTCCAACTTAGATTCTCCACATGAGGTAACAATTTCTAATCCTACGTTACAAAATAAAACTAAAGCTCTTTTGGATAATGATAAGCAAGACCTTCCTATTGCCATCAGAAAAATAACCAGAGAGTAGGCATGGCAATTGGGTCCCAGCCTGGCCCGACCCAAGAGTGTACAAAATGACCATTATACACTCTTAAACATTTCTTATCATTTAAAAAATTTTCACTGTGTCACAAAACCTTCCTTATGAGCCTAAATACTATTACCATTCTACCATCTTATTTGAGGTTTTATCTAATGAAAAGTGAAAACAAGCTATGAATGTGGAGATAGAGGTAATGGAAAAAAACAAAACTTGGGAATTAGTAAAGTTACCTGTAAGAAAGAAACCAGTGGGTTGTAAGTGGGTATATATGGTGAAATATAGGGCAGATAGATCAGTTGAAAGATACAAGGCGCAGCTAGTAGCAAATGGCTATACTCAATCTTATGTGATTGATTATTTGGAGACTTTTGCTCTTGTCGCAAAGTTAAATGCGGTTATAGTATTTTTGTTATTAGCAACTCATAATTGGTTGGGAACTGGAATAGTTTGATGTCAATAATGCATTTCTACATGGAGATCTAGAAGAAGAATATTATATAGAAGTTCCGCCAAGTTATAGTAAAATTTTGGCTGCTCATACTGTGTTTAAGTTAAAGAAGGCACTATATGGCCTTAAACAATCGCCTTGAGCAAGGTTCGGAAGATTTGCTCGAGTTTTATTAGCTATCGAATATAGGCAAAGTCAACGAGATCATACATTGTTTATCAAACACTCTCCTTTGAAGGGAGTAACAACTCTTCTAGTATATGTTCATATAAAGTGACGGAGGATGATGATAAAGAGAAACAATTTTTAAGTCAATGATTAGCTATGGAATTGGAGATTAAGGCGTTTGGAAGGTTGAAGTATTTCCTTAGAATTGAAGTTGCACATTTTAGGCAAAGAATTTTTTTCTCACAACAAAAGTATGTTATAGATCTTCGCAAGGAAACAGGCAAGACAACATGCAAACCTGCAAGCACCCCTATTGATCCGAATCTTAAGCTTGGCAAAGAAGAGGAGGATGTTGTAGTGGATAAAGAGATGTATCAGCACCTACTAGGAAGAATAATTTATCTGTCTCACACACGACCGGATATAGCATATGCAATAAGTATAATTAGTTAGTTTATGTATAGTCCGAAGGAAGTTCATCTGCAAGTAGCTTAAAGAGTACTTCAATATCTTAAAGGAACACTAGGGAAAGGTATTTTGTTATAAAGAAATGGATGTTTGGTTCTTGAGGCATACACTGATGTTGATTATGTTGGATCTATTGTTGATAGAAGACCAACTTCAGGATATTGCACTTTTCTTGGTGGGAACCTAGTGACTTGGAGAAGCAAAAAAAAGGTGTAATGACTCCATCAAGTGCAGAGGCTGAGTTTTGGATGATGGCTTAAGGTGTGTGTGAACTACTTTGGTTAAAGATTATTCTTGAAGATTTGAAGATTAAGTGGGACGGCCCTATGGGACTATATTGCGACAATAAATCTGCAATCAGCATTGAATGATTGCTTGTATTTGATTAAGTTTTCTATTATATTAGAATATCCCATAAATCATGAGATTAGATAATATCCCATAAATTATGGGATTAGATATTGTACTAGAATTTTTTTTTTGGTAATTCAGAAAAATCAATAAATAAAACCAAAATATGTACATAGAGTTCTTTTACAAGTGCCTCGGAGGACACACTCAACTGAATCATAGCAACAAGCCGTACTACAATCCAAACACTAATCAAGAACCTTCCTGCAATAAAAGAGGGAACTCCCACAACTACTCAACAACATAGGACAAAACACAAACAGAATCCAACCCAATTATGAAGCAATAGGGGCGCCTAAGCTAGCTGACAGGCAAGCCACAAAATGCTTTCAAAGAGCGAAGGAATTGAAAGCATCCTTCACTCCTATTCGGCCTATGGTAGATGACCATATGAAGAGATAACTGGAGGAACCTGTGGTAGCTTAGCGTAGATGACCATATGAAGAGACAGAGTAGAACCTTCGAATTGTGCGCGGATAGACTAGGAATCCAACCTGCAAAGTTAGTGAAAACCAACAATAGCCAACAACAGAAAAATTACCTCCCCTTAGTGAGTAGGCTAAGAAGCTCCCTAACGTGGGAGATTATCCCGAGATAAACTCGCTCTATATCCATGGCTTCATTCTTGAAGGACCTTGCATTACGTTCATTCCAGATTAGGTACACGGTTGTAGAAAGAATGAGAGGGAAATAAGATAAGGCCGGGAGCCGGGTACTAGAAGCATTGCTATACCAGGAGGGAAAGGTTGAAAGGCTAGATAGATTAAGTAGGGGCAAATGGAAGAAGGTGAGGCATTGATCCCAAATAGTTTTAGAAAAGGGGCAGGGAAAGAATAAATGATCTATGGATTCATTAGCAGCGAGGCACAGAGAATAGTGATTGGGTGTGAATAGGTAGATTGTACTAGAATTATTAGTTTTCACTTATACTAGAATTTTGTATATAAGTTATACCTGCTGCAAACGTTAGAGATATGCGAAAGATATAGTTCCTATTCAAATTTTAACACATGTATAGGGCATGCAATTATAAAACAAAAGCTGCTGATGATGCTTATCTTTTTTATCCGTAACTAATATTTCAGTCTTAGATACTAGAAGAGATGTAATATGGCGTATAATTCTGCCTTTCAGGTACATGCCTATGAGCGGATGAACAGAGTTTTTGACTATACTTTGGATCCATGTGGTCCTGTTTACATAACAGTTGGTGATGGTGGAAATATTGAGGAGGTTGATGTTAAACATGCAGATGATCCTGGAAATTGTCCTTCTGCTGGAGACAACATGCCCGAGTTTGGAGGGGTATGTCATATAAATTTTACTTCAGGCCCAGCTCAAGGCAAGTTTTGTTGGGACAAGCAACCAGAATGGAGTGCGTTCAGAGAAAGCAGTTTTGGGCATGGAATACTTGAGGTACAGTTTTATGATCATAACTCAAATCCCTTTTATATATCTTTGATACGCTATCCATACATCTGATAACAAGAACTTTCTGTTACTTCATGTAACTAATACTGAATTTCTCTCATGATATGCTTATTAATTGGTTTCATTTTTCCTATCATCATCAACAATTTGGTCCATTATCTAATATGCATCAACATGCATGTATAACATTTCCTAGAAAACGGTAGCTATCATATGACGTAGACATTGTTTTTTAATGGTGAACGAGTATATATATGTCCACATTTTGGTAATTTACTGCCTAATGTGATTACATGAGATTGTTAAGATTTATGTTAGTAAAACTAAATGTTGAACTTTCCTGTATTCCACTAAGTTCCTTGTCAAGAGGGTAAATAAAGTAAAACGTGACTTGTTTTGTCTGTGAGGAGCTTTTTTATACGACAAAAATCTTTCTTTGCTTCTATTCTATTTTCCTTGAGAAGCTAGTCAAGTGACACATTACCAAAGCACAGTAGTGGTAAGACGTAATCCACTTGACCTCAAAAGGGATAAGAAATCAACATGACTTTAGACTGCCCCCTGAAACGACCTCTGTCTTCATTAAGTGACTTTTGTTGTAGCTGTAATCTATAACTTATCGTACATGCCTCTTTTTATATTCCTCGAAACAGGTCATAAATTCTACATATGCATTATGGACTTGGCATAGAAATCAGGACATTTACAAGGAAGACAGCCGTGGTGATCAAATATACATTGTGCGACAGCCTGAATTTTGTTCGTCTCACAAGCTATAAAAATAATTCGTTATGCTATTTTTTGAACTCAGTGAAACCCAATAAGATATGCTATTCTTATTGAACAATGCAACGCATAATTTTGTTCATTAGTATCTAGGGATGTTCGAACTAAAGTCGATGGAAGAGCATGTAGTAAGTGCCACCTTTGCCAGCATTAGCTGATGCGTGTTTATTGTCTATGATATACCAATTAGTTGCTGTTGAAAGAAAACTACCCTATAAAATATTAATCAAGGATTTAAAAATCAGACTGGACTGACCGATTCAACTCGAAAAAGTATGAACCAGGTAGCTTTTTGGTCCAGTTCATAGTTATAATGAAAAGCCAGCCAGTTTATTACTTAATCGTCTTGTTATTCCTAAATCGTAAGTAAAAAAGAAACCGTGACCTAATCATCTTCGTCACTCTTCTTCAAGTTTTGATTTTTTAGACTCCAGATATGACCAAACTTTAATCTCTTTTATTTGTTCTATCTTGAAAGCAATTTCAGTCTCTATCCGATCTAACCCAATCTCTTTGTATAACTCTTCAGTTTTGCAACAGCAAACAGAGAAGACGCAAGATTAGGGGTTTTTGGCTCACTTTTTAAACTTCCATTGACGTAACGAATAGGGTATTTCTATTTTCGTACTTTAATTTTCTTTCTTATTGTTTGACCTTTCTTCCTTGATTCTTTTATTCGTTTTACTAGGTTATGATTCGTGATTTATGAATATGTAGTAATACGTAACAGGATCTTAGTTACATATTCCGAATCAAAAGTGAAAGGGAAATAAATGAATAAATGAGAAAAATACCTGATTTAAATTTTATAACTTCAAACGAGCTTTTCGAAGTCGAAACGAGCGCGAATCTATCGACATTTTTGCAAAAACTACTTACCAAGATGCATTAAAGCCTTTTTGTAGCTTTCTGTATATGTGAACCTCAAAATGAGTCATGATATCCTTACGTTCATGATTTGCTACAGCAGCGACATAAGACCTTAACCTTCTTTATATAGCATATATATCAGGTCTCCTTTTCAAAGGCTCAATATGGGTTCGGTCCACACTGACTTAATCTATTTTTCTCCTAAACTTTGGCCCATTAATCTAGATCATTTATAGGGTCACTTTATTATCTTTATCCGGATCAAATTTACGTAACTTAACTGATAAGTTATTTAAAAAATGTTAAAATGCAATTAATTTTTGTTCACTAAATGGGAAATTTTCTAACTTTCTCTCCCTTAGACAATAAATAATTGCGATAATGACTCAAGTTGAAAACCAATTTAAAATTTTGTTAAGTCTCACCATTGTATTGATCGATTAAGTTTAAAAACAAAACATTTGATCCAAAGATAACAAAAGTTCATTGTTCCGTCCCACAAGGTTTTTGATATATAAAGATATTAGACACATATGTCATATATGACACAAGTCCAATATAATCATGAATATCTAATACCTTATTAACATGAATGAGAAAATAGAGTGTGGCAAACTTAGATGATACCTATATGATCTAATGTGTATCATCTTTCTATTTGTAGGTCTTGATTTCTCTAAACTTTATGCTAAATTACATATGCGAAACTGCGTTAGAGAAATCTTGTTTCCTCTCACTGAATGTTAAATAGTATTAAAGAAAACCTTTATATTCTCTAATTGATTGCTAATTGCAATAAAGAACCTTTATGAGATTAAAAAAATTAGATCTCCTTATGTCATGTGAAAAATCTATGGATATCCTTTTAAATTGCATGTGTCCTAATGACATAGGCTCAAGGTCAATTTGTATATATGCCCAATGACCTTTAAAATGCTTAAGATCGACACAAATCTTAAGACTTCTACATATATTATGACTATGTATGATAACACGTAGTACTGAGGATAAACGATGATCATCTTTATTGATAAACCACCATACTATCATAATACATCAAAACAAACTTTTAAGTAGAAAACTTAATGTTCCCTAACTACTAGTGTCTAAAGACTTAAATACACCTATACTGGATACATGTTTTTCAAACATATGTAGGTGAAGTCTCTTAGTTAAAGGATTTGTTAACATTTTCTCAATCCTTAGATGCTCTACCTTAATATCACCTTTTATGTATCAACTCTTTTATGGTTAATTATTTGACCTTTAAATGCTAAAACCCTGTCATATTCTTATTGTTGTTATTAAACAACACAGCAATAAGATTATCACAGTACATCCGAATGGGTCTAGCCTCCTTATTAGCCACAGACAACTTGGAAATAAATTTTTTGGGCAAACCGTCTATAAAGCAGCCCCATAGCATGTTATAACTTTTGCATGCTTTATTGAGGAAGTCGTAAGTATCTAATTAACACTCTTCCAGGGTATTTCACCATCTGCTAACATTAAAATGTTAACTGAAGTGGACTTTCAGTCATCCAGAAAATAGCAAAATTGGAATCTGAAAATCCTATAAGGTCTAGATTGTTGACCTGACTGTATGCCAACATATAATCATTGGTAAGTATTTCAACACTCACTTGACTGTCTTCTAGTTCCTAACTATCCAACAACAAGTGTAATGTTCCACCCAGTGCATACCCGAGCATACATTAGGCAATCAATCGCACTAGAATAAAGAACATTTTTCATAGCTTCTCTTTTCACTTCATTCTTTGGACATTGAGCCAAAGATAGTCTCTCACTCTGAGAGATTAGTGCTACAATAGGTTTACTATAAACCATATTAAACCTAATCTATGCATTCTGTGAAAGTCATAATGAGTGTTGAGATTTGTCCAGTACATTTGCATACTTAGGACAAAAGATGCTTCACTAACGTCCTTTATATTGAAATGCTTGGCCAAAAATTGCTTAACTTCATGCAATATGGTCGAGCTATTAAATGTGAGCAATATATCAACCACGTGCGATAATAAGAAGATAACTTTGCTCTCCCTAACTTTGTGATACAAGCATCTTTTAATTTTATTTTCCATGAAGCTGAAAGATGTCAAAACCTCATCAAATATAAGGTTCCACTTTTGGGAGGTTTGATGTAAACCATATATTAATTTGCTCAACGTACAAACCATGTTAGTTCTGTCTAGATCCTAAAAACTTTCAGGATACACCATATAGACTTCTTCATAAAGGTCTTTATTTAGGAAAGCGATTTTGACAATCATTTGATGTAATTTTATATCATCATGAGCTCCAATTGTTATAATCACTCTGAATGTATCTTTAGAGAATTCGTGAGAGAATGCAGCATTAAAGTCAACCCCCTCTCACTGAGTGAACCCTTTAGCAATTGAGCGAGTCATAAACCGCTAGACTTTATCCTAAATCCTTTATGATTTTAAACAGTTATTTTTAACTAACAGGTTTGCTTTCTTGAGACAAATAAATCTAGCTCCCATATTTAGTTATGCTTCATGAATTACATCTCGTTCTTCATTACATTTTACCACAAATCCGCATGGGTCCAGAAATAACGTCTATCAAAGTGACTGGATCTTCATCATGTTCAATGTTATAGTTTTGTTTACCCAAATAGAATATGTATTCCAATGAGATAGTAGGTTGTCTCATTATAGTGGAACTACATAACTGCATTGGAATTAGTGCCCTAGGAACCTTTGTATGTTTCGTTATGGGTTCCTGTTCCCTTAAAGAAATGGTACTCAAACCATGATCCACTGAACCTTACTATATGAGTAATGGATACATAATTACTGTAGTATCTATCCAGTTATCGTGTGAATGGTGAGAGGGTCCACCACTATCATAGACATTGTATTCCAGACACTCTATTGTTTGTGATTCCACAATCCAAGACCCTTCTCTGTACAGTAGAATCTGTAGTCTTTAAAACGGTCAAGATATCCTACTAAATAGCAATAAGCGGAATGAATAGGCAAATTGTCTTCATAAAGATTATATAAATGCACCTCATCAGGATAGCCCTATACACAAATGTGTATAAGGCTTCCTATAAGTCTGATAATTTGGCAAGTTAGTCCTGCTCTGCATTGACGTTGTCATGTCATTTAGGGTGTGATTACGCCTTTTAGCAACATATCATTTCCTCAGGACTATCCGACATAGTGATCTGAGTCACTATTCCAAATGATTGCACATATTTGGTAAATGGACCTTTTCTTATTCTGAAACACCATAATTGCCATAATACTCTCCTCCGTGATCAAATCTGATAATCTTTGTGGATTTTCCTAACTAGTTTTCATCTGTAGTCTTAATGATCTAGATACCATCAAGGACTTCAGACTTTGTTTTAAGTAAGAACACATAAACTGTAACGGCAATAATCATCTTTAAATGTCAGAAAATGTCTAGACTTATACAATATAGATGCATAAGGTCCATCGAAATCTGTATCTATATGATCCAATTAGCCAAATACTTAAGTTGACTCCTTATTCTTTATTTTAGTGAGCTTACCCCTGCAGAAGTTAATACGTGTTTCCATATCATCTAAATCCAGAGTTGAGAGAATGTTATCCTCAATTAATCTCTCAATCCTAGCTCTGAAAATATGGCCTAACGTTTATGTCACAACATGTATGACTTTTTCCTTTATCAGGGTTTTTATATTTCATGACCTGTTGGGAAATTTATGAAGAAGCGTATATCTTTCCAGGGTGAGACACATTCTATATAAACCATATGAAAAGAAAGTTGTACCGATATATTTTGTACTAATTGAAAACTGAAGAACTAATTACAAAACATTAACTTTGTTTATTCAAAATTGATGCAACGATCAAATATAAAATGTGTCATGTAATACCAAATTGAACGTTGTTTAAAGGTCCAACCGTACATTCCCCATAGATATACCATACACTACTTCATTGTTGCCAATCATCAGTGTCTACTGGTCCTTAGTTGTTTTTATCGTAGATATGAATCTTTATATTGTGAAGACAACTCGATTAGATGCTCCACTTTCCAACCACAAGGAACTTCATGTGGTTATCACAAAATTAGATTCATTAATTGATAAGTCAAGGAGTTACCTGACGGTTTCTATTTTTTCTTATAGGCCTTAAATTTTTGGCTTCTATTCAAAAGATCTTTACCATCACTTGATGGACCTGCTTTAGTATGCGGAGAAGATTTAGCCTTTCTACCTTTGAACTTAACAGGCTTCACCTTTGCCTTCCCTTTAGTTTCTTTGAGGGGTTGTAAGAGCAACAATCTTCAGTTTCTCCTCCTCAGTAACACAATAGGCAATCAAAGCATTAAAGTCCCATTCCTCATCTAGTAAGTAATATGTCATCACCAGATTACCAAATTCTAGAGGGAGATTACACAGCGTTTGGTGAACTATAAAGACATCAAGGAGAGGAATATTCAAAATCTTCAATCTACTTTGTAGATGGATCATTCTTGATATGTAGTTGATTACTCCCCCTTCTCTAGTATAGCTTATGGAGAAAAATTCTTTCATCAAGGCACTTGTCTTAGCATTAGATGAGACGGTGTACCTCTTGGATACATTATCAAGAAATTCCTTCATTATGTCTGTCTTCGGAAGTCCACTCAATAGATGGTCAGGTATGGATCTTTTAATGGTCATGCAATACATTTTTTTCGAACAATCCTAGGCTGTATACGTTGCTTTATGAGCTCTCTAACTCTTAGATGTAGGTGGAGATGGCCTTTCCGTACGAGTGGCCATATTATTTTCAGCTGTCTCCATTGCTCGTTCAATACATCTTCTATCCATTTCCTTGTATTGAAAAGAATTAGGGTTTGAATGGCAACACTGTAATTGTTGATCAAAAAAGTGATTACAAAATGACAATGTACCATTCAGCACAAATGTAGGATAACAATGATACTTAAAGCCTTTAAAAGTATCTTTATCGAGATTCTGATCACCCATATTATGAAACACCTGTAGGCTGAATACATAATATATGCAATTAGACCTCTGTTTAAAAGCGACTACAGTACAAACCATCAACTCTTATGACACTACCACCTATGGGTGAATAGATCATTCAAGCAACGACTTTCTTCTATTTAATGCCTTTATGCACATCTTTAAATCTCATGTAAGGCTAACACTTGTGGGAAAAATAACCGAACATGAGACCAGAGATATCCCCTAATGTGCAAGCGGAATAATCCAAATACTGACTTGAAAGGTCACTGTAGTGACAACAGTCTCATCAATACTAAAAAAGATCCTCAAACACAAGGGATACATCTTTATGTTATCCTTAGACTTTATATGGGCATACAGTATATGATAAAATATCATTAATAAATGCTAAACATGAATGCACAACCAAATTATCACATTCTTGTGTTGAATACATCGTCTTTGAATTTTATTTGAGACTTTTACTTGAAATAATCTCAATTTGAGTGATTATTATGCGATCTCGAACATTGAACATGAGACTTGAGATATAAAAACCTTGAAATATCTCACTTATGTGATGTCCAAAGCATGTAAATTCACTCAAAATCGGCTTCAAAACACTTGAATTCCTTTTTTGGAGTTAAAATTTAATTTATTAATAATGTAATAAATCTAGAAAAATTAGAAAACTCACTTTATAAATTTTGTTGACTCAAAAACTGACCCAAAATGACTCAGGTACCTTTATGGGAATTCTGAAATTTTTGAGTTTTATTTCTTTTAATCATTTACCAATTTTATGATTAATATATTGACAACTCATAAGATTCAGTTTCAAGTTATAAAATTTGTATTCATGTTCATGAATGCAAGTCATAATTCACCACCATTTGAATGGTATCAAAATCACACTTGTATAATCATACTATACACATATGAATAATGAATATGCATACAAATCATTTATGTACATGTAAATTTGCTTTTGTATGCATTATGCTCAACATTAAATTCCAATATTCAGTCACCCAATTCACTATGGTAAATCCTATTTTATTTATTTCTAGGTGTTTAAAAAGTTTCACACACATTCATAAAGGTTCGGATAAGATGCAGTAAAAACCAAAAACGAAAAAATTGTCACAGTTGTGAGGGACACTCTCTCCATTCATACCACTATTTCTTCCTTAATATGCATGTAGAAAACATCAGAACTAGGTTTCACTATATTCTAGACATTTTTTCCTCTATGTCTCTATTTTCTATAGCACCAACATTAAGACCATTTGGACTTCTAAATCGTGAGATATAGACAAAATATCACAAGTTGCTCCAAAACAAAGGTATCATCAGGTCACCATTTTCGATCTCAATTTTTAAGGTCATAAATCTAGAATTAAGTCAGAATCCCTTCTAGAGATGTTTAGCACTATGTCTTAGGTTTCATATTCAAGTAAAATCACACAATTTAGAGGTCTGTAGGTTGAGTTATGACTCAAACAATGTGACTGACTCAAATAAACCTAGATAGAATTCCACTACACGATACTCTCTTGTCATACACAACTAAGTTCATAAAACGTAATAGCAAAATAACACCAAAGCAATGTCCCAGTAAACATTTCACATCCAAATGAATCTTTATATCCATACAAATATAAACAAATACAGAAATCAACTAAGTAAAGTCTTAAAACTCCAAAGTGACAAAGTGGGTCTTCCTTTCCTTCCTTTTCTCTTTGTTTATGCATGACTCACCGACTAGAAGCACCATAAATATACATCTCAATCTCACTTCCAATCTTGTAATTTCAGTTCTTCATAAGCAAAGCAATAAAAAGTAAAGGTGAAGACAAAATCCCTAACTTTTACCTTGATTTTCACCTAAGATTGGCCTAATTTCTTAAATGAAAAATGACAGGACGAAGAAGGTGAAATGGAAAGGATAAAAATCTAAACTTAGAACCCCCAAAGTGTCATCCATCTCCCCTCTCCATATGCCCATTCAAGAACTTTCAAGACTAACATATATGCTTAATACCTATTGGACACACATGCTTTATTATTGTTTGTCACACATGCTTTAATCTAATTGGTCCATGAGTTGACTTTAGGAAAATTACACATTAATCCTTCTTCTTGCTTTAATTCCCACATTGGCCTATGATCTTATCAATTAATTTCATTTTCCTATGTCTTAAATTTCTAATGGCATTAATTTCATGCAATTTGGTTAATTATATCGAGAGTTATACCCTAAAAACTATAGGCTATTTGAAAACAAGGACAACAGTTAGAATTAAACTTCAAGCCATAATTCAAAAATCTTAGAATCATAATCAAATTTTCGTTCCTTCATTAAAGTTTGACCTATGTTTCTAACTTAATCTCTACTTGAAATTATCCAATTTGGTGGTCTATAAGTCAAGATATAGCCAAATTATAAAAGTTTGTTCAGTAGAACCTATCCATTCAGTGAGGTACACATCCCAAATTAACTAACTTCAGTCTTGGCATCCAAGAGCAACATAAAATACATCCAATTTAACCCAAAAAATCTCATTTTCTTATGCAATACTTCTTTTATCAATTCCCCTCACATCACATTCATAAATCTAAACAAACATATCAAAAATTTTATACATATTTCACGTCTAATTATGTATGTTCGTGCCAAAGCGAACAAATTATTCATTTACCCATGTCTTTCATATTAAGTACCATTATATCTCTTAATATACTTAGATGTACTTAATTTGTAATGCTCACTTCTTAATACACCTTATACGCACCTTATACATGTTATAATTCTAGGGCATATGTTGGGGCGTTACATTTCTCTCCCTTTAAAAAGAATTTCATCATCGAAATTCATACCTGTATCCCCATGGTGACACGCCGAGTCGGATAAAACTCTTGTCCAAAAGTCCCTATAATTGAATCTTCAACTCTTTTAACTTTACACGAGTCATTCCATAAGGTGCCCTTGAATTAGGAGCAGTACCAGATACAATCTCAATAGATAGTTCTACCTCCCTTTTAGGTGGCAAACCCGTTAACTCTTCTAGGAATACGTCAGGAAACTCATTTACTATTAGTATGTCTTGTAAGTTCACCTTCTCCCTTTTTGAATCAAGTACTAAAGCCAAATATGCCTCACAATCTTTTCTAAGCAGTTGTTTTGCTAGCATGGCTAATATCACATTAGTTAAAGGACTATACCAAATACCATGCACCACTATTTATGAACCATCAGAATCTTTTAGCTTAACTATTTTTAACCTACAATCAACTATAGCTTGTTGTTTGGACAACCAATCCATGCCCAAAATCGAGTCAAATTTGTGGAAGGGTTGCTCTATTAGATCAATAGCAAATTGTTTCCCATGGATCATAATAGAGCAATCTCTATACACTTTATTCACATATACACTATGGCCCAATGGACTAATCACTCCCATATCATAAGCTAGTCGATCTATTGATAATATTCTATCACACACTCTTTGGAGGCTTAGGAAGACCCAAAACTAATTGGTCTCTCTCTGACCACACTATCAGTTGGCTCCTCATCAGCTTCACGAGGTCTTTCTATCTATAGTATTTATAAGAAAATTAGGACATCTGTATTAGGCCAACACTGAAACCAAACCATATCACACATTACTAGACTTTTATTAGTCATAACCTCCTAAATTGTGATCTAATACCACAAAATATAATTCCCATATACCCTACTATTTATAAGAAAATTAGGCCATCATTGAAACCAAACCATACCACACATTACTAGACTTTTATTGGTCATAACCGCCTAAATCATGATCTAATACCATAAAATATAACACCCCTATACGAAACCTACAGCCATCCACACATATAGCAACCAAATTCTTGTACATGCATTCAAGATATACAATTCTATTCAATGCTATACATATACATATTATAAAACTCCCTAATGCTTAACATTATCATTTAACCGTAGTAATTTATCATAAAAATATTGGTTTATTCTTTGCAGCCAATCAGTTTGGTTGTAGTTTAGTGACAAAATAATTTAAAAGCATTCTTTATATTGTACATGTTTAGATGTATATGATAAAGTCCATAAGATAATTAAACATTGTAAAGGAAATTATAATGAAACTATAACTATGACATTCATATTGTATTTATGTA
Source organism: Erythroxylum panamense (assembly GCA_027123425.1). NCBI lineage: Eukaryota > Viridiplantae > Streptophyta > Magnoliopsida > Malpighiales > Erythroxylaceae > Erythroxylum > Erythroxylum panamense. Next base: position 25,907,760 of record JAOTIZ010000202.1, read on the forward strand.
TTATCCCTCAATTATTCTTAGTTATTGTTCTATTACGATTGGAAATTCATAAAACATGTTTTGTTTTTCCTTATGAAGGCAGTAGTCGATCTTATAGATTAAAGTATAGAGATATTTAAACAAATACGTGGGTGCTAGTTAGAGGCCAAGTTCAGTGAACGAACTCGATATGAGAAAACCATTTGGAACATTACTTTTATTCTATAGAATTTCCATTGTCATAATTGTATAAGTGATCTTTTGACTTGAGGTCCTCCAAAGTTATCTTGTATAGAGACTACTATGTTTTGATATTACTTATGATCTATTTAATCATAGGTCATTTGTAACATCCCGTTACTGTTAGCAAGGGTATTATGGTAAATTGGGACAGGCGGATAGGATTTCATTGCATTCACTGACTGAGCATGATACTGGCCTCTAATTATAGAGGAACAGATTTATTGCATATGCATTTATTCATAGGTACATGCATTCATGATTTTCCGGTATCTGATTGTTATTATGAACTGACTGGATAGACTGAATTGACTGTTTAAGGAATTAGGAGTTACTGGGATCAAATGACTGATTTAGAACTGTTTATGAGTGATTGGTAATTTATAGTGGCTTATAGGAAATTTTCGGGAAATTCGGGAGAAAATGCCCGGACCGGAAATCTTTGGGCGACTGACCGATTGACTGTAAATTACTGAAAGAACTGTCC
>JAOTIZ010000202.1:25917851-25932881 GCA_027123425.1 Erythroxylum panamense
TTATTGTGGGACAGAATAGGGCCAGGTTTAGTGGGACATAAGATCTGAACCCTGCCGCCTATGCATATCAAATCCTCTGTACCCCATAACTTATACTAACCCTGTGCCAAGTCATCCCAACCCTTTATTTATATGAGACCCACATAAATAGAGGGTTGGGTCTCATATAAATAAAGGGTTGAGATGACTTAGCACAAAGTTGGTACATATTATAGGGTAGAGAGGATCACATCCCCTTACCTATGACCTCAGTGTGCTGCACATGTGCACATATCGGTAACACAAGGACCGACTTCCAAACCCAAAGCCACAAGCAATCATTTCTTGATTCCCTTACAGCTCTCAAGTACGATTTACTCTCTTTAGTAAAGCGAGCCTTGTTAATAAATAGACTCTGTGGTTGACTATTGGTGTTCAAGAAGTCTCTCTGTGATTGAGAAATATGCAGTACAAGAACTTGGGTAGATCGGGGCTGAAGGTGAGCCAGCTCTCATTCGGAGCGTGGGTCACTTTTGGCAACCAGCTAGACGTCAAAGAGGCCAAATCTATCTTACAGTGCTGCAGAGACAACGGTGTCAACTTTTTCGACAACGCTGAGGTCTATGCCAATGGTCGAGCGGAGGAGATCATGGGTCAAGCCATTCGTGAGCTCGGCTGGAGGCGTTCCGATATCGTTGTGTCCACTAAGATCTTCTGGGGCGGTTCTGGTCCTAATGACAAGGGACTGTCCAGGAAACATATTGTGGAGGGTACTAAGGCTTCTCTCAAGAGGCTTGACATGGATTATGTTGATGTGATTTACTGCCACCGGTGAGTATTGGGTGTTTTAGCTAGATTTAGTTTGATAGTTCATGAAGAAATCTTGACATTATTGGTTCCTTGGGACCTTTCAATTTTTTATTGAATGTGGTCTGCTTTCTCAAGCTAGTTATTGATTTTCGATGATTTGAGGTCTTTAATTGTCTTTTATATGGGCATTTGTATATTTAGGAATTTTTTTTTGTCTTATTACACAGTATGTAGTCTCTGACTTAATTCCACAGGCCAGACTCATCAACACCAATTGAAGAGACTGTGAGAGCTATGAATTATGTTATTGACAAGGGATGGGCTTTCTACTGGGGCACAAGTGAGTGGTCAGCACAACAAATTACTGAAGCTTGGGGATATGCGGAAAAATTAGATTTGGTTGGTCCTGTTGTGGAGCAGCCTGAGTATAATTTATTGTCTAGACACAAGGTAAGTAACTTTGACTGCCCATACACTGGCTTCTCTTTTTCATGGAAGTATTAGTTGTGTGGTTCATGTACCTTAGCAACAATTTATATCTTCGATGGAAAAGAACTTGTTTTGGTAACTTTTTGTCTAGGGACGAAGTTATGTTTAGCCCTATTCAAGAGGATCAAATTTGCTTTACACTCCTCTTTTACCCATTTTATTAAGTGTATGTGTAAAAACTATCCTTTTGAGAAAACTCTTTTTGTTATCGAGTCAGCAAACCTGACATAAAATGTTTTTGAGACTTGGTGCTATACAATTTCAAGTTTAGTTGCATTTAATTTGTGAAATAATACGGTGGGAAAAAAGGGTATAAATAGGTAGTAAAGAAATATGAAATAAATAAAGTTTGGTTCATTATCTAGGTTATGGAACCAAAAGATTAAGATAATGAATGCGAAATGTCTCCTAGTAACTAATCATTCTTTATTTCTCTCTAGTGATCCATTAATTTTATATTTCAGTGTGAAGATCCATTTACAATCAATTATATTCTTCCCCTTTCGCTTATCAACAATCTCCCATGTCTTATTCTTCTGCAACGCATCCATTTCCTCTCTTTTAACATTCCTCCATTCCCTTTTTGGCAATGGCTCAAAAACAGTATTGGAATAGAAATGGTATTTAGACACCCAGTGAACTTTTTGTAGGCTGGTGATAGATGTTTAAGTGATACATAGTGGGATAAGAGGTATAGTGGTCTCTTGGTATACTCTCTAATGCCTTCTCTATTAACAATAGGAAGGTGTGAGTCATCTGGGGGTGTTTCAACTGATTGTGTGTGTAAAGGAGGACCAAATCTTACCGCAGTAATGTAAAAGAGCTTATAGTTTATAAAAGAAATAAAAGCGGGAAAATAAATCAACCATAAGCTTTAAGTTGGTGGGATGAAGAGTGGGAGTTGAGGTGACAACAAAGACAACAAGGTTGAACTTTAGTTTATGCTAGGTTTTCTTGTTAGATAAGAAGTAGTAGTAAATTAGACATATCGTCCTAGTTGTATTTATTGTTTAAGATTTAAACTTATTTAAGATCTGATTTGATTTTCTTTTTTGGATGTTTTAGTTCTTTACTTCTAGAATAAGAGTTCTGAGAACTTTTCTATATATATGTTTGTACTCAATCCTTCAATAATAAGGTCCTGATTTTTTTTTTCTGTAAACTAATTTTCAGTTAGAAGGTGTGATACTTTTTTCTAAGCATTATTTTTGGACCCTAGGAATGATTCTTAGTTCCCTAGCCTCCATTACTTGTCTAATTCACTAAAATTCCAGCAATTCTAGCCTAAATTTTCAACAACCAATATTCTAAAATTCTAGCCATATCAAACCCTAAAATTTTCTAACTTGAAATCTGAAAACCTAAGTTGAAATTCTTTTTCTTTTTGATGTGGGGCAACTTGTGAATATCCAACATCTTCCCCTTACAAGTGAATTCATCCAAATCAAGCTATTTTCCCCCGCAACTAATAGCTAATATGAATCTATTTGTGTCACCTATAGATCACCATTCATCTGACTGAAAATATATGAATTTGCATTCATTGGTCTTCCCTAAGCTGGTTCTAATATCATAACATGAAATAGACAAGAAAAATAATCTGTCTTTTTGCAATTGATTTTGAGTTACATGATTATATACATCTTAATATAGGAGGAAAATAGGAAACAATATTCTAGGATACGAATCAATCTCCTCGAAATAGGAGAAATCTCTTTGGATCCTGTAATCTTTGGGATAAGAAGAAATTTACTTTCTTAAAATCTATATACAGCTAATATACAACCTCGAAAACAAGTACCATTGCCTTAGAATTTTTTTGGCATCAACATCACATTAGTGCATTGAATATATGTTCTGATTTTTTGGCACCAACATCACATTAGTAAATTGTGTATATGTTGGCCTGAGATAAAAGCTTATATTTTATCATTTTGAGCTAGTTTCCAAGTAAGCATGCCTTTGCCACTTGAAAATTAAAAGGTTCTTCCAAAGTTGAGCTTGGCATTTTTTAGTTCACTAGCTGGAGTTTTGGTTTTGAGGCGTTATCGTATCCTAGCATTTCACTTTCACAATAATGGTACAATTTTCATTTGCATTGGCGGATTGAGTTTTTAGGTGTCAGAAACCCATTGAGCTAGAAAAAGAAAAAGCTATTGGATTAGCCCAAGAGCTGATCATTTACTATTTTAACACACCTTTCACACTAAGTGTGAATAAGCTAACAAATCACAAATTCACTGAAATGAGTGAAATGAGTGTGGGACAACTAGAAGTTGAGACTCTTAATCATTTAAAGCTTTGATACCATTTTAAGAAATCATTCAACCCAAAAAATCAAGCTTTTGAGTGAATTCTAAGAATATATCATTTACTGTTTTTGGGAATAATAATTTTTATCCATTTTTGGGCCTGATGTATCAACTTAATCTTTTGGGTTGTATGATTCAAAATATGCCACCCTTATTTTCAGTGCATTTCTGATTTTGTCGTGCTTGTCCACACTTCTTATTTGGGCATGTTATTTATTCATTTTTGTACTCGCCCAATAGCTTAAACTTTTGAGTTGAATAGTTTCTTTGCAATTTTAGTAGTTGGGAATAGTTAGTTTATTTTTGTTTTGATTCTCAACTTGGGTAAACATTTAGTTGTTTATTATATTCCTTTGCTTGATGAGGGACATAGAATGGTATGCATTCTAATCTCTTATTTTACTAACTTGTGGCAAAATTAATTGCATAACTACTTTCCTGCAGACCTGAAACTTTGAACATTCTGTATGATCTTGTAAACTATTTTCGTGCCTGCAGGTTGAGTCTGAGTACCTTCCCTTGTACACCAACTATGGCCTGGGCCTCACCACATGGAGTCCACTAGCTTCTGGGGTGCTCACTGGAAAGTACAATAAGGGCACTATACCACAAGATAGTCGGTTTGCTTTGGAAAATTATAAAGTAAGAGTTGTTTAGTTTTATAAACTTGATTCACGGAGATTCCTGCTATTTATTCTATTGTCACCAGTTTTTCCAATTGACATTCTAGTTATGGCAGTTTCTTATGCACATTTATTTGTGGAGTTTGTTGTGATTTTTCCTTGCTTGTCAAAACTCAGTTCATCTAAGCCTCACCATGTACTTGTTTGGGTAATGAGCTGCATGGATCTTCTTTTCTCAAATTTTGATCCAAAAATTCAGAAATATCTTCTAGGTCCTAGGTCCATATTGTTTTAGACCTCTTTCCCTTTCCTAGTGGATTTGCTCATTGCTATCATCTATAATCCATCCAACGTAAATTCTATCTTGGATATTATTTTCAGAAGTAGCTAGTGACACCTCTTTGATGCACTCATATTTTTACATTCTCTCTTAATTTTTCTACATACAGAAAATCAGTTAGCATTTTCTTTTTGAAACATGCATCTCCTCAATATGCAAATGTTTTTACCTTTCTCGCTTAGTTTGACTCATATTCCATGAAAATATTCATTTCAAATTCAAAAGGGTTTTAGTATCTACTTGTTAATGTTATGTTGGTAATACTTTGTTTTCTCTAACTCTTATTCTCCTCACGCAAATATTCTTGGCATATTTCTATTCAAATGAATCGCAATAGTTCATATATAATTAATATATGACCCAAGGGCCCTACTCTTTACAAACCTAATGCAGATATATGTTATCCTCGACTTCAATGGAATGACATTGCGTATTTGTTACCATTTTGTATCATAATCTATTATTACAGTATTCATTGAACATAATGAAGGAATATAAAGGTGCTTTTTTATTCAAGGAAACATGCTACTTAGAGGTCATTAACGTTTGATTTTTAGAGTTCTGCAAACCTTGTTGAACATCGTCTAGCCAAGTTCAATAGAACTTTTGAGAACGGGTTATTTTTTCTATTAGATTTTGGCAAGTCATAGCAACAATTTTTCCCTAACATGCAGCATTAAGCATTTAGTAATTACGTTTTCTCCTTAACATTCTTTACTTACATGACTCTTAGGATATGTGTTTAGAGTTGAATTGATTTCTCATCATTAAAATTCACATTGGTAATCAGCTATTCAGCTCCAACCCTTTACAAGTTCCAATTTTATAGTTATATTGTTTTTGGATGCAGTGGTTTGGTTTTGAAACATAGAACTATCTAGTTCCCCCACCACACAACACAATTGGTTATGAATTATTGCTACTTGGTCAGATGGTTGGTTTGCAAATTTTTGGCCTGATGTGGACAAATTTATTCCCTCCTTAACTAGATGACCTTTTTTATCTTGGAAAATGATTTTAATTAAACATCATCAACAGTTAAGACTACATAGATATAGCATTCAGCCACAATTATGGTATCTGTTAGTTTTGAACAACTATTGCCCTACAAAAGATAGATAGGTTTAATTATAACATTTAAAATCATCAGGATTTGAAATTCACTTCCTTTAATTACTATCAACTACATATTCTTGTTATTGAGCCCTTTTACATCATTTTAAACCCTGTTAATTTCTAGAATCTTGCTAGCCGTTCCCTGGTTGATGATGTGCTGAAAAAGGTCAATGGACTGAAGCCAATTGCTGATGAGCTAGGTGTACCTTTGGCTCAGCTTGCAATTGCTTGGTGTGCTGCTAATCCAAATGTATCATCAGTTATTACTGGTGCTACAAAGGAGTCTCAGGTTAGTAAAGCCATCGTCGGATATCTTTCTATGACCATTCTTATTGAAACCTATCGATTCAGGTGTGACTTTAATCCAGTAAAACGTTTTGTGTGTATTGTACATACCCTTTAGCAGGCTACATTATGCTCCTTGGCTTGGTTTTTTTCAGCCATATCTTCAAATTAATTTATTATTGATGTGCATTACAAATTTACTGCACTTTTTATCAAAATGAAAAGTAGTTTTAAATTGTCTTATATTTTTTTTTGTTATTTCTTTCAAATTTTTGCATATGGTGACATTACAATCTAATGCAACAATTACAATTTTTGAAGATTGTTGAGATTTAATGTTGAAGATGTTGTAGATTTATTGTTCTTATAGTTGTTTTGATTGTAAAGTTGAGAAAAAAATCATGAATAGCTTGAATACTATATCTTATATATAATCAATAGTTACAAATATAACCCTAATATATGTGGAATTACTACTACTATTATTATTATATCCCATTTTATATTGGGATATTATGTGTATTCTATTATAATAGTTTAAATGTTCTATTTAGGAGTATTAATAACTCATATTAGCCTACTATTATAGCATAGGTTAATTAAACTTAATAATATCATATCCTAGTATCTTTGCAATCCTTGTATTCATGGATGTGGACCTTTCAACTATACCCTAGTCTTTGTAGTCCTTATCTTTCTTATCTTTTTTGTTTTAATATTTTACTTTCATGAAACGTCAAAATCAAAACCTAAGCTTGTTTTTGACTCACTGATACTAAAACCTCTTCAACCCTAAGCTGGCTTTTGACTCATTGATGCTAAAATCTATTGTCGATGCCAAAATCCTAAGTTTTTGACAATCTGTTACGGTTAGGCAACAACATCAAGTCCATATTCTTGAACTTGATTTATTGAAGGTGGTGCCTTTTGTCAAAGTGAAGACTAGGAAGTTCAAATGAATTTGCAATTGGTGTCTAGAAGATTGTTTTCTATTCTGATAAAGGTCTGTTAGTTTGTTACTAGATTTTGTTTGAAGATTATGTCTTTTATTCTTTATAAGGGAATGTAGGAAAGTTATAAGAAAGATTTTATTCACTGAAAATAGTCTAACGAGCTTTATTCCTTTCTACTTAACAAGGTTGATACAAAAGGAAGTGTTCTAGGTTGAGTTTGCTAGCAAGGCTATTAGGGGACTTCCAGCTACAGGTTCTTTTAACTAGATCTAGAAATAGGGACCATAACAATTTGGTAACAGTGCAGTTGGTGATGGGATACCGTGGAACCACATAGATATTGAGGATTTTGTGGCCATGTACTAGGAGGATTGAATAAGGGATCAAGTTGAAAGGGAAAGAGAGAAGAATGAAATGATGACTAAACTAGATGAAATCACTAAAGAAAATCATAGAGATGCTGACATTCAAGAGGAAGTAGAGAGCAGATGGACAGAGAATAGCAAAGGAGGGAATTTCGTATCTTAGCACACAGAAATTGGATTTCTCTTGATATGATGTATGAGCCCCTTGATGGCTAAGTTGGTGTGAGCACTTCGTCTGCCATCAACAAACTCCTGATGAGGAAAAGGTGGGATTCAGTTCTTTCGATATGGGACAGGATGCTCAGTTCTCATTCATCTAGTTGGAGAGGGATAGGCTGCAATTGACATGGGAAGAATTCAAAACTACCATTAAAATTTGCATTTTGGGTTGACAATTTGTAGCAATAATCTGGGAGAATTATCAAAACTATCTCAAACATGGAATGTAGAGTACTGTAGGCATTTTGAGTAGTTAGTTGCCAGTGTTAGCTCCCCTCACTGTGAGCAGGAGGTGGAGATCTTCATAAGTGGGTTGAAGGAGGTGATTATTGTGGAGGTGGAGCTGAAACAACCAACAGACTTGACCAACACTATGAGCAGGATTAGGTATCGGGAGGACCTGCAGAATTGTACTATAACCAATAATACTGCAAAAGCTCCTTATATTAGGCTTTTGAGTGAGGTAGGGCAGCAGAGAAAGGACAAAGGACTATGCTATAATTGTGAAGAACCATATAAACCTAAACATTAGCGCAGATGTCTTTTATTGTTATGTAAAAATAAAGGCTCCAACCTTGCAATATACAAGTTGTTTATCTATAGATACTAGCATTTCCAATGGAACAAACTCAAGTGACCAGTATTAATATATACTAGTTAGTAATAATAACTAGACTCACATCGAAAGAGAACATTCCTATTGTTTGTTTAAACATGTATGAAGGTAATAATAACTAGACTCACATCGAAAGAGAACATTCCTATTGTTTGTTTAAACATGTATGAAGGCATTAGTAAGACCTTAAATGGAAACTCCAGTATTTGATACCAATTCTCCATTGATTACAACAAGAATTATTTTCAGTTCTCTCGATCATAATTTTGTTTAGATGGCATAGGTTTTCATGAAAGTGATGCCAAAGGAAGATAGTAAATTTGATATTAATCTTCTATATGTACTTGAACGAAGCCATGGCTTTAATTGTGAGTTCATAGTTGAATATCGGTTCCTATAATGCAGATTCAAGAAAACATGAAAGCTATTGATGTCATCCCGCTACTGACTACTGCTGTGATGGAGAAGATCGAGGCTGCTATTCAGAGCAAGCCAAAACGTCCAGATTCATATAGGTAACTGGACACGTAGTATTTGTTCTTTATGCATCAGATGCTATATTTTAATGTACTCGAATTCCAGCCTCAAGTATTTGTACTGGTATTCTTTACCATGTGCGTTGGTATCAAGCTTTATTGTATTGAAGATCTGAATCCAACATTGGATTGTTATGTATTAGTAGCATCATTTCTAATTGCTTCTGCTTGTTAGGTTACAAATTTGTGTATGTTTAAGTTTGTTAAAAAGTCTGTCATCTACTTGGTTCCCGATTTGATGCTTTCTTTACCCCTTAGTTTCATTATCTTCAGGATCTTTATTTCATTATCTTTAGGTTCTTTATTCTAACCTTTCTTTTGTTGATTTCTATAGCAAGGAAAATGGAAACACAAAATGTTTGCTGCCTGTGGTGTTTTGATTCTTTCCCATTGATAAGGCCTAATTTTTGTTGCTTTTACTTTTGATTGGGGCATTTGAATTCAAGTTTATTGGGCCAAGAGCTTGGAAGGAATCTTCACACCTTTATCAAGTTTTTCCGGGTTGCTTGTTTTCCTTTGAAAATTATAGAATTATATTAGTCAAGGTAAGAATCACAATTTCAAGGAGGAGTTACCTATGAAGTTGCCAAGAAGCTTGGCTACTTGATTAACAGGTCATTAAAACAAAAACAACAGGACATAATAGCATATTACTTATTCAAAGCTAAGTCAACTTGAAGTGTACAGTGCGGAAAACATCCATTGCTTAAGAGGTTCCATCTTCTTGTCATATCACGGGCTAGTTCTAGTGTTTTTCCCCTTGAATTTGCTCTCTCTCTTATTCTCTTGATGCTGCACTGTGATGTTGCAGGGGGGGGTGTCCTGAATTCTTCTCCCACTATATGGTATATGTAGTACAACCAAAAGTTATAATCAGCCTTACCAACCTGATGAGGATTCGCAGTCCAATCAACTACTCTATTCCAATCATTTTCTACATAATCTGAACATCCTTCCACAATAAAAGAAGTGGTGATTTATAGTCTTTGGGACTTCCAAGCATAATTTGCAGCTAGGATTTGAGATAGGTAATGGGCGTCCTTTAAACCTGTCTAGTGTGCTTAGTTTGTTCACAAGTCAAGTATAGAGGATATATTTGGTAATTGAAATTTACACTAGACTAGCTTGAACCGGCTTGCTCTTTGAGCATGAATTCTAAAGAGATCTCTACAAGATTCATCAGCAAACATGCCAGAGTGATGGTTCAGCCAAGTAGCTCTGTTATTTTGATCTTGATTAGGTTGACAGGAGGGAAGCTTCTAATGTAGAGCACACTGATTTTGTTACTGCACTCCTGTCTACTCTCGTTTACTAGTCCTTTTTGACTCCTACATTCTCTGGATACATTAGTCTTAAATTTTGGAAGTGAGGGAGAAGATAAAAGAGGGCTAGTTTACTTCCACGTATCAAACTGAATCCAAGTACACCAATCTTAACTTTGATTGAGGATTGTAAGTTGTCCCTTCAAATTTTGTAATATACTCCATGTTGTCTCTCTTAGGTTTAAGAATCCAGAAATTTCTCCTCTCCAAGAAGTGCCCATGAAGTCATTTTGCCCACAATGATTCTTTGTCTTTTATTCTCCATACCCGTTTTGCTAACAAAACTTTGTTAACCACCTGCATTGAGTGGTTGCCTAAGCCCCCCTCTTCCTTAGGCAAACATATGCTTTTTCAACTAAACTTAACATAAGGTTTCCTATGTCCATCCCTTGTCCGAAGGAAGTTCCTAAGAAGCTTTCTCTCTGTCCCTACACAATTTCTTAGGAAGAAAAAGGTGACAGGACCAGTAAATATACCTGTTATTAAGCACTGAAATTATAGATTGCAATCTAGTAATGTTAAGGCATTTGTTGCTTCAGTGGCTTAAGGCATTTGTTGCTTGAATGGCCCAATCTTCTTCTTACCATATCAAAAGAGAGGCTGGCATTCCATGCAAGTGATTCTTTTAGAAGTGATTGATATGCTAAGATACAATAAAGGAGTTTTAACACTCAACCCTGATACTTCAGCCAGTTCTTGTAAAGTCATTTCAATACAATAAAGGAGTTTTAACACTCAACCCTGATATATCAGCCAGTTCTTGAAAAGTCATTTCAGCATCATATGAAACCATTATGAAGCTCTATTGACCCATTGAAAATTCTATCCTTCTATTGAGAATTTGATATATTTGGATTAAAGCTTGGATTCCATTATGCCTGTAGCTGAGGTTCAAGAGTCATTAGCCATAGTAAAGTCTTGCTACTTAAATGATTATAGTTTTTGAGAAATACATGAAACATCAAATTAGGACTTAAGGTTTCATCGAAGTACTACATTTTCACACTGCATGGAGAGGCTTCCAGATCTATAATCTCCATTTTAAAGCTATTTGATTGCTTACTTGGAGACCAATTTGATGGATAGAAATCTACTCCCTGATTGAATTGAGTACTTCTCTTTGAAGTGCAACTATCTGCGTATGTTTCTATTGAAATATTCTCCTATTCTTCTCCACCTATAGACCATACATAGTGAACAACAAGGTCATCTTTGCTTCCGTTTTTGCTATTTCAAGGTAGGAAAAAATATTGCATAAGAATTGAACCCTGTTTCAAATGACTGAACTGGAAGAGCATTTAAAGATCCTTTTTTTTTCTTGATGGCAAAAGACAATCATCATATATGTTTAGAAATTAGGTTACTGTGTTTGAAGTGCTCAATTTCTATTTTTGTGCTAGCCAGAATATAAAGGAAGCTCTATTCTTCCTCTTTCGATTTAAGGAGATCCCAAGGATCTGGATTTCAAGTTAGAATCTTCTACATAGCGCAACAAAATATTAAACACTTCTAATAGAAAGTTCGAGTACGTTACCCAACGTGGCTTTCTATTTGTTGTGTGTGAACTAGTGAATTAAGCTTTTTAACTTATTTAGGAGAATAAAAGACTAGAAAGACTTGATCTCTTTGAGTGAATAACACATCCATAACCAAACAATTTATGAATTGATGCCTCTTTTATATGACGAAATGTTATACTAACGGTATTCAAGAGGGAATGTATTCAGCAACTCCAAAAATATATATTCTTTTGGCATTTAACAATCATTTTATTGAATATGCCAGTCTTTTAAATGTGAAAAATGTCATTATTATGCATTATGATTAGTAAAGTGTATGTTTAAGATAATAACGACGTCTCAGTTGGAATGTTATCCAAGTATGGAGCTTCTAATCGGCCCTCTACTTGAAATGGCATAGTTCAATGGATCTTGAATCCTCCCGGAATGATTGCGGATGACATATTACTCCTTTAACAAGCTTGGTCTTGTTTAGTCTACTAGATATGGCAAGAGAGGAACCAAAGGGCATTTAAGAACTACTTAACTGATAGCTTGGAGATCGAAATTAAGATTATCAGTTTCGTCAGGAAGGCTGCTCTAATCATAGGAGCCCAGTTGAAGTTTTCCAACTCTTTGTATATCAACTGGAATCTCTAATTCTAATATTGCATTGGCTTAATCCACTATTGTAATTTATCTTTGTATTTTAAGTCCTCTTGTGTAAACTCTTACAGTGAGGGCTTTTTTCCTTGATTAATACTATTTATTCAATTTTGAAAAAGAAAAAATTAACGTTTCAGCAGAAATCTCGATAAGATGCGGGGGATAGGGAGTTTTAGAAGTACAATCTTACTAATAACTTGTTGAGAGATTATTTTCGATAGACTTATAGGAAAAAAGAAAAATATTGTTGAAAATGGTTTGAAGAAAACAAAAGTAGAAAACATAAATAAATAACTGCATAAAAAAGAAAATAAAAATAAAGAAATTCAAAATCAAAATAAGATAAAAATAAAGATAGAAAAACAAATCAATAAGTAGACAAAAAAGAGAAAAAAGTAATACAACAAACAAGCAATTGAAAGAGAAAATACGAAATAAATAAATAAAATACCTAAAAGGTACTTAAGCTAAATAGAAGACATAAAAAAAAGATTGAAAGTCTTATGGAAAGAGAATGACTTCTTTGTATAAGATTCTTTATTTAAATTTTAATTCACCAAAGTTTCCTATTAAAGGTCAAGTTTTAGGTAAGTTTTAATAAGGTCATATTATATCTGATCACCTCTCCTTAATTCTTTAGAGGTCTTTCTCTTCTTCTTTTATAATCCCTAAATACAATTTTCTTAAATCTTCTTACTATAGCATTTTTCCAATATTGTTAGCCATCCCTAACTTGTCCCTTATTAATACATTTCTGACCTCATCTTTTTTTGTAAGGTTGCCCATCTAATAGAGTATCCTCATTTATGTCAGCATTAACTTATGACTGTATATCTATTTGATGAGCTAACACTTTTCTCCATAAAGTATGACTAATCTAATTGTTAAACAGTAAACTTTACCTTTTGGCTTGAATTGTATCTTTCTCCTGGTGTGCCACTTCATTTAAGCCACCTTAATTTGATACGATGAGCTATGTCGTCATTTATCTAATCATTGCTTTGGACGCTGAATCTAAGATACTTAAAACAATCTTTCTGTAGTATAAGTTTTGAATTAATTTTTATCTCCATATCGGATACAACCTTGTGGCCTCGAATAGTTACACTCTACCCTAGCACATCTCTCGAAGGTTGTAGCTTGACATTTTCTTCCATTAAAACAATTTCATACACTAAGACACATCTCTTTGGATATTCTTAGTGAGCTCATTTATAACTATTACAAGCAGGAAAGGGCTCAACGAGGATCCTCGGTGTAGCTTGTTGTTGATAGAAAAATGTTTGCTGTCCTTACTCTATTTTTAAAACCTTCACACATATCCCTAATAACCTATATATAGATCACAAGAACTCCCTTAACTTCTAAACACCTCCATATGACTTTCCTAGGTACCCTGTCATAAGTCTTCTCTAAGTCAATGAAAACCATGTATAAGTTCCTCTATCAACGAGTATAATGTTACCACTTTATTTTGCTACATTAGATCACATCCTAATCTCTGGTGTAAAACATCATTACATACTACAAAATCTCCAATCCCCAATGATACTATTATCATTGGTGTTATAATTTCTCAAGAATTTCCTTTACAATCATCACTCATATGATTAACACGTTTTTCCTCATACATTACTGTCAAAGGCTAAGATCATTAAAAACTCCTTAACAATCCCTGGTAGCACCCAACATACCACTAGTTCTACAGAACTCTGAATCACTCATATATTCCTTATAGTTTCTCACATTTTTATCACCTCTACTTTCTTTGGGTTTCCCAATATGCCATGTTCAAATATTATGCAACCCACATTTTTATTTGATCAAGTTAGGATTCACTCTCATTAAACTTGGCATATAATTGTTTCTACCTTCATGATGTAAGATTTTCCTCGAATGCCCAAAAATATTCTCTTCACTTTTCCAATGCACCCTAAATATCTTCTATGATCATAGTTACTAATTGATACAGTTTTCTTAAATCACTTAATCTTCATTGTCATGATACTATCGGGGGCATTTGTCGATTCAAACAAATATTGCCAAAACTCCATATGCCCTTGATTAGTTCTCGTAATTCCTTAAGTCAATAGTTCCTCAATGAGGTAATATTATCTCGTGTTATTCTCAATTTCCCATTTAACTTATCTTTCTCGAACAATTTTCTCCATCATTTAGAGTTCCTCAAATTTCACATTGACTTAATCCAATGTCTTCTTACTCATACCAATTTCTCCACACATTTCAATTTATTTGATATCTCAATTCCTGTGTTGGTAGCCCATTTACCAAAACTGATTTGTATCTTTTATACTTATGTCACCTCAATTTTTTTAAAGAATCCATCACTTATTTGAATAATTTCCATTAATAAGATGCATACACTCTCAATAGCATTTTCTACCTGTTATGCTTGAGTCTCCGTTAGGGATATGACTCTAATATTCACTTTTGATTTATCACATATTCATTTATCATTTGTTTCTTCATTGATCATTCTTAAAAATAAACTATCTGATCTGTTTGACCTAATTCAGTAAAATTTTTCTTCTTCAAAAGAAGACTTTTTGCTACAATCCTCTATATTGTTCATATAACTTTTATCAATCCACTGTTATCATCATGATTGATCAAACATTTTTAATCACCCTTGGGAGATTAAATTTCTATCATAACTTATATCCAGGACACCAAAATTTCATTTAATTCCAGACAAAAATTCTCCTTTGTATCTATCCTCGATCGTGGGGACTGTGCCACAATCGTGCCCTTATTCTTTTCACAAATTTCATTACCCATAGTAACATCATTAATACTCTCAATCTGTCATCCATTGATCATAAATAGCACTTCCATGTATTACTCTAATTCATTTTAGACTTTGAATTAAGGGAACTATG
>JAOTIZ010000202.1:25963349-25978710 GCA_027123425.1 Erythroxylum panamense
GTAGTACATGTTTAGAACTTTCCAATGGTATATAGTTTGTCATCTTTGGAGTTAGGATGAAGAAGTTATGAGATTGGAAAAACATTCAGTTACTGTTCATATGGGTTGTTTTACTGTTTTATTAGTCACCATGTAGGCAGTACCTTTGAGTAAAATTTTACCTCTTGTAGTGGCTGAATTGAGTTTTGCATTCTTCATAAAAGATGTAGCTTGTCTTTTTATCTTTCCAATGATATGAAGTTTGTGATTCTTGGATGTCGGAATGGAGAGATATGTGTGTTACAAGTGAGGATGTTACTTATGACCTTGGGTTGTGACAGCTATGGGGAAGGTGAATAAATTGTGGTTTTGATGAACTAATTAAGTTGAAATTTGAGAATATGGCAAGTTGAACTTGGTGTTTAAGGTGTTATGAAGTGTTTAGGCTTTGGAATGAGTAAATTTGGGAAGTGTGCAAGTGTTTATAGTGTTAGGTTGAAGAATTGAAGATTGGGAGAGGCATTGGAGGCTTTGAGAAGCCCCAATGTCCGTTAAACGGACATCCATGTCCGTTTAACGGACATTCTCAGGTGCAAAATCACCCCTTGGCTAGTTCCGTTTAACGGACATTCTCGGGTCATTTGGCATCCTTCACTCGATTCATGTCCGTTTAACGGACAGCTACGGGTACGATGATGATTTGTGATGATTTTAGAGGCCGAATCTCATTTTGTGGTCTTCATGAGAGTTGTAGACCTAGATGTCAGCTTTCTAATGGTCTAAACACGAACTAAATCTGATATCTATATTAAAAGTTATGGTGATCGCTCCAAGAGAGGTTCAAATTGATTTAGGGTGTGAACATAGTCTATTACTTTTGGCATAACTCCCTCATCCAACCTCTAATTGAGGTGAGACTTAGACCAATAGATTCCTAAGGCGTATATCTTCCTCCAAATAAACATTTGTATCATTTGGAGTTGAATGGAAAAAGTTTTCATTAAAGGAAGTGAGAGGACGGTAAGGAGATCATGTTTGGGGTATGAGCCCTTTTAGGTTTTTTAAGCATATCATGAGTTATATACCTCCGTTATAGGTGATTCTTGTTTCAAAACGAACTCGAGACTTAAAGCTATAATTTGTATGAATAAGTCGACCTATGATTTTGGTGGTTAATTAGTGTGCACTAACCACGAATGTGGAGTTATAGCTAATGACCCTGTAAGGTATTTAAGCGCAAGGTTCATGATTTTGCAAGGGTTAAATTCTGGATAAAAGTTTTCTTTCGTGGTTAGGAATCCCTCCCTCGTGGGTTGAGCGTCCAAACGTCACGTAGGATGTCGGACACATGTCGCACCAAGGAGGGGTTCCAACAGTATCCAATAGGGATTTAAAACAAATTTTGGAGAAAACTATAGAGTCTTAGAGGAAGGACTAGTCAATTAAATTAGATGATGCTCAATGAGCCTGTAGGATTGTGTATAAGACACCTATTAGCATAACACCCTGTAGGTTGGTTTATGGAAAAGCTTGTTTTCCACTTGTTGATTTGTAACATAAAGCATATTGGGATATTAAACATATGAATTTTGATCTTCAAAGTGCAGGTGAAAAGAGGAACTTCCAAATTAATGAATTTGACGGTTGATGGCTTACGAAAATTATAAAATACATCAGGAAAAAGTCAAAAATTATCACAATCAAATGACTAAGCAATCACAAAAATTAAAGGAGGGAGATCAAATTCTTTTATATAACTCTTTTGTAAGATTATTTCCTGGTAAGCTTAAATCAAGGTAGTCTAGACCATTCATTGTGAGAAAGTGTCTTCATATAGCATAATCGAGGCGAGTCATCTACACAAGAGTATTTTTAAGATTAATGGCCAATTAGTAAAGTTATTGTTAGAGGTGAGCTCGATAACAAAAATATCAACTTAACCAAGCGACCTTGATCATAAAAGATATGTTGAGCTAAAGATGTTAAACAAGCACTACTTGAGAGGCAGCCCAAGAATTTTGGTTTACTTTTGTTATGTCATTTTCATATTTTATTTCTTAATTATATTTTGTTATTTTTATTTCTTGTGTTTTTATTCCTTTTTCTTATATTTTGTAAGATGTAGTTTAACATTGGATAGGTTAGAAATTAAAAAAAAAGTCGCCATAATGAGAAAAATATTGTTGACCTTCTCAATTATATATCGTGTACATAGGAGACAATGTACAACTGTCAGTGTTAGGAAGGGGTTAATAAATTTTTAATGATTTTCTTTAAGTTTATTATAAGCTTGATTAGTCAATTTTATTAATTGATATTCTAAATTGATTGAAATCTGACCATCAATACTCTATTTCATTGTTAAATATTGAGTTGAATTGGTATGTAAAAGGTTAGATTAAAATTGCTTCTTTAAGTCATATTCTTAGGCATCATTGAGATAATCAAATTGAATGAAATTGCATATTATTTACATATATAAATCCATCTTTTTGTGAGCTTTGAGCCTAAGATGAAAATTTTAAATTTTTTTAGCTCTTATTATTCTTTCATGTATGTTATCATATATAATAGAATGATTCTAAAACTTGATTTTTATTATAGATATTGAGATCATATTTGTTAAATTAGAAGCATTAACATGATAAAGGCAGTAGCCTATTTCTTTAATGTTTACAATACCCTTAATTTTATCCTTTAGGTATAACCAAGTTGAGCCTTAGTCTTTTTAGTTGTTATTAACCCACATTGTTAACCTTTATCCTATTTTTCTTGAATACCTTTTTATTATTTTGAACCCATAACGTTATTTATGTTATTTACGTTTTGAGAATTGAAATTTTTTAAAGGTACATTATTTCGTTAATTGTGGTACTGAATGCTTGAATTATTGTTTAGATTGAAAAGAAAGAGAGCATAAAAAATTGTGTATATGGTACCAATAGAGTTGTACTAAAAGTACCTATGTTTTTTATATACAAGTCTTGTAATTTTCTTTCAATAAATTTCCTTCAATTTAACCCTTTCTGATATCCCGACCATACCCTACCTAAAACCCTCTACAACTATATAAAGACCTTTTAATTTTTGTTCTTAGTTTATACATAAGTGGTGGAGATGTGATAATATTGCAAACCTATGGTAAGAGTTCTACTATGTATTGATTGAGAGTTTTAATACTTTTTACCCCAAACATTTGAGCACATTGAGTGAAATCTTAGTGAGGGTGTAAAAGTTTATGCTTTTGATTTCAATGCAATTATTCATTTGGTTATTATTAATATGGACTTACAAAGTTACCTTTAGGATAATTTGATTCTAATTGTATGTTAATTTGGTTCAATAGGATATGATGATTTATAGTATGAATGGAGAAGTTGAGATTGATGAGGGATTGATGTTGTAAAATTGATAATTTTGATTATGGTTTGCTCAAGGACAAGTAAAAGCTTAAGTCTGGGGATATTTCATAGATGCATATTTGATTATATATATACCCCATATTTGATATATATTTGTTTAATATTTTATACTTTTATCATATATTTGGTACTTAATTTGCTCAAAGTTTGTTTATAGGTTATAATTTCCATCATAGACTTAAAGAAAAAGAATTTGCATGAAAATATAATATAAAACAAAGATTTGAAGGAAAAAGGGATACACAGTTGTGCATCAACCTATGTACTTCCTTGAAGCCATATAAAACCACGAATTCTGGGTATTTTGGGTTATACATGATTTAGTAAACAATCAAGTATTAAACTATACATCACCTAAAATTTACTTTAAAAGGACATGTTCAGAGGCAAAATGCGAGAGCATACATTAGGATCTGATTAAAAAAGTTGAGATCGTTCAAAAGGCACAATTATAAGTCAGAGAAGTGGAAAACACAAATAAATCATCAAAAGGTCCATCAAAATATAAGATCAAACCTCTACCTTGTAAGAATATTCGATAAAAGAAAAACAGGGAGATTTGGAATAATGAACCCATTATTTTCAAGTCATTTTTCCTTCTGTTTATGTTTGAATTTATGTTCTACAATATGTAACTAAATTCTTTTAGTGCCTAGTTTAGATGAACCCTAGTTTTATGAAATAACATGTCTTGATTCTTTTATTAACAGAATTGTCTAGATTGGTATATTGTGATTCAATTACATATTTAATATATGTTCTAATAGATCCAAAATATTAATGCATAATTCAGTTTCATAATATAGAGATTGAAAAATCCTAAGTGTGAATAGATCCACCATAATTGGAAGGAGCTAATTGCAAACCTAGAGATAGGATAACATAAATCCTCTAGATTAAAACATAATAGTTGGATTCACAAAGCAATTATATAAACTTTGGCCTGAGTAATTTGGTTGATAACCTTATGATCATGGTTTTCTGATATATATAAGTTTTAATATTTTAACCTCGATATTCTGCAAGCGTACTAGTCATTCGCGTTGTACCTAAGGTGTTTATCCAATGAGTGGGGTTAATCTAATCCTAAAGTCTAAAATCGGAAACTATTAAACAGAAATTAATCAAACAATGAATTTAAACATGAGAACTAAATAAATCAAATAAAACAAAATTAAGTAACAAAACACCAATTGACAATTAAAACTTAACAAAAACAATCAACGAACAATGATTAACAAATTCAGATTGATCGTGGATAATCATTAATGAAAATTGATTGATTTATTGAACAATGATAGCACACCCTAGAATTCAACCTAGTGAATTAACCAAAGAGAGAAAGGGAAATTATATATCTTTAATGCTAACCTAACCGATTAAGATTTATCGAATTAATGGTTTTAGATGATCCTAGGTTCAATTATTCTCTCTCAAGTTATAATTGAACCCTAAAGCATAAACCTTAATTAGATTGTGGGAAATTGTAACATCTTAATTAACAATCTATCCAAAACCTAATCAGTTCTTAAATCCTCTAATAAATAATTAGAAACCTATATGTGATCTCTTTACGGAAGTTTTACCAACCTGATTTAATTCCAAATCTATTAAATTACCTAACTCTCATTAACCCAATTTAATTTGTTTCTTGGTTCAACCTCTCAGTTTATTATTGAGACATGAAGTGCAGGATTAAACCACAGTTAATTCAATAAACACATAAAACAATAAGATTTCATTAAATCAAAAATAACATTCCAAAGGTGAGTATAGAACATCAACCAGTAATTCAATTCTATCATCAAAGTATATATCCTAATTCTACAATCAAATTAAATTGAATTACATAGGGAATATAACTCGAATGGATGAAGGGAGGCTGCATCTTCAGAAAACTTTTTATTCTAGGAAGCACGTTGAGTCTGCGTCGTCTTCCTCTTCTCTCTTCCTTCTTTTCTTTATTGATCTCTCAAAGTTCTCTCATTTAGGGTTTTGTTATGGTGGCTAATAAGTTCCTTTCCTTCTTTGTCTTATTCCTTATATAACTTTTGTGTTCTAGGAAGCCTTAGGATTTTTTAGGGTTCGAAAAGGTCTAAAAAATCCCTTGAAACTTGACTTTTCTTACTGTCTGCATGTCCGCCTGGCGTAGGCCACGATCGTGGGCCATATCTTTGGCTTCTATCACAATCGTGACAATTAGTCTATGATTGTGGGCTGTCTCCAATGCTTCTGTCACAATCGTGGCATATGGGCCATAGTCATGACACGTTGTTTTGACCTGAATGTCTTTGAAACTTCTTCATTCTTCAATATTGGCCTTTAAACATTAACAAACACATCAAGGTACCCCAAAGACATAATAATTAAGCTCACAAAGTTATACTAACTCATAAAAAACACTTAAACACAATTAATTAACAAACTAACACAATTCTAACCTAAAACATTCTAAAAGATTAAGATAACAATTAAAAACATACTGAACTAAGCCCCAAAACATGATGCAATTCACACTATCACTTTAGGATAAGTTGTTATTAGAATCAAGAGTGAGCTATTAGTATATCATAGGAATATCCATGGTCCAATAAATTAATAAAACAATTGCTTAATAAAAGGGTATTTAGGGGGATTCGAAACCTAAACATTAAGTTTTGATATCGATAGTTTTCTAGGTAATTTCTTAATTTTTTGTTAAATCTTGTTGCCTGTTTTATTTTAATTTCTTGTTGCCTGTTTTATTTTAATTTCTTTCCCTTAATTAAAATCCTAAGTCAAACTTGTAGACTAGATAATTTGATAACAGTAACTACTAGTATTTATCGTCTTCATGTGATCAACCCATACTTGCCAATATTAGCTACAGTGACGTCGTGCGATTGCGGTTATTTCATAATTGAAACTTAGAAAAAGTTCAATTAGTGGAACAAGAAGGAGACAAATTAGGGTGAAGATGGGATAATAAAAAGAAAGAAATTAAGTTCTTACAACCTATACAACCATGCATAGGACAGTATAACTCTCTAAAAGCATGTAGGATCATTTCATCACCACATATAATTGTGTAAGTACATACATGGCCATATAAGTGAGATACTGTAGAAGCATGAAACTAGGGAAAATTTTACATACATGATTAGATGCACACCTATGTAACTAACTATGAATTTCCAAAAATCCTAAATTTTTATATATAAGGAAATTTGAGCAGCCAAACAAAAGATGAATCATTTTTAAAAGCACAAAAGGAGGTAGAACTCTTATTTCTTTGAGATCTAAGGACAACTAACCTTCTCTTTTTCTTGTAATGTTGTTATCTCTCTTGACGTTGTTTATACTATTATTTTCTTAATGTTTTAGGTATTCATATAAGAATGATTGATGTTTTCATTCTCAATATATTATTTTTGTATGTACTCATTGTTAGAATCTAGATTACAATATATGATTGTTGTAACTTTGATTCATTTGTAGTAACTAATAGTTGTGAATCATTAGGGATAACATAACACCTGTTAAATGACCCAAGCTTACGTGATTGTTGCCTAGATTAATCCATTTTCCTAGTTCATAATATAGTTTTCATGTTGGGACCCGATCCGGAGACCGGATCCCAATCGGAAAACGTAAGCGAAAGAAACGGAGAACAAAGCGAAACGCAAAGCAAAAGCAGAATCGAATGCGAAAGTCAAGGAAATCGAATCAAATACGAGAAGCGAATTCAAATGCGAAACGAACTAAATGAATAATCGAATCGGAATCAAACAAACTGTTCGATCGATCGAAAATCAAATTCCGACATCCGTGAACAAAAAGCGTAGCAAATTATCGCGTTGGAATCCTTAACTGGTATATTTTTTTTCTTTTCTTTTTTCATTTCTTTCACCTTTAGTCGATCTCATTCAAAATCAAAGAAAATAATTCCCACTTTTGGGAAACTCATCCTTATACAAATTTCGACTTATACAAAGCTTCTTAACAAGTATACATATCTCAATATTCGACTTTTAACCAAAAACATATTCTTATTTTCTCTGCCATATAACCAAATCCTATTCTTTTCTTTCCTTTGTTATAAAATTTTCGGCAGCATAACGGCTGCATTCTAACTAACCCAAAACCTGCAAAGTATTTAAAACGCACTTCTATATTTCTCAAACAATAACCAGTATCATCGGACACCCCGTCCGGAATCCAAAACACATTCAACCACAGTATCCAATAATCAAATACACATTCATATCTCAATTCAATATCCAAATCCCATTCACATTCATTCTCATATCAATTCATACTCATATACAATCCCCATTCATAACCAATTACATACTTATTTCATAACATACGCAAATTCATAATTCATCTCATCCATGGCCAAATCAACAATCATATCTCAATTCCATAAACAATTCCATAAAATCAATCCAAAACCCAAACCAATTATAATCATATACAATTTCATAACTCAAATCAATACCCAAATCCCGAATTCATATACTTCAAACTCCATTATATACAAAATGTCATAATTCACATACATCCTGAAATAAATGCTTGAGAGACATAAATGGAAATTCAAGCCATATACAAAAATTAATACCGAAATCCCAATTTACACAAAATACAAACGATGCAAATTTGAATGACACGCCTTGACATTCTTTCATCCGATCTCCCGCTTGAAAACCTGGAGATGGGGATGAAAGGGGAGGTGAGCAAAAAGCTCGTGGATAATATGCTTATAAATTGAACAATAAGCCAAAAACCTTACAAAAGCTCTTTTTCCCTTTATAAAACATTTTTTCAACTTGAAATTTATCAATTGCTTATTTTTCAAACTTTTCACATCATTGAAAAACCTTCATAAGCAGATTTCAAAAATTTTCACGGTTAAAAAAAACTCAATTTCATATTACGCAATTTCTCAAAAATTTCTCCAATTATAAACAAAATTCAAATTATGAATGCATCACATAACAAACAAAATCAAAATCACATAACACTTCAAACGGTTTGGGTCGGTCCAAAACGAAACGTACTGTACATTTCTGCATAGCGGTCCTGTGCAACCGTGATCGGAACGTACTACACTTTCCTGCATTGCAGTCCAGTGTAGCCGTGACTTATGGGAGTCCGAAATCGGAGCTCCAATGCCACTAGCGAGCAGACGAGTGAAGCCTTTAAAAATGAGACCAGTGTACTGACTCGACTTAAGGGACCTAACTAAACCCATATAACACCTATTCATGCTTGAAAAATAGATTGCCCGAAAGCACATTTCGGAAACTCATATAATGTCATATCATATGCAAACATAAAATCGATCACAATTTTCAGCTAAGATTCGCATAATATCAAAAACAAATAATGCAACTTTATAGCAAAATTTCAAATAATTCAACCACAATGCCTCACAAATATACATATTCAAAATTCTTAATCAAATAAACATAAAGAATTCAAACGATTATTTCAACTTTATCAAATCATTCAAAAAATCCATTGAATAAAGGAATTGTCCTAAACAAATTTAGGAATTTCTCAAATCATTCAGAAATCATGAATTTAACGATTTATAACTATTCCAAAATCAAATCAATTCAAACATTTGAAAAACAATAATCTATAAACATTTATACTTTCTTGATTTTTCCAAAACTTATATAAAGCTTATAATTGAAAGTATAATCATATTACCCACCTCGAAACGATGCTAAAAGCTTGTCCCATTCATCAATTTGTCCATTGCTTCTTTTCATCTTCCAATTTAAAATTACCTAAACCAATTCACCCAATTCCAACATCATAAATAACATAATTACTCAAATTGAGCTTAGAAAACACTAATTCCTCTTATATTCAAGCTACCTAAATCAAAAACTTCCAAAATCTCCAAATAACAAAAATTGGGCATAAACCCTAATTCACAATTATTCAAAATTAATCCAATTACAACATGTAATCTCCAAAATTGAGCATAGAATTAACAAACCCATACCTTTATTAAGGTTTCTAAACCAAAACTTCATCAAAAATCCAAAGCTCAAAAGTTTTCTCTTACCTCATTTCTCCACCATTTTTGAAATTTCTTGGTTCTTTAGGAAGCTCTCAAGCTCTTCCAGGTTTTTCCCTCTTGGAGCATCATCGAAATCCTCCTTGGAAGCTCACAAAATCGAAAACTAGCATTCCTTTCTCTTTTCTTCTTCTCCATCACCGAAGGCACCTTCTTCTCCCTTCTTTCTTCTTTTGTTTTGTTCTAACTTAAAACAATTTCATGCCTTCCTCTTGCCTTATACGGCAGCCCCTATGCCATGTCATTAATGAATGGCTAATGACCTCCTTGCCCCTCCATCTATGCCTTATAACTTACCTCTATAAGTGGACTTCCCAATATGCCCCTATCCTCATGTTAATTCAAGCTTACTTTAGGAAAGGTTTCTAATCCTCAATTTGAAGGAATTTTCCAAAACTTCCTTCTAGAGAAATGTTCCTCCTTGTCTTAATTTCATAATGCACCAAAATCATTTAATTTGGATCACTATATCAAAAGTTATGCTCCAAACAGTTCGGACATATCTTATGTTAAATCATTTTCTAGCACGTTATTTCCATCCAACAATTGACATCCTTAAGGACCAAATTGAACCTCGATTTCTTCATAAAAATTGTAGTCCTATTTCTCTCGTTTAATCCAAATTAAGGATCACCTCATTTGGATTACTAGAGCACAAGTTATGGCCAAAATACGTTCAGATATTCCTAATCCCAGGCTGAACACTAATCCGAACTTCGATTCAAAAATTGAAAGTCTTAGGGGCAAAATTGAAATTTCATTTCTTCATATGATTTGTAGCCCCATGTCTCAATTTTATTTTGCCTCAAGAAGCACTTCAATTGGATCTCCACAGATCACGAATTTCGCAAAAAACTGAACCATGTTCAGAACATTATCTAACTCAATTTGATTAAATTAATCATCCTTAATTTAATCTTTAAAAAAATAAATTTCCCCTGAGAATGTAGCTAATTGTCTTAGGAATCCAATGCTTTGAAAACCATTTCAATCGGATATCGAACGGAAGAGATATAAACAAAAGATTGAAATAGGGACATAATAAGAAATAAGAATAGAGACATGTATATATGTATCAATACATATATATATCCGAATTTTCTAAAAATCATATCTCTTTTTCCCAAACTCCAAATTTGACAAATTTGGTATCAATCGAAAGCTTAAAGGAAACTCTACAACTTCTATGCAGAACTCCACAACCAATTCCATCTCTAAAATGATCAAATTCTAATCAAAGATTCTGTCCAAATTAATAAAACCCTAATTAGTCACATAACTTCTAAAATTTATATCTTTCCATTTCCAGGTCCAAAAATGTCATACTTTATATCAATGCGAAGATCAGAAAGTCACCTACAACCTTCATGAAGGATAAAGAAATCAATATGTCCTCTAAGGGAGTCAAAAACCCTCTCAAAGTTTCTGTCCTATTCAACTCTTCCTAAACAACTTCCAAATTTCAGTCGATCAAAACTCCTAGCCCCGATATCGAAAAATTGCATACTTTATGGCGATAAAAAGCTGGGAATATAAGCTACAACTTTTATGTGGACCATTTACTCCAATTCAGTCCATATCAATCCAGCAATTTGCCTCAAAGCACAGCATACACAATCCTACACTTAGAGCATTTTCAAAACCAAAACAAAATACAGTTAACTTCGAAAGATCATAACTTTCACTCCCGATATCCAAAAATATCAAACTTTATGGTAGCAGAAAGCTTTCAACAGAAGCCACAAATTCCATGAAGATCATTTTCTTAAATTCTGCCTAAATCAAAAAGTCAACTCTCTACTCTAAAAGGTCAAACTTTCTCAATTCTTCATATTCTCACACTTTCGTTCTTTATTTCTTAATTTTCAACTTCCATTTAAATCAACTCATTTACTTAAACTTTCATAACTTATACAAAACTACTTAAATATTAAAGTCATCAAAACTAATAGATTCTTTTCTCATTAATATTCTCAAAGCACAATTTCATCTATAACATAATACATACACAAAAACACTCATTCAATTTCATTTACTATTTCGAAATTTCACTAAAAGATCGGGGTCCAACACTTCTACCTTAAGAAAAACCAAAAGTTAGTTAGTGTTCACAGTGGTTTATGTAAGTTTATATGGAGTTAGGGTTTGAATATAGTTGAAGCTTTTGGAGTCTTCAACAAGTAAGTAGTGAATAAAATTGCTAGAGTTGTGGATTTTCGAAATAAAGTTGATGAATTTATTGTCAGTGCATGATCATGGCATTTACGTAAATTTATATTCTTGAACATTGTGTAAGGGGTGAAAATTGGAGATATGGTGTTATTTGGTTTTTGATGGATTGTTAGTGCTCAGGTGCTGTGGAAATGGTTCTTGGAGTTAAAATAACAATGGACTGATGTATAGGATTAGTGTAGAGAGTTAGATATGGAAAGGTGATATGCTCTCTGCTTCTTCACTCAGCATGGATGAATATATAGGTGTTTATACGAGAGTTGATGAAGACTTAGAGATGTTCAAGAAAAGGTTTTTGAGTTGAGGAGTATAAATAGTATCGCCTTAGGTTGACTTCTGCTTCATCTTAAGTTGATCATCTGTATCGTCTTAGATTGACTTCTGCTTCGTCTTAAGTTGACCATCTGTATCGTCTTAGGTTGACTTCTACTTCATCTTAAGTTGACTATCTGTATCGTCTTAAGTTGACCATCTATATCGTCTCAGGTTGACTTCTGCTTCATCTTAAGTTGACCATCTGTATCGTCTTAGGTTGACTTCTACTTTGTCTTACGTTGTCCATCTATTTCGTCTGCTTTTTGCTTCATCTGCTTCTGCTTTTTCTTTCGTCTAATTTTTGCTTCGCCTGTTTCTTGGCTTCGTTTGCTTTCTGTTTCGTCTGCTTTTTTGCTTCGTCTGTTTCTTGGCTTCATCTACTATCTGCTTCGTCTTATGTGGACAAAAGCTTTTTTAATTCTTTCAGCCATAACTTTGTCATCCAACCTCCAAATGACCTGATTTTTAAAGCATTAGATTTATAACATATTTCTCTATCCCTTTATAGAAATTATAGCTTTTGTTTTTGACTTGAAAAAGATTAATTTAATCGAGGTAAGGGTATCTGTTGGAAGAGCATGAACTGGATATTTTACTGAACATGTTCCTGCATTTTGATGATATCATGATCTATAGGATTTAAAATGAGATGATTTTTGATTTGGAGTAGCCTAGAGATATAGGCCTACAAATTTCCTCAAGAACTTGAATTTTGATTCGTTCTCTAAGATGTTGAATTTCTGGATGAAATTTGTGCATAGTACATTGTTTTTGAATATGAACAATTCAATAATGTTTAAGGCATATCTTCCAAATTACTAAACCAAATTGAGTGATTTCGGTATCAATGGAAAGATAAGACATAGAGCAACACTTTTCTAGAAGAGAGTATGACCAAATTACATCAGTTTCACTTTCTGATTGAATGACAATAATAGACCCGAAAGTGTGACTTGGAAAAAAATTATGAAGTAAGTCAATGAGAAAGGAATGGAGATTTTAATGGTTTTAGCGAGGCATAAATCTAAGGATAAATTATACTTAGATGAGTTTTGATATGGGAATGATTTTGTAATGAAATTAAAGGAAAGATAGCCGAGATTATCATGAGCATTCATTATACATAATTCATTTCATATATGTGCATTATTGATCAATCATAATTGTGCACATTGTGATATATGTGTATGTTGTTTAATATAGAGGATCGAATTGAGTACCATCCTCCAAACATTGTCGGGACTTTGAGGCAATAGCTTCGGGAGCAACTAATGAGTAACCTAGATGGTCTCACTTAATTACTTATTTGCTTAAATTATGTTTTGACTGATAATTGAATGTGTTTGATTGTGGATTCCGGATAGGAGGTCCAATCAATGTGACTGTAGATTGAGATATTGAAGTGAAACTTGAATGTGAATGTGAAGACCTAAGTGCTTTATAATGTGAGTGATTGTGGTACATGCAGTCCATACATGAATGCATAATTAGATAATGGCAGTTGTGACCAGAGTAGCCACCGATTAGAGCAAAAAACTCAACAAGTGAAAATGGGACTTGAGCTCAAAATTGATTAAGAGCCTAAGGCTCACTATGCAAAATGAGCACTGTATCCCCAAACTGATAAGGAACAATTACTAATGAACCCGGTATCCAAAATGAATATGGGATAGTTCAAGCACTCGATCAAAACAATGTAATAATTGGAAAGTGTCTCATGAGAATCTCATATGCACATTGTTAAATATATTTGTTGAAATGAGATGCCTATGCTTAAGTGAAAATGTGAAATTTACGTAAAGTGTACTATGTGAGTATATGTTCAGTGAATTGTTGTGATGCATGAATTGAGTGAACCATCGATGATGGTTACATGATTGAGTTCGCAAAACTAACCAAAATTGCAACGTTGTCTTTTCAGGACCGAGAGATGACTCTAACTACTGAGAGGCTCTACCAGTCGTGTAGATTGTGATTGGCAAGAGAAGTTATGGCTCAAAGGTCGATCAGCTAGAATTTTTAGACAGATTAGTTAGATTGTGTATATTTTCCTCTTCACGTAGTATTTTGGTATTAAGTTTTGTTAATGTACATATAGAAAAGGTTGAAAGACACATTGTAGACTTTCGGTTTTGTGAAGTGAAACGAGGAAAACGTTGGTTTTAAAATATTGTGGTTTTCTATTGATGCTTTATAAGTGAATATTGATATGATGCCATGTGAAGTGAATGTAGTGATCGAACATAGCTCACCCTTATCATAGGTTATGTATCGGAATGACTTCCAGGCATCCCGGTGTGTACTCTGTAGTAAGGGGGCACTACAAAAGACATATATCACAAATAAAATTCGATTCATACCAAGACGGTGTAGATAACCTATGAGTGAATATATATCACATGGAAAGCACATAGGCCTAGCCTATGACTCAATGTATACTGGCTAGGAACCATATAGGCCTAGCCTATTAACTCACTCATCCTGTAAACATAGGTTCTAGTTCCAGTATACAAAAGCATGATAACATCATATGTATAAATCAAACATCGATAGGAGAGCCAATATCAGTATAAGCCAAAATAATCATGTATGACACCACTTGTTGGCCAAACTAACGTGTACACCCACTGATACTCGGTGTTGACTCAACTTTCATCTGTGGTGAGTTTGGACTATAGTCGACAAGAGTGTCATGACCCTAGGTGATGACCTCGTCGGTGTCCAAACCCTAGGTGTGGAATCACCCACGAGTCCCGTAGAAAGGTGTCAATATGATGACTCTACTTTCATGTACCAGCGTCAAGGGTACGATAGTCGCTTAATCAGTTATACCCAGCACACGATTGGCCAATCGTTTTCTCACCTATCACAAAACAAATCATGTCCAATTATTAAGTATAAAATCAAGAAATGCACAATGCCTTTATTTATCGATCCAACCAATAAAATAAAACCGTGCCATGACTCTATGCCAAAAGAGAACAAAAACATGTAGCATACATGACTCGATTATGCATATGTAAATTCCAAAATGTTATCTCATGAAATAAAAGCCATCTTTTATACTCCAAATGCAAAGTTGTTCAAAATTGTAGTTTCAGAAAATTAAACATTGTTCCTTAAATTTCAAGTTCAGATTGGTGGAAAACAATATCATTTCTCAAAATACATAATAAAAACATTAGTTGCACTCCAAGTGCAAAGAGTTATTAAAAACAATATCATTTATTAAATACCTAAGCATATTAGCATCTATTTGAAATTCAAGTCAACCATACATTGCCTAGGTTCAAAATTCACATACAAGTCATCATGTTTGTCTTAGGATGCTCTAAAG
>JAOTIZ010000202.1:25987531-25999077 GCA_027123425.1 Erythroxylum panamense
CGTGCCCATCTGCAGGTCGCGACGTGCGACGGCGAGAAAGCTCCGAAACTCAATTTTTTCACTTTTCTCAACCATAATCCTCCCATCTTTCAATTATAAACACATATAAACATTAAAACACCTCTTAAACTTCATTCCTAACCTCAAAATCATTCATAACAACAACATGATCATCAACCCTAAAAGATTTAACCAATTTTTCCCATAAACCCTAAACCATCGTTTCCTACTCATTCCAAGCAAATCTAGGGTTTAAGGCATCCTAAACAAGAAGAAACAATCGTATACTTACCCGAGAATGCTTCAGATCCTTCGAGAAATCGCCAACTTTAGTTTCCTCTTTTTCCTTCTTCTTCTCCCTCTCTTCCTACGACTCTCTCTTCTCTTCCTCTCTTCTTCTTATTTTCCTCTTCTTTTTCCTTCTTCTAATTTCTTTCTCTATTCTTCTTTTAATTCTACTTAATTGTCAAATGTCCATTTTGCCCCTTTCATTTAAGCCTTAAGCCTTACAACCTTAAGTGTCATGACCAAAATGCCCTTATGTATTCTTACCATTTTTAATACATCCAAACCATATAATAAATCTACTAACATTTTCCTAACAAGAAAATCCAAAACTTTATCCATCAACCTAAAAATTTATTTAAACCATGCTTAATTCATCCAGGAAAGTTTCGGGGCCAACAAACTGGGTGGTAAATTTGCATTTATTATAGAAAGTTGAATGTTGCAACTCGTAAAGACCATTTTCTCCTTCCATTTATTCATCAAATGCTAAAAATATTGACTAGATATGAATATTACTATTTTCTAGATGGATTCTCAGGTTATCTTTAGATCCTTATTGTAGTAAAAGACTAAGAAAAGACATCCTTCACATACATATTTGGTACATTTGGTTATCAAAGAATCCTATTCATTTTTTATAATGCACCCGTCACTCTCTAAGTATGTTGAAAAGATCATAGAGTTATTTATAGATGATTTTAGTATCTATAGTTCTTCTTTTGATGATTGCTTTCACGAACTTATTTTGGAAAGTTGTATTGAAACTAACCATTCACTCAATATAGAAATTTTCCATTTCATTATAGATCAAGGTACAGTTATAGGCATATTGTATCTTCTTGTGGTATATAGGTGGGCATGTATAAAGTTGATCTCATTTATTCTTTTCCTTACTCCTCAAATTTGCAGAAATTTTGTTCTTTTCTTGGTCATACAAATTTTTTCTATAAGTTAATTAAAGATTCACAAAGATAGTCTTCCCTCTATACAAGTTGTTACAACATGATTTCCCATTTGAGTGTGACAATAAGAGCTTTTATCTGTTTTGTTTGCTTCAGTAAAATTTTGGTATTATTTGTTGAGCAATAAATTCATTTTTTACTCTGACCATACAAGTTTGAAGTACTTTCTTACTAAGAAGGAAACAAAGTCAAGGTTAATTAGTTAGATTCTCCTCCTTTAAGAGGTTGATTTGGAGGTAAGAGATGAGAAAGGGGGAAAGAATATGGTTGTTGATCACCTTAACCGGTTGATTAGAAAAGAAGATGATATTCTTTTAAAAGAAATGTTTCTAGGTAAACAGTTATTTTCCACCAATTTCACACCTCCAAGGTATGTAGATATCATAATTTTTTTATTTCTAACAAATTACCTGTGGCTTTTTCAAAAGCTTAAGGGAAAAATTGAAGAGTGAAGCCAAGTAATTTTTGTGCGATGACCCCTTTTTACGAAGGCACTATATGGACCAAGTCATAAGAAGGTTTGTTATTAAGTGTGAGTCACCTTATATTTTAACCTTCTACCATTTCGTACACTTGTGGAAGGCACTTTAGGGTAAAAAAGACCAACTATCAAGTTTTGGAGAGTGGCTTTAACTGGCCTTCATTGTTTAGGGATGCATATATCTTTTGTAATTCATGAGATAGCTGCCAATGAACAGGTAACTTGTCTTAACATGTCACCCATTAGTATATGAGGTTGCTATAGTATATGGTATATAGTGGACGTCTTAAAGTCATCTCAAAAGAAAGTTGTTAATTGTAATAACTTGATTAAAAATAAGAAATTAAAGAATCAAATTCAAAAAGGTATAGAGGTTATGAAATGATGAAATTAAACAAAAAGAATGACTTGCACAAAATTGATAAAAACCTTTCAAAGATATTCTAAGGTTTGCACCACGATCCAAATTCAAGCCTAAATTCTTTAACTTCCCACTAATATAATCTACTACTGTATTCTCTCTTCAATCAAATTAGCAACTATCGATTTAATAGTTTTCATATCCATAAACTAACAATCACCAACTGTTTAATGTTACAAATTAAACAATCCCTAGAACTTATATTTCTAATTCAATCTTAGGGTAATTAATTGTTTAGTTACAATATCAAGTTCATCTTTCGATTCTTCACTAAATATTTTAAGACTAATATATGGACAATCTATTAACCTGATTTTCAACACAACATAATCAATCCAAGCAAGAGATATATTAGTGTGAATTATTGAATCAAGAAATTCAATTAAGTTTAGATGCAAACCCAAGGTAAGAATAATTTAACTCATATTAGTTGAATTCAAACCATTAAATTCCATTGTATTAAGTCGAAATTGAAACAAGAAAAATATGAAATCAAAACAAAAGAACCCTTGAATGATGACTAGGAGTCAAACTCTTGTTTGCTTTCTCCATCTCTCAATTAATGTTGATGAAAAAAATAAATTGATTCTCCCTAATTTGTTCAAAAAGTTCAACGCTTTAAAGAAAAATTAAATAAGAAAGAATGAAGAAATTTCTCCTATCCTGTTCATCACCATTTCTGCTCTCCTAAACAACGTCTAAAACTCTATTTCTGTCTTGATACTTCTCCTATCTTTCTAACCTTGAACCCTTCATATTTAGGTCAATATCTCTTCAAAGAAATGGAGGCTTCCCCTCTTAGATTTCCAACAGATGCTATTTTTCTTAAAACAAGTCCCTGTAGGTAAATTATAGGTCAAAAACTAAGGAAAGGTTAGACTGGGTCTGGACAGATTTTGTATTTCGTTCTTAGCCTTTTTAGACCCTCAAAATAGCACTTTTAGGCCATAAATTTTACATAGTAATTATGTCGCAGGATGTTGGCTTGACTTTGAGCTTTTGAATCATCTGATTTTGATCTCATACACCCAAATACGTCCATGTAAAACTTCAATGGTCAGGCTGCCACTTCTGTAGAAATAAGTCTTACATTGAACAAACGGTTGCTAGTCTAAACAAATTCGCACAGCTACAAATCTAGGATTCCTTAAAATCTTGAGATGTCCTATAAATATTCTCTAAAGACCATGTTTAGATTTGGACTCTCCATCTATGTTGAAAACCTTTGATAGCCAAAATGCTAAAATTGTTGACATGGCCATTTTGCCAAGAGGTGTCTTGGTCTATCTTCTATTCTTTCAATTATGTTCTTTAAGAAGAAGGCACAGTCAAGTTTATTCTAATTGGCCATGTACTTTTTCTATCTCTGATCTTTCTGAATTCTTGTCATACAAGTCTTTAAAGCTTAATCTAAACCAAAAAAACCTAACAATAATCTTAAACTATCAAATTAGAAAAGACTAAAATTGAACAAAAACTATCTGAAACCTAACATAAAATGCATTATAACAACTACCCCACACTTAATGTTTTGCTAGTGTCGAAGTAAAGTTAAAAGAAAACAAAAACAAACAAGAACGAATTTTATCAAGTTCAAAAGTTATCAGATAAAATTAAGATGAACCTTTCAATAATTTCCACAATTATTCTCAAATCAAACAAAACTTATACTAACGCAATCCAATAGCCCTTCCATGCATACCAAAAATGTCACTTCCTCACAACATCTCTCAATTGTTTAATCATGGAAGTGTTTACACTCTTTACATTCAATGAAAATATATCTCGATAAGCTTACTTATTAATCAAATCTCGATCATTTAGCCACAATCAAGTACCAATTAGAAGGTCTTTTCATTCAGTTGCAATGGGGCTAGGGTAAAGGTATGTCATTTGGAAAAGTGAGTTACTCATTAAGTACGTCAATTCTAAGAATTAAGTGATTAAGCATAACTGCTACTTCACAAATCCCCAACACAATTTTTTTCAAACTTCTCCACCCTTTTACTATAGTGGCTTATAATTTAAGGATCGGGTCTCTCTTGCATTATTTTCTTTCTTGTTTTTATTTATTCATTTTTGGAAACATTATTGTAAAAGCCATGGCTAAGCTCATTGCCACCTGGCCAAGTGGAACAAAAATTTCTTTTCTCTGATGCTTTTTTTACAAGAAAAGACTCATAATTGTAACAAAGGTACTCTATTAAAAAGAAATTTCAACTCCAAACAACATGGATAACCAAATTAACCCTACAATTTAATTTTCACAATGACTCAATCACTAAATTCCTTAAATGCTCTTGTTCTTAATGGAAGGTAAAACAAATTGAGAGAAAGTGATAAAATGATTTATGGCTCATAATATTGTGTAAAAGAAAAAACATAGGATCAAAGGCTAAAAATTGGCTCACTAAAGATGTATAAAAGGTTGTCCGTTGAGTTAAGTGGTTAAACCTAATTGCCTTAATCATTTTAATTCTCAATCGCAATTTTCATGTGATCTTGAAACACCAACTTAAGCAAGTTCTAGCAATATAAGAATAAAAAATGTTCACTCAGAAGAATAACCATTTGAAATTCAATCTTAAAGGCTTAAATGCTCGCCAATTGTTTAAGGTAATGCAAAAGAATGACCATCCAAATTGACAATTATTACTCATTCCATTCAATTCTTAAACTCTTTCTTCAAAAATTTGTAAGGCCGTCTATCAAGAATCAGATTAAAAACACTAAAGCCTTAAATGATCTAAACATTAAATAGTTTGAAAAATAAGAAAACAAAACCTTGTAAACATTAAACAAAATAGTAAACCAAAGAAGTTGAAATCAAAACTTGAACAATGTGACCACGTATAAATAGAAAAGGATATAACAAGAGTTAAGCAGAACTTGATTTCAATCATTACATAGTTTGATACAAAGCCTTAATTCCAACTGTCTTGCCATAAACACATAAAGGTAGGGCAAAGTTGACGTATGGCTTTTGTGAGGTACATGACTTTAATAAAGTAAGGCACGAATAAGTTTACGTGCTTTGATCTTGTGTTTGGTTAAAGGAATTGATGAAGCGTGACTAAGGTGGGCAGGGGCACAACCAATCCATGTTAAGGCATAGCCAAGATAATTCCCTATGTTTTCCTCTGCCAAATACAATAAAACTCCCTTTTCCAAGTTTGCATCTCATCGAAAACAATTAATAAACTAAAGCACCTGTTCTAAATCAAATTTACTCAAAAATTTATTAAACTAAAAAATGAAACTAAAATTAAAATTGCCCAAAAAACTATTCAAAAGAATTGCAAACCAATGGGTTACCTCTCACTAAGTACTTCTTTAATGTCATACTATCTTGACTTGGGACTTTGGCTTCTCAAAATTCCTCCAAGTAAGGTTTCACTCTTCGGGTAATAACCTTAAATGTTTCATTTTTCTTCAAGTTTAAGAGCTCCACCACCCTGCATGGAAAGAGTTGGATGATTTGAAACTATCCAATCCATTGAGACTTCAAGTTCCCAGGAAATAACCTCATCCTTTAATTGAAAAACAAGACTTTCATTCCAAGTTTGAAGGTTTTTCCATAAACCATTCTATTGTTTATAGCCTTATTTTTATCTTTGCAAATCTTTGAACTTTTGTAAGCTTCATTTCTGAGCTCGTCAAGCTCTGAAATTTGAAACATTCTTTGGTCCTTTGCTTCATTTAGACCTATATTTGTAGTTTTGCTTACCCATTAAACTTTATTCTCTAACTCCACCAGTAAGTGGCATGCCTTCTCAAAAACTAACTGTTTCGAGCTCATCCCAATAGGATTTTTTAAAGTCGTTTGGTAGGCCTAAAGTGCCTTAGGAAAATAGATTGCCTAATCTTTCCTTAACGTTCTGACCATCTTTTCAAAGATTCCTTTGATTTGTTTGTCGGAGATTTCAACTTGTCCAAAGGTTTGAGGATGATATGGGGTTACCACCTTGTGTCAGATTCCTAACTTTTTCATCAATTCTTTGAACCATTTGTTCCAAAATTGGCTTCCTCCATCACTTATAATATCCTTGGGTGTCTCGTATCTACTAAGAATATATTCCTTCAATAACTTCAAAAAATGTTAGCATTATTTGTCCTAGTTGGGATGGCTTCCACCCATTTGGAGACATAATCAACAGCTAGTAGTATATATTCAAAGTTGAAAGATTTTGGGAAAGGCACTATGAAATCAGTACCCTAGACATAAAAACGTCTCTACCATAATAAAGTTAATAAGAGGAATTTCATTTATTTTTCTTATACTGCCCACCCTTTGGCATCTATCACATCTCACACAATAATCGTAAGAATCTCTAAAAAGGGATGATCAATACAAACCACTTTGAAAAACCTTCTTGGTGGTTTTATTGCCTCTAAAATGCCTTTCATAATACATGTTGTGGAAAATTTATAGCACTTACAATTGCTCCTCCTCTAGCATACATCTACGAATGATTTCATCCTTACAAATCTTGAAAAAATTAAGGCTCATCTCAAATAATACTTGCAAAAGTGTAGAAATCTTTTCTATTCCTAAAATTTCATATCATTTCTCAAGATACGCTAAGTAAGATAGTTAGCAATATCAACATACTATAGGACTTGTGAAACCAAAAATAAATATTCATTAGGAAATAGTTCAAAAGCAATCTAAGGTGTAATCTGTGCATTATCATCATTAGGGTGTAAGCTAGAAAGGTGATCAGCTACTAAATTCTCACTACCTTTCTTGTCCCTAATTTCCACATCAAACTCTTGCAATAATAAAACCTACTTAATGAGTCTAAGTTTAGCCTGTGGTTATGGTAGCGTGTCATAACATTACATAAAATAAATAAAATTATAATTATAACTAGTGATAAGTCTAAGCTAATCACACAGAGAGAGTGTGTAAAGCTTTCAAAATGAAAAGAATTGGTGTTTAAGTTATGGGGTTGGCGTTTGGTTTGATTTCAAATAAGATAGACAAGCAAAATTATACTAAATGATACCAAATTAAAGCAAGAAGGGAAAAATGATAAAATTGATGAATGGGTTTTGAAATTTGGTGCTAGGTTCAATCTCGGCCTCTGCACAAATAAGCATCCTCCATTGTCTTATTATTGTCACAGCTCTCATTAGAAACTATTAATCGTAGGTTAACAACAAGCTCTGTTAACCCCAGTTTTCCTTTAGGTCATGTTAAACTAAAACAAGCTCTTTAACTAAACCTAGCTATCGAACAACCTAGAATAATCTCTCTAGATTTAATAGGACAGCCACATTACTAGCTAGGAAAACACACTAATCGAGGCAGAAACCACACAAGCTCGAGTCGTTTAACTTAGATTATGTTATCTCTAATGATTCAAAACTATTAGTTGCCACAGATGAATCTAAACACAATTATTATGTATTCTATTTAAGATTCTAGCAATGGATTTACGTAAAGACAAATCTAATAGAGCATTAAGATCATTCTTACACAACACCCACTTTAATAAAGATAGGGTAAAAACAATCCCTAAGAGAGAAAGAACACAATGCAAAATGGAGAGATGCCCAAATTGTGTCTTTAGTTTCGTTTTCACCTCAAAATCACAATGGGGAAGCTAGCCCTTCATCGGTCTCCAAATGGTCTGTGCTCTGCCCTTCATTTTCTTCCAAATTAATCCATAGCTATTTTTATCGTCCGAATGTTCTATTTAGATGAAAATTTAAGTTTTTGGGCATATACATGGTTTGATACATGGCTGTGTATCAAACCATAGAAGTCAATTGAATTTGAAACTCGTGAAGATGCACAGTTGGATACACAGCCATGTGTCTCCCAAATTTTATTGAATTGTTGTTATTCTTGTAATTTCTTGTCCAATCCTCACCTTAATTAATCTCCTTCTTACTATATAGGGGTAATTGAGTTTGAACATCAAAATATTGGCTCAAGGAATGTGCTTTTACCCCATTTTAGTTCTTTTGCATCAAAATTGTACCTAATACCTAATATGACTGAAAATGAGTATCTTAAGGCTTTCATAACAATAATCACTAAATG
Source organism: Erythroxylum panamense (assembly GCA_027123425.1). Taxonomy (NCBI): domain Eukaryota; kingdom Viridiplantae; phylum Streptophyta; class Magnoliopsida; order Malpighiales; family Erythroxylaceae; genus Erythroxylum; species Erythroxylum panamense. The sequence continues at coordinate 25,995,736 of JAOTIZ010000202.1, forward strand.
CTAAGAAGTGAATGCATAAACAATTAAGCACACATCAAATTCCCACACATTTGGCTTTTGACATTCATCAGGCAAAACAACATAATCAACCTCACAAACTAAACATTTTCATAATTTTCATATTTGCTAAAAATAGATAGCGATAAGTAAAGAGAAATATTTTTCAAAATCATATCAAGAAATCAATATTCAATGCTCTACTTATAATAAATTGACAAACATCATTTTTAGAAACTGAGCAATCTAGTGGTAGACTTGGACAAAATATTTTTAAATATGATAGATTCATGGGTACACTCATACACCATTCATGATAATGACATTCCACGACTTTGCATATCATTTCCTATCTCCACCGCTAAGATTCATATGAATAATCATAAATCAATAGGACTTTTCAAGGATGTAATGTGGGTAAAAGTTAAGGTGAGATGTATTGGGCTAATGTGGCATGAAAACCATCAAAGTTAGCAATGTAAGAAAAAATACATAATATAAAATCAAGCACAAAAACCAACATTCTCTCAAAACTAGGTAATGTAGCATAAAAACCATCAAAGTTAGCAATGCAAGAAAAAACACATAATATAAAATCAAGCACAAAAACCAACATTCACTCAAAACTAGGTACCATAATGAATGCAAGAATTATACTTCACAGCTCATATTCCAGCTTTTACACCATAAACTACATGAAGCATAACCAATTAGAAGGGATCACTCATAAAAATCAATGATAATAATACATTGACACTATAAGGAGTGATCCTTCAAAGCATCATCTACCTCATATGCATCATACTCAAGTTACTCATTCCATACAACTGTAGGAGGAAAAACTAAGCCTTTCCTCCTTGATAATTTTATTTGAACATTTTTTGCTTTTCTTTTTTCTTTTTTCTTTTTCTTTTCTCTTTTTTAAAAATTGAAAGAAGCTATATTAAGATTAAAATTCATTTATAAGAAATAAAATGATATTTCAAAAATTATAACTAACTCACATATACGCACACCCCCACACTTATACTTTTATGCATCCACAATCATCAATAATCAGTAAATGCTCATCTAGCTTTACGGTTTAGGTAAGAAATTTAGTTAGATTAAAAGCATTTAATGTGGTTAACACAAAAAGGAAAGGAAAAAAAAGCTCAAGCGGGCTTAACCAAAGGTACTATTTGGCTAATGTAGTTTATAAAAAGAAAGAATCCCTATATAATTTGCATGTTAATGCATGTGATAAAAATATGGTTTTGAATAGAAAATCAAAACAAAGTTAGGATGTACATGTCATGAAGGTCACACTTAAACAAAAAGACAATGAGATTGATATAGATGTGTCTATCCATAAAGGCTCAAAATCTCACTGGCTTGTGTTTACCAGTAGTCATTACTCATCTAAAGATATCGTATATTGAACAATCATAAGAGTAAAAATACATGCTTAAGTTACTATGAAGTTTTCTAGTCAATTGACTCTCTAATTATGGCCATATAGTCCTAGAAGCAATAGAAAAGAGAAAATGTTTATTTATTTGTATCGATTCTCTTTCTTTTGTTGGAAAACTTAAAAACACATAAGAAACAAACAAGCTTAAAAACATACATACATATAAGAAACAAACAACTTAAAAGCACATTATAATCCTAACAAATGCAAAAAATGTTAAGGCAAAGAAATAAACTTCCCTTGGGTTACATCCCAAAAAGTCCCTTTGTTTATTGTCGCTGGCTCAACTCCTTGTTTTCCTAATCATATTACAAAGTTATGATCTCCATATGTCACAACTTATGGTTTCTCAACTTAAGGTTCTTCAAGATAGGGCCTAAGTTGATGATCATTCAAATTCATTGCCTTCCTTATCTTCAAACTCTTGATCTCTACTGAGTCTCTGGACTCTTGGGATATCTCAAATATCTCTTCACCCTTTCTTCCACGTTTAATTTCTCTAACTTGCTAGGTAAAGGTCAAGGGTTAGTCTTAATAAAAATTAGGGACATAGTACTCACCTTTGAGCTAAATCATATATCCCTTTCTCCTTTAAGCTTCTTCTCAACTTCTTCTTCACAAGCAATCCATTCAGTAGTCTTCTCAAGATTCTTAAGCTCCTTTCCACTTCGTAAGGTTTCTATGCTAACATTCCTCAGGTATAACTTAGGTTGAGATAGTTGTTTCTCATTGCTTTATGATTCAGGTGGTTAATAATTCCTGTCATCTGACCTTTCTGACTTACCGAGGTCAAGAATTGAGACATTGCATCTTGGTATAATCGATGTATAGTATTAGAAGTGATAGTGTTAAGTAAGTCTTTTAGGGATGAACCTGAGTTTTGATGGCTCTCCAAATTTTGAATGCTAGACCTTGTATCTTGAAAAAATTACTTACATCCTACTAAAAATTTAAAGTATTAATGCCAATAGCATTTGTTAAATCTTCCAAATATGTAGTATTGTTAGAATAAGAGGCTTCTAGTCTATACAGGAATTGCTTTGCATCCTGCAACCCATCTAGGAAGTACACTTACTAGCTATCCCCTCTATAAATAAAATTTGTATGATCACTCCAAACTTTGTTATAGTATTGGAAATATGAGTTATTGGAAAACTTTCTACCAATAGCATTGATAATATCCAGTAGTGACATACTCCCTTCACTGTGCCCTCTTTATACACAAAACATAAAAGAAACCTAAAAAGATCAAGAAATAAATGTAAAAAATAGTTATGAACAAATATATACAAAACACTCATTAAAATCAAGGATAAAAACTAAAGCACCACACTCCCCGACAATGGTGCAAAAATTGATAGCACATTGTAACATTACACAAAATAACTAAACTTAAAACTATAGGTAGTGATAAGTCTAGGTCGATCCCACAAATAGTGTACATAAAGCTTTCAGAATGAAAAGAACTGGTGTTTGAGTTATGGGGGAGGGATTGGTCAAATAAGAAAATAAAGTGAAATTAAACTAATGAAACCAAATTAAAGCAAGAAGTGAAAAATGATAAAATTGATGAATGGGTTTCAAAATTCGGTTCTCAATTCAATCTTGACCTACACGCGAATAAGCATACTCCATTGTCTTGTTATTCTCACTGTTGGGTCTTGAATTTTCTGAATTTCTTATAAATTGCTTAATTGGTTACTATGTTTATATGTTGGTTTAATTATTTATTATTTTAGAAATTGGGTCATTAATGTAGTAGGCTAAGATTGAATTAGTTGGAAAGATGGGTGGTTGGTTAGAATTAATGAGGAGTTAATGGTTGGAAGAGTAGTGCCATATAAGACAAAACAAGGGCAAAGTTGGAAAGGCCATGTAAGTGAGGGGTAAAA
>JAOTIZ010000202.1:26039532-26058736 GCA_027123425.1 Erythroxylum panamense
GAGAATTTAGTTGCTGAAACTAAATTTTCTTGTAGTGTTAGATTAAGAAATGTTCAAGAACTATAGGAGGAAAAAAAATTCTCTAAGAAATGTGTTATCAACATGGACTTTCGTAAGGATTTTAATTTCATAAGCCAGAATTTATTTTACACATGCTAAAAACTTTCAAATTTCTTAAATATTTTATTGAATGGATTGATTAGTAAATCTCTATTATTTTATATTGCATTTTGATCAATGAAGATCTAACTAATCTTATATAGGGTGGAAAAGGCTTAAGACAAGAAGATCTTTTATGTCCCTATTTATTTGTTTTGAACATGAAATCTCTTTTTAACATTGATGGCTTATAACATCATACGTGATATTAGCTTCAAATTCCATAGAATCTCTTATTTGTCCTTTTTTAGCCTGATTCCATCGCTTCATACCTTTAAGCAATTTTAAGCACGTCCATCAACAAAAACAAAAGTTAAATAATTGTGCTATCTATTGCTCGCCACCTTCTAATTGGTTATCTACAATCTCAAGGCTCCAGGCTAAGGCCCTCTCTTTACCTATCTTGGGCTGCCTATTTCCTTTAAGAAACTTAACTATAAGGATTCCCTTGCATGATAATATTTAGAAGAGAATCTATAACTAGTGTAACAAGGCTCTTTCCTTAACTGGAAGATTGCAACTAATCAATTTAGTTGTTAACCCACTTCATATTCATTGATCTTCTTGTATATTTCTCTTTAATGGCTTGATTAACTCACTTCATATTCTTTCTTGGGCTTGCTTATATTTCTCTCCAAAAGAAGCTTTTTTAGAAGATTCTTTTGGTCAAGGGAATCTCACAAACTATTTAGATTCAAGGTTAAGTAGGATGAGGTTCGCTTGCCGAAGATAAAGGGAGATCTAGGTATACAATCTATAAAAATTATCAATAAAACCTTATGGCAAAAAGAATCTAAAGGATTCTAATTAGCAAAGAGTTTCTATGAATTAAATGGATCCATTTATATTTCTTAAATAGTAGAATTTTCTAAGAGATGAAAATCAAAGCCTTTACTTCTTAGTATACAGCTTAACTACTTAAAATTAAGAGAAATTATCTATAAAGACATCAAATATAAGGTAGGTAATGGAAGATATGCTTCTCTTTGGTATGAAAATTGGGGTAACCCTAGCCGTCTACATATAACTAACTAGATGCATTGCTTCATTCATCTCTTCCTTAAGAAATCTCATATTGCTTCAATCATTAATAACAATGATTAGTTAAGCAAATGTGTAGTTATAGGCCAAATCATAAATTAGAGGACCCTTATATATGGTTGAAACACTCATCTAGAATATACACCAACAAGTCTTATAAGGAAATACTTAGACCCTAGTATTTGACTTTAACCAGGTATGGTATCATCTACAGTAAAAATATTTTACATAATAGAGGCTTGCTACTATGGATAGACCGAGCTTCCTTAATATTTCTCAAGTTAGTTAACTTTGTAAAACTCATCTAAAATCATTAAATCATCTCTTCTTTGATTGTGTATTCTCTTATGGTGTGTAGAATGTTATCCAAAATCTAAATGAGTTTAACGACAACTTCACAATACAACCTAGATTGGTTAAGTAAAGTTAGGATGTTAAACAGGGGGAATAGACCAATTTTGATACTGCCTTTTGTTAGTCTATGTATGCCATCTAGAAAGAAAGAAACATTAATGTATTATCCATTTATATTATATTTATTTTAAAAAATCTATTTTATTAATTATAGTCTATCTTTTACTTATTTTAACATATCTTTTTAAACCCAACTTTTTCTATTCTTTCTTATCAAAATTTAAAAAGTAATTAAACTATACTAAGACCTTTTCTCATACTATTGTTTCCTAAAGTTTTCCTATATCTTAAGCTAACCAAAAAGAACTTTTCATAATTTGATATATTAAATCAATAGCATTGTATTACAATTTTTAATAATAGTTTCCAAATGCAAGTTAATGATTGTTGCCCTGACTTAAGAGTGTTAAATCCTTAAACTAATTATCTCTTGACATATGAATCTAGCATTGTCTTGGTTATGTGATGTATGTTAGACATACATTACTTTTAACACTATTTTTTAATAGTATATTCCCTATATTACGGATTATTTGTGAAATATTTGAAATTTAATTTAAATTTTTTTTCATTTTAGGTCTTATTTCTGCCTATGCAAGGCAAAAGAGCAAAATTAGATTAAATTAGAGCAATTTTAAAAGATTTGGAGAAGGACCCTTAAATATGGCACTTACTCGCTACTATGTTAGGACCATGTACAAAAGTGGTCACTTCTATTTCTCCTTCATAAACCTACACACTTTTATGTTATCTTTTGGATGAAGAATACAACATCTTACACAGATTGGTGTAAGTCCTATTTTAGCATTAAATATTTTTTAAGAATTACCAAGATAACATGGCCAGTACACGAACCTCATATTGGGGATGTGTAGCTTATTAAAAAGTTAGAGTTTCAATATAAAAAGAAAAAGGAGGTAAAAAAGAACAAATATTTTGGCTAAAGAATAGTGGAAAAGTTGTGGATGGTTAATGGGAAACTACTTTTGCATTTGTTATTGATTTAGATTGCATCATTCATTAAAGATAGAAGAAGATTCCAGCAAGACTTTATAAAGATTTAAGTTTTAAGAACAATGATTTCTTGATCTTGATTTCCTTATTATTGATTCAGTTCGTAGCTTCATGAAAGCTATAACCATGTTCAAGGAACTCTCTGGGTTGAGTATCAATATGAATAAGAGTCAGCTCACATTTTTGAAAGTTGCAGCTACAATGGTCTCAAGCATAATCTACCTTACTAGTATGGAAGAGAAGTCTCCATCCCTACTTTATTTGGGGCTCCCAATGTCAACTACGAGATTAACAATACTAGAATATCTGTTTGTGGAGAAAATTTAAAAGGGAATAGGGTCTTGGGTGAATCAATTCCTTTCATTCGCGGGGAAAATTTAACTTATCTAAGCAGTTCTTAGCTCTTTGCATGTTTACTAGAGCTAACATGTATTTCTTACTAAAGGGGTAATTAAATCGATTGAAAGATTACTCAAGGATTTCTTATGGAATCATACGACGAGAGCTAAATGGTGTGCTAAAGATAAATGGTCAGACATTTGCTTTCTAAAGGCCGAAGGAGGATTAAACATTCCTCCTGTGAAACTCACTAATTATATCCTTAGCTTGAAACCGTTATGGTGGATTCTTGAAGACATGCAAACGTTATGGATACATTCAATTCATTCTTATTTCCTTAAAGGAAGAAGTATATGGATAGTATGTGAGACTAATAGCAACTCCTATTTTCTAAATCAATTAATTCGTTTGAGGAACCAAGTTCAGGATCAAGTATCTTGCACCATTTGCAACGTGAAGCTCATTTCTTTATGGTTTGATAATTGGACAAGTTAAGGACCTTTATTCCAATCTCAACATTTACTCAGAGGTTATTCTTTTCCTTTCCATACTATAATGGATTCTTTCATTAACGATTGTAGTTGAAATTTTATAGACAACTTTAAACATTTGCAACCCCTCTACAATCCCTCTCTCTCTAAGGATACATTCCTTTGGCATAGCAGGCCAACTCATAAAATAACAAACAAGGTCTTTTGGGACTTATTAAGGGTGAGGAAACTTGAGGTATTTTGGCATAAAATGATTTTACCGAGAACTTCTTTTCTCCTATGGCTCACTATACAAAACTACCTGAATACAGCTGATTGGATAAGATATTTGAGCATCAATCCCATGTGCCCCTTCTATCAAATCCAGGAAGAATCTAGAGATCATTTATTTTTTATATGTGAGGTGACTAATAGAATATAAAGAGTTATTCTCATATGTTGCGGTTGTCTTATCCAAGAGAATAACTTCTTTGTTATTATTCATTGGTTATAAAGATCTCGTCCCACACAATAGTGGTTAGTATACGTGTCCAATCTATATGGAAAGAGAGAAATGCTAGGAGATTGAATCCAAGTCCAAGCCTATAGACATTCTTATCTTTGAAGTTTTACACATCATAAAAGAACTTGTGGCACTATGTAGTACTCCTACAACCAACAACATTCTCTAGTCTTTTTTCTTTCGATTATAATATGTTGTTTAGCTAAATAGTATCTGATGTTTTTATGGCTTTAAGGCATATTCCCATAGACAAGTTGTGAGCCTTTAACTATTTTTTTTCCTTTAAATTCACTTTATTCTTTTTTTTTCAAAAAAAGTTAGGGTAAACCTAGGATGCAACATATTTTGACTTATTCTTTGGTTTAAAGAAGATCTATTTTCTTGAGATTTATCCATGTTTTTATAACTAATTGAATTGAAAGAGTGATAGTGTAAGATTCAATTACTTGATTCATGTACCAATATTAGAAACATAACATGTATGACTAGGTCACAACATGGGTAAAAAGGGTTAAACATAAGCTATCTAAGAGAAATCGTAATATCTTATTATAATATGGTGAAACCTATTAATAGAGCTCTTAGAGCTAATTAAAACAATCTTAAGTTGTCCCAAAATCAAAATATCCCCCTGCACCCTATAAGTCACCCATACCATTACCTTAGAGATTAGTTAAATACAAATTAGATAATGAATTTGGAAAGCTTTTAGAGATTCATTGAAAAATATATATTAAAATTCCTTTTAATAATGCTTTAAAAAAGTTGCCTTTAATGCTAGGTTTTTAAAGAAAATCTTATTCAAAAATAGAAGGCTTAAGGAGTATGAAGTTACAATCTTAATTAAGGATTATAAAGTCGTAATTTAAAATAGGCTGCCTCTAAAACTTAAAGACCCTGGTAGATTATTTATCCCTTGTGCCAATGGTGGCATAAGCTTTTATCACATTTTATATGATCTAAGGGAAAGAGTTAGCCTTATGCCCCTATCTGTCTATAAGAGGCTCGAGGTGGGCAATAATAAACTTGTTATTACTTCACTATAGTTAGCGAGGAGTTCTGTTAAACATTTGATAGGTGAAATAAATCACTTATTAATATAGAAATCACATATAATATGTAAAATACATAAAAGGGGGGTTAAATTGTGTTAAATCGTCTAAGATATTAATCTTTAAAATCTTCTTGATTTTCTTAACAAATTCAAATGATTACAAAATAACGCACTTAATTTGATGAGTAATGCAACAACAAAAATTAGTATATATTCTTCTAATAACAAGAAAATTAAAGAGGTAAGAGTTAGAGAATATGACACCGCGATATATACTAGTTCCCCTTAACTTTAGGTTACGTACAGTCTTTAGAGTTCGTATGAGATTTCACTATCTCCTTCAACATTACAAGTATTATTTCTACACTTGTAGAGCCTCTTCAGGTCTCTTTCACAAAGTATTCTTTATCTGCTTCCTTAGCCTCTTCAAGCTCTAGTCTTTCTTTCACTCGAAAAGATATTGTTTGAGCTTCACGTTATAAATGTATTTGCTCTCTTTCTTTCTTTCTTTTTTTAGAATATTTTTCACAGCGTGAGCACTTTAACACATAATTTCTCTAATTATGTTTTGTACATTCCCTTTTTTTTAAGTTTACGACTATAACTAATATTTATAACCTAAATCTCTAATAGTCTTCTTTAATAAATCTGCTTGTAGAGTCTTCTAAAGTCTATTATTAATTGAGTCATGTAACCAACTTCAACTAATTGATGTTCTAGTACCTTCTTCAATTACATCGTCTTGCTTAGATTCGTATGCTTCGTCTGGTGTCTTAGACTTAATCACTTTGTTTGTTCCATCTTAGACGCTTTGTCTTATTCAACTTTTACTTAAGTATCACCTTGATTTGATGATTTGTGTCACTTACATTTATCTACGCACTTAACAAATTCATCAAAACAGTTCACACACTTCTGTTATTATTATTATTATTTGACTTTCATTAAAATAAATAAAAGAAGTAAAGATTTCTTGACTTAACAATCTCCCCCTTTTTGATGATAACAAATAATCATAATATTAGAAGATAAAATAATAATCAGACGAATAAAGTCAGATACACGATGATAATTTTTTTTTCTAATTCTAATTCTCCTTTCTACTGTTCTCCCCTTATTTGTTATTAATCAAAAGATAGTTCATTTTAGACACTTCAAAATTTTAGAATACATTTGTTGAATATCAGTGTGGATCATCTTGAGGTCTTCTTTTATAGAAACACATAGAAGTGCTATTTCCTCATGAAGATCACCTACTGCATCACCTAGTTCATCAACCTTAGTATTAATTTCCTCAATGTTTTTAGCTAAGGCTTCCTGATATTTCATCAGCTTGTGATTAGCTTCAATCCATTTGATTAAATTCTTTAATAGCTCTAAATTAATAGTGGCATCTTTTAGTATTTCACTAAGTGGACGAATGTGTTCAAAGACAAATGGTTTTCTAGGTGAATCATCTAATTCTATAATTTTAATTGAGGATAATTTGTAAATCGGTTGCCCTAGAAGGTGTAAAATAGTTTTAATTGAAGGAATGAAACCTAAGGGTTTGAAATAAATGAGCAAATGCATAAAGGTTTCTAAGTTAAAATTGATACCTTCAATTGTGATACTTTTGTACCTTCCTTCTGATATTGTACCAACTAACTTCAAGCTTTTGTCTTTGGTAGATGCTCCAAAATTACTTCCTGATTCCCTTGATATACGATGTGATACATAGACACCTATAGGTTGAGTTGCATGATATACATCGTCTATGCTCTTCACTTCCACTTGAATCTCTTTTTTCTGTGAGATCATCTTCTCGTCTTTCAGGAAACTTCTTCTTCTTTCCTTTTTCTTTACTGACTACCAGTGCTGGATGTCTAGGTTGTACATCTAGTATAATCTTGATTGTTGTTCTGCTTGTCACTGGATAGATTGTATAAGGCTCTTTTGTAATTTTCAATGGATATGGTTCTGCCTTTCCATCTCGAAGAATACTATATAGTCTTCGTTCTTTAAGGATTAGAAGATGTATCATCTGATCATTTACTATTATAGCTTCAACTTGAACCTTAACTTTCTGTTTAGAAGGTTCTCTGTTACGATCAGGTGTTGATTCTCCTATGACCTTCATCTTTAAGTCTTCTTTCTTTATCGATTGAGGAGGGTTGTAATTTTATGTGAAGATTTTGAAGATTTCCAAATTCTGTTCACAAATAGGAGAAATGAGTTTGAGCATGGTGACTAATTTTATGTGGGCAAGCCATTGAACAAATTGTGAGGAAATTATTGAGATTTTATGAGAGTGAAGATGAACCGATGATGGTCAAGTTTCATGATCCGAAGTTGGGCTCCACAAGTGGGATCCAACAGTTGTGGTATCAGAGAAAGCTCAAGTTTCATGATTTTGGAAGAGTTGGATTTCGGAAACAAGCGGGGTCCAACATGAGTGGTATCAGAGAAAGAAAATGAAGCGATAATAGTTATGGTTTTCTTCAAGAGTTGGGTTCTGGAAACAGGACCCAACACATGGGAAGGAAGAATATTAGTTTTGTTAGTTAAGTAGGCTCTCGTAGTCCATTTAAATATCTTATGGAGAACTGTAAGATCACATTCACTCCCTCACCGTGAAATACAATAGAGTTATTCATTTTTCTTGATGTATGCTAAACAACGATTGAAGATGAGTGCTTTCCTTAGCTATTTTGTTAGAAATTTAAAATTATTACTTCTCTTTTTCTGTTCAACATTTAACTTTCTATTTTGCAATTTGAGCATATACCTGAAAACAATAATTGATTTTGTACCTGAATGTTTCAACTGATTTTTGGTAAAAAAATGAAATGAAATTCTTTTTCAAATCATTTTTTTTATTCAAATACTGAGCCTCAACAATTGTGGTGTTGTTTAATTAGTAGTGAAAAACTACTAGTTAGTATTAATTAGTAGTGAAAAACTCAAATAATAAACTAGAAAGTAAAGAGTTGGAAGAGATATGAGTGGAGAGCATGTCATTTGGTTATGCTTTTATATTTTCTTATACTTGCTTAACCTTCTATGACGTGCTTGATCTTTTACGGTTGTGCTTTTATATTTTCTTATACTTGCTTAATTCATATATGTAGTGGGGATTTTGTTGTTGATAGAAAATGTCAAATTCAAGTCAAGCTATTCAAGGTGGGGATAAATTGAAAAAAAGGATTAAAGCGGAGTGGAATGATAGAAATCTTAAAATTCTAATCAAAATTTTTGTGGAAGAGACATTAGCTAGAAATCTACCAAATGGTCACTTTAACAAGATTGGATAAAAAAAATATAGTTTCAAAGTTTGCTCATGAAACAAAGAAGAATTATGAATACAAACAATTTAAGAATAAATAGGATAGATTAAAAAAGGATTGACAGCTTTTGACAAATTTAGTAGGTAAAGAAACTAGACTAGGATGGGATCCAACTAATCAAACTATTGATACAAGTGATGAATAGTGGGAAAAGAAATTGAAGGAAAGCATTTAAGATTTAGATTTATAATGTTCTAATGTTAATTGATAGTTTAATGAAACAATATTATTGTAGAAAAATCCCGAGGCTTCCAAATTCTGAACTAAAGGTTTGAAACATATTGAGCAGTTGAATATTTTATTTAAAGATGTTGCAGCTACAGGGAAAGGAGCTTGGGCATCGTCTTTCAGGTTTTGTACCAAATGATGCTTATGCACCATTTAGAGAAAGCCTAGTTGATACCCATCTTGATGATAACATTTTTTAAGGCTTTACTATCAATTAAGAAATTGGAAATATTAATAATGAGATTGGTTCGTCAACTCCTACTCTAGGGACTTCTACAAAAGGAAAGGGGGGAAAAAGAAAGAAACATGATATGAGAATAGGGGCAACAAAAAGGTTGCATAAACTTTTGGTCCGTATATGTGATGCAGTAGAGCGTAGAACTTTAGTAACCTCTATTAAAAGAGACGAACATGGTTGAAGCATTTCTGAGATGATGGACATATTGCAAAGTATAAATTAAATAGAAAGGGGAGGTGAGCTGTTTATGTTAGCTACCAAATTATTTTTGAAGAAGGAAAATAGAGAGATGTTTGTTGTGTTGAAGGATGTTGATTTTCAAATCGAATGGCTTAAGAACATAAAATGATTGTGATGCTTGTAATGAATTAGACATTTATTTGTTTACTAATATTGGACTACTTGTTATGTGTTGTATTGGAATTTGCTACTTGTAATGTGTTGCATTAGATTTCTATTTAGTTAATTTAAGAACATGAAATGATTGTGATGCTTGTAATGAATTACACATTTATTTGGTTACTAATATTAGACTACTTGTTATGTGTTGTATTGGAATTTGCTACTTGTAATGTGTTGTGTTGGATTTCTATTTGGCTAATTTTGTTGTAATGAATTAAATTGTACTTTATTATTATTATGTTATGATTATTGCTATATTACCTTGTTATACAATAAGCTAATTATTTATTATTTATATATATTTTGATACAAATGTCATCTTCTGATAATGATTCTGACAATGATCATGAATATAATGAAAAGATTGAAGAAGAAATTTTGTATGCGGTTCAAACTGGAGTAACACTAACCATAGACCATTATATTAAATATTATATTAAACAATTATGTAGAACATCCCCTCACATTGGATGGATGTTTGTAATGGAGATGCTTAATGGCTATAGAGATAGATGTCATCAACAATTGAGAATGGAGAAGGATGTTTTTATTAAAATATGTAAATTGTTGAATGAGTCATATGGATTAAACACAAGTATCAATAGAAGAGGTGGTGTCTATGTTTCTGATCACTTTAGGTTATGGACTTTGCAATAGAATAGTTCCAGAAAGATTTCAACATTCTGGTGAAAAAATTTCTAGATGGTTTGAAATAGTATTAAAGGTTGTTTCATGTATGTAAATTGATTTCATAAAATTAAAAGATCCAACTTTTAGAGAAATTTTAAGAAAAATTAAAGATGATAGAAGGTATTGGCTTTATTTTAAAGACTGCATTAAAGCAATTGATGGAACATATATCCCAGTTGTAGTTCCAAGGTCTAATCAAATAAAATATATTGGGAGAAAATGCATTTTTACACAAAATGTAATGGTTGTATGTGATTTTGATATGTGCTTTACTTTTTCCTTGGCTGGTTGGGAAGGCACAAGGCATGATGCTCGAATTTTTATAGAGGCTTTGCGTAATGAAAAATTACACTTCCCTTATCCACCTAGAGGTTTCTTAATAATTTAGTACTTCTTTATTAATTTATTTTTTAATTTGGAATGTAGGAAAATATTATTTGTTAGATGCAGGATATCCTTACATGCAAGGTTATTTAGGATCATACAAAGGTGAAAGATATCATAGTCCTGATTTTCGATGTGCTAGTATTCCAAGAGGGAAGAAAGCAATATTCAATCATGGACATTCTTCTTTAAGATGCACCATCGAAAGAACATTTGGCGTTTGAAAAAATAGGTAGAAAATTCTATGTCAAATGCCCAGTTTTTCTTTTCCAAAGTAAGTTAAAATTGTAATTACTTCAATAGTCATTCATAATTTTATTAGGATAAATGCTCAAAAGGATGAAGAGTTTTCTCCCTATAATGAAGATGATGAATTACTTCTTACAAATGAAGAAACCAATGGAAATGAAAACGTTGAAGAAAATCATTTAGATGAGCTACCAAATAACGAGATGAATGATGCGATAGAACATATTGCAAATCTTCTTATATTACAATAAAATGCATAATTTATTATGTATTTAACTATTTACTCAACTTGAATATTTATTTTGGGATTATAATATTGTTTACTTTTTTATATATTTTAATATTAGTTTTATTTCGTACAAAAAAATAAGACATCTCTTTAAATAATTTTCTACAAGATAAAAGTGAATTTGTCAAACAATTGTAAAGTAAATGTAAACTCATTGTTTAATGTACTTTGAATATTATTTATATGTATAAATAATTTTTATTACAAAGTAAGATATAATTAAAATTAATAAAAGTGTTTTTTATTTTCATGTTGCTAAACAGTCTACTATATGAATTTTTTTAAAAAAAGTTATTTTTTTAATTGACAATCAAACAGTCAACCGACTTCTTAGAAAAGCTCTTATGAAAAAAGCTCTACTAACAAAAGTTCTACTGATATAACATCTAATATCTATAACATGAAATTGAAATTTTAAAACTAGTTTGGTTGAATTCTAATGGATAAGTAGCTGAATTTAGTTATCAAAAAAAAAAGTAGCTGAATTTAATGTACTTTCATGAGAAATAGAAAAGGCAAAATTAAACACGCCTGATAGTGTGATTTCTGAGGACATGGCAAGGAAACCGAAGTGGCGGCCTGTGATTGGGCACCAGACAATCTAACAGAAACACTGTACCATGAAACTTACACGTATCATAACTACCAAAGAAATTCTTCATAGATATGGGTTTTACATTAATAACAGCCGTGTCCAATGGCCAGAAAGGAATGGCGTAAGTGGCATTCTTGTTCCTAAGATGGTGCAAATCTAAATCCTCCTCTTACCACTTTCACTCCCATTCCATATTCTGCCTTTCTTAGCATCTCATTGTGAAGATCAAGATACATTTGCTCCTCAATTTCTTCGCAGTAAGTTGTTTGTCTTGTGTATGATTTTGTCCAAATTTGACGCTATACTGCTCTGGCTGGACTTGAATAATTTACTTCACCCCTCGAGTGCTTTCTGTTTTTCTTCCTCTCTGCAATGAAACGGAAAGTAACAATTTTTGACGTGAAGCCACTCTCTTTCTTCATTTTGGAGATGTTAAAAGATTGAATTTTTTGTATTATTTTTTGTTTCTTTTGTGTTTCTCGTTAATGTTGATGATTATTCATTTATTGTTTCTCCCTGTAGCTGTTAAGGTGTCTTTAATGGTGCCTTCTTTATAATGGATTTGTTTCATTATTTTTCTTACAGTTGAATCATTCTTTGAGAGAAGTGTAGTAGGACCGGTATTAACGCTGACTTGTCAAGCCGTTGAATTTGTCCTAATTTATAGTCGAATCCTTTCTTATTGTCTTTTAACATACATCTGGAGAGTTTAGAATCTTCGTTAAACAATTTGATGAAAACAGGGCTTCAAGTTTGATTGCTTTTGCCTGGAAGTGTACGTCTCAAGGTTTTTAGTCCCTGAGAAACCATAGACCAGGTGGTTTTATTTGATTATCTCATAACTTCTTCTAGAAGAAACTTTGATCAATTTGGATTTCTTTTCCGTATTATCTTTCTCATGTGATTTGTTCTAGCTATTTATCATGTAGTTATACAAAGAAGTAAATGCCTTTCAGGTGCCTCATGGCCACAAAAGGGAATCCAGGAGACCATAGAAGTAGGAGGTCTCTGTCGATTGCTGTTGCAGCTGGCTTGTGTTTTTTCTTCTACGTATTGGGTGTCTGGAAAAAAAGTGGTTTTGGGAAGGGTGATAGCATAGCTCTGGAGATTACTAATCGGAAAGACTGTTCTGTTCTTAACAATCTGAATTACGAGACAAGTGGGGACGGAGGCATGCTTGATGGTTCTGATTCAGAAGTCAAGGAGGTCAAGCCTTGTGAGGCCAAGTATACAGACTACACGCCTTGTCATGATCAAATGAGAGCAATGACTTTTCCGAGAGATAATATGGCATATAGGGAACGACATTGTCCTCCAGAAGAGGAGAAGTTGCATTGCCTTATTCCTGCACCTAAAGGGTACGCGACCCCATTTCCGTGGCCAAAGAGTCGCGACTATGTACCATACGCAAATGCACCTTACAAGAGCTTGACAGTTGAGAAGGCTGTTCAGAATTGGATACAGTATGAGGGCAATGTGTTTAGGTTCCCTGGTGGAGGAACTCAATTCCCTCATGGGGCAGATGCATACATTAATCAGCTTGCTTCTGTGATCCCAATGGACAATGGAATCGTTAGAACTGCGTTGGACACTGGATGTGGGGTATGCGGTCCTTACTTTTCTTTAGCTTCCATATTGCATTCTTAGATGAACTGCTAATTCTCATTTATATTTCTGAACATCTAGTGCCATTCTTTATTGGTTTCCTCTTCACGATTTGCTTTTGTGCATAGGTTGCAAGTTGGGGGGCGTACCTTTTCAAAAAGAACGTTATAGCGATGTCCTTTGCCCCCAGAGATTCTCATGAAGCACAAGTTCAATTTGCGTTGGAACGAGGTGTTCCAGCCACTATTGGCGTTCTTGGAACTATCAAGCTTCCATATCCTTCGCGAGCCTTTGACATGGCCCACTGTTCGCGTTGTTTGATTCCATGGGGTGCCAACGGTGAGGATGATTGCTTTGAGTTTGCTGTGTGATGTAGGTCTTCTTGAGCAAAGCAGAAATGAACACATGCTGAATATAATGATATTTCCTCTGAATTAATATTTTTGCTATAACATTTTGATGTATGGTCCAGCTAAAACAGCTTGAGCTGTTATTTCTGTGTAGTATCTGGATATCCCGTAATTTTGCAGATGCTAATCTCTTTGAACTTGGCAAGAGTAAGGAAACCATTTTCAATCAGATGGTGATGAATGACTTACATTTGAAATGGTTTCATGGTCCTAACCTTTTTTAGGATTAATCTCTTTCTCATTTGGGGATAGTAGTGATGGAAGTTTCAGATAAGATCATAACTTGCTTCTTTTTTTTACAGGTGGGATGTACATGATGGAAGTTGATCGTGTTCTCAGACCTGGTGGCTATTGGGTCCTTTCTGGTCCTCCTATTAACTGGAGGATAGATTACCAAGCATGGCAGCGTCCTAAAGAGGAGCTTGAGGAGGAGCAGAAGAAGATTGAAGACGTTGCCAAACTCCTTTGTTGGGAAAAGAAACAGGAGATTGGTGAAATAGAAATCTGGCAGAAGAGAATAAACAAAGATTCTTGCCCTTGGCAAGATAACCAACCAACAAGTTGTCAGTCCATAAATTCTGATGATGTCTGGTGAGAACAATTCCAAGGCATTTCTTTTGTGAATTCGAGGTCGTTTGTTGCACTTTCTTGGACAAAAAACAATCATTTTCTTCTGAGAAGAACGTGATTCCAAGTAATGGTAATAAATGAAGTTATTTCGCCTGGACAAAACGAGTAAGTAATGGTAATTCTTGCTCGTTGTCCTTTTTGTCACTTGGTCTTATTACATTGGTCTTTTCCTTTATTTTCTGGGACACAATAGGAAAAGTCAGAAATTCAGAATCGTATCTTCTATTAAAGAAGTGTTGCTCCAGTAGCAAAGTTTCACATGTTAATTATTCAAAGTAGCGTGTTTCAGCTGTGATCACCACACATTGTTTCTTAGCGTTTGGGTTTGGATTATAAATAGGTATAAAAGAATGGAAGCATGCGTGACACCTTATCCAGATAGTAACGGAGCTTGGAGACCATTTCCTGAAAGACTTTATGCCGTACCTTCCAGAATATCCAGTGGCTCCATTCCTGGGATATCTGTTGAGGCGTATCTGGAGGACAATCGGACATGGAAGAAACATGTCAATGGTTATAAGAGGACAAACAAAATCATTGACTCTGGGAGGTACCGCAATATCATGGATATGAATGCTGGTATGGGAGGTTTTGCTGCAGCACTTGAATCTCCAAAATTGTGGGTTATGAACGTTATGCCAACAATATCTGAGAAAGACACTTTGGGCGTCATTTATGAGCGTGGTTTGATTGGCATATATCATGATTGGTAATTCCTATAATATATCTCTTTTCCATCTCATTCCTCCTCTAGCATTCCTTTATTGAACTGGATCCAATGTTCGGTAACAAAAAATAAAAGAATGTTATGGAATTTATCGACATTGCTAAAAAAAATACAGGTATCACCCTTAACACTAAAGTGAGTTTTCCATTCTAAAGAACTTAATTGACCCTGATGATACTGAACATGGCCTCTTTATTTCATTAGTGGCATTGTCTAATTCATAATCTTCTTCTGTAATTTACCAGGTGTGAAGCCTTCTCTACATACCCAAGGACATATGACCTTATTCATGCAAATAGTGTTTTTAGTTTGTACAAAGACAAGTAAGTTTACATCTTTTCTTCTTAGTACTAACAGTAGTAAATCAGATCTTTTGTTTACGATGATCCCCTAATTACGAGTGATGGAAGCTTGCTTATACAAACTTTCAACTGAGAAACATAAAAAGAAAAAACATTTGTTATTCGTTCAGATAAACCAGGGTATATCTAGCTCTAGATCAAATATTGTCAATACTGTTTAGCCTGGAATCTGGAGAAAGTATTTTTGTGATTACTGCAGGTGCAGTATGGAAGACATTCTGCTGGAGATGGATCGGATTTTAAGGCCGGAAGGGACAGTCATAGTCCGTGATCAACTGGATGTGCTAATCAAAGTGAAGAGAGTTGTTGGAGGAATGAGATGGAATACGAAATTAGTTGATCATGAGGATGGCCCTCTTGTCCCAGAGAAAATGTTGTTTGCTGTTAAACAGTACTGGGTTGCTGAAGAAGATGAGAATAACACATCGTCATAACGAGCAAGAAAGATTATCCTGTGAATTTGAGTAAGGGAGGTTACGTCTGATTCAGGTCCAACAAATCGAGTTTATGCCAGTTCACTCATATTGCATGTAGCAACGCACACTGTCATCATCTTGTCTACGTCGAGGAAGATATAAACATAGGTTTATTCCATTTTCCATGCTTCTTAGGTATTTTGAGGATGTTTATTCGTCATTTATCCATCTTTAGATTTAATCACAGGTCCGGTGCAATCCAGTAATTGCATCCTGTATATCCTCTTGCAGTATGTAAAAGAGTTGTGAGGCTCTTCATTATGTCTTTCCGATTTCTAATCTACTCTGAGGGAATCTTTTTTTCGGTGAGCTTCCAATAGTTTTTGAAATATTTCTGATCCTCCTAACAATTTAGGCTGTCTATTTCATTGTGAATACACTTTTTTTTATAAAGTAAAGTTGTATTAATAATAGGATGTCCCACGTACGCCAAATCACATGCTTAATAACAAAGCAACGACAAAGTCTAATAAACATACATCAAAAAATGGGGGCATTTGACCAAAATGGGGTAATAGAGATTGTGTCTTACCCCATTTACCCAACCCAACCAATTAGGATTAGGTAGAGAAGCGTTCACTGCGTTCCAGAAGAGATGCTCTAGTCGATGGTTGATCTTCAAAGTTTTGTGTTGCTCGTCGTCACCACTCCTGGATCAGAAGTGTTTTCGTGTTGCATAGACCAATGTTCACATTTAGAGTCTATGTTCATGCACTACACGTCAAAAAAAGGGAGAACTGCAGACGATTTGTGACTTACCAGGACCATTGCTCCTCATCTACAGGTACTTTCTTGCAAAAGTTTATAGATCTACTCTATCATGAGATTGTTTGCCCCCTCTCTATATTAATTGATTCTCCACAATGAGGCTAAATTAGGGCAGACTCTTTCAAACCTTAGAATACAAAGGAGTTTTTCTCTTATTCCACCAATTTGAGAGTAGAGAACCTCATTTCTAGAGCATGCAATATTCTAAAAATGCCTGATGTTTCTCTCTCGCCAAATCTCCTTGATGGAGGAGGTGAAGGAGATGATATATATCTGCTTGGTGTAGTTTGGAGCATAGTTCAGCTTCAGAAGCCAATCAAGAGCTTTCATGAAGATGGTACATGCATTAAAGATAAGACACAACTCCTGCATCTTCTCCCATATAAATTTGGAGAAAAGACAGAAAAAATAAGCGGTTTCTTGATTTTCCTCTATCTCATAGAGGATATAAGTAGAATTAGAAAAAATATAATGCATTGTGTCTGTTGTGCTTAGTTTATTCAACACAGTAAGCAACAAAAGAATGGAGTAGTAAGCATGAGTGACTTGTGACAAATAATAAGAGACCAAATTTGCCTTCGATTATTCTGATTCTACCAATTTCTAAATTTCGCAATGTTGAAAGTGCTTGGAGGTAGATTGATACATTGGAATATGTCATTTCTTCCTAAGTTAGGATGGTAATTAGGAGTGTGGTGCTACAATTCTGAGTGAATGTTTTATTCGCCACTTAGAATGATGGAATTCACTTTCGAGTTGATAGGAATTTCAATCCAATACTAAAGAGTTGGAGGAAGTCTAATTAGGAAGCCTTTACACTACAAGAGTTAAGACATTTAGTGACGATTGCTTTATAGCAAACTATTATTTCGTCACAAATACGAGGGTTTTTGTGACAAGACCATAGATTGACACTATTGTTTGGACTAACTGTGATGATTTATTTTTCTGTCACTAACACAATAATAATTGTGACAATTTAGTATCTTTCAAAATTAAGTTGTCACTATTAATATATTAATAGTGACAATTTTTCTTTTATCACTAAGCTTTGTCATTAAAAGTCTGTACAATTTGGCGGCAAAATGATTTTGGCGGGAATAAATAGTAATTGTGACAAAACATATGTTAGTAATTAATATTTTTTATTTGTTGTGACAAAACATAGTTTGGTTACTAATATTTTTTTCTTTTTGTTACGAAATGGTTAATCGTTACATAATATTTTATTTGTTGTGACAAAACATTTTGTCAATAAATATTCAATTAATTAGTGTCTACTTTATAATGTCACAATAACCAAACTATAATAACGGTCACAACTATTCGTAATTTAGTAACAACTTTTTTGTGACTAACTATTTTTGTCATCACAAATTGATTGACACTATTATTTGGATTATCTGTGATTATTAACATTTTTGTCACTAATACAGTAGTAATTGTGACAATTTAGTATCTTCCATAATTAAGTTGTCACTATTAATATATTAAAGGTGACAATTTTTCTTTTATCACTAAGTTTTCTCATTAAAAGCCTTTGTAATTTGGCGCCAAAATGATTTTGGCTGGAATAAATTGTAATTGTGACAAAACATATATTAGTAACTAATATTTTTTATTTGTTGTGACAAAACATAATTTGATTACTAATATTTTTTCTTTTTGTTACGAAACGGTTAATCGTCACACAATATTTTATTTGTTGTGACAAAACATTTTGTCAATAAATATTCAATTAATTAATGTCTATATTATATTGTCGCAATAACCGAACTATAACAGCGGTCACAACTATTCGTAATATAGTGATAACTTTTTTGTGACTAACTATTTTTATCATTACAAATACAATTTTTTTAATGCCAAGACAATTGATTGACACTATTGTTTGGATTATCTGTGATGATTTATATTTTTGTTACTAATACAATGATAATTGTGGCAATTTAGTATCTTTCATAGCTAAATTGTCACTATTAACCTATTAATAGTGTTAAACTTTATTTTATCACTAAGATTTGTTACTAAAAGACTATGAAATTTGGCACAAAAATAATTTTGGCAGGAATAAATTGTAATTGTGATAAAACATATGTTAGTAGCTAATATTTTCTATTTGTTGTAATAGAATATAGTATTGTCGCTAGTATTTTGTTTTTTTGTTACGAAACTGTTAATCGTCATACAATATTTTACTTGTTGTGACAAAAAAATGTTATAAATAAATATTAAATTAATTAGTGTCTACTTGATATTATCACAATAACCAAACTATAACTATGGTGACAACTATTCATAATTTAGTGATAATTGTTTGTGACAAAATATTTTTGTCATCAGAAATATTTTTGTCACTAAAAGTCTATAAAATTTGGCGGTAAAATTTTTTTGGGGGGAATTAATTGTAATTATGACAAAAACATATGTTGATAACTAATATTTTGTTTTTATTATAACAAAGCATTATTTTGTCACCAAAATTTTTTCTTGTTGTAACGAAACGGATTATCTTCACACAATGTTACTAATATTTTTTCGGCCTGGAAAAGCTTCTAGTCAAACTGACATATTTTTTCTTGTTACCGTTCCTATTAACAATCAATTTGTTTAGGTTTGTTTAAATTAAAATTTTATCTTAAATTTTAAATTTTAAAACTAATTTAATTTACTAATTCCAAACAATACCCGACTAATTTATTACAATTAATATGACTTTAAAGTTCGTTAAGTCCAAATTTAAGTTAATCAAATTATATTTAATTTATTTAATTTGTTTCGAGCATTTATTTTCAAAATATTAAATTATAA
>JAOTIZ010000202.1:26058836-26071576 GCA_027123425.1 Erythroxylum panamense
TTTGTATTAAGTTAGTACTTTTGGTTAGCTTCCAAGCATATCATCATGGAGCATCCTTATGTATTTTGGGATATTAAACATTGATATGTATTGTGCTATGTTATGAAAGCTTGTTCCATTTCTTCGAATTGTAATGGCATGAAGTTTCCTTTGTTGATGGGTGTGTTAGACTCATAGTTAGATTGTATATGTATGTGATAGAATGTATGAGAAGGTATGTGTGATTTGTAATTTGCATAGATGTTGGGATCGGGTTCGAGATCATGAGGAGCTCGTCGCGGCGAGCTAATCTTTCGCCGCGGCGCAGCCCGCCGACGATCGCGGCGACGTGAGGCTGGTCGCTCGTCGCGGCGTGTGGTCGCGAGTCCGCTGCGGCGAAAGCAAGTTTTAGCCTCGGCGAACCATTTCTGCGAGACGTTTGCCGCGGTGAGCATTCTGTTGCCGCGGCGAGTCCTCCTCTTCCCGCTGCTGTTTCCTTCAGTTGTTGGATGTTTTCGATTCTTTCTTAGTGTGCCCCCTTCCCGCCGACCCCGAGCGGTCACCTCGGGATGGGTATCAGGACCCGAGCCCAACATATTTCTTCTACCATAAATTAATTATCTTGTCACTTGACATTTTTCCTATTCCAAAAATACCCAAAATTTTAGAAATTTCCTAAATTTTTTCAAAATTTTCAAATAAATAAATATACCCTATAAAATAATTTTCAATACATATAATCCACAATTTTCAATAAAATCACAATTATAAATCAATTATACCTGAAAAATGTCAATAAATGCATGTATAATCATTTTAATGTGTGCAATGAGTAATAATCATATGTGTGTGTATGCTATATTATACATGAGCATGAAATGCACTTTCTAATTTCTCAGTAAACTCTTATGTACATTATTCTAGGGTTCTAGCCCCTAACATGGGTAATGGGATGTTACACTATAGACTTCTATGGAAATATAGACACTGTTGAGGCAGAAAATTGGCTAGAGAGAATTGAAAGAGTGTTTGATCAGATGGATTGTGAGTCAGATGAGAGATTTGATGATGCAGTCTTACTTCTGCAAGGTCTAGCATATTAGTGGTGGAAGACTGTTCCAAGCAGTACCACCAGATGTTGTAGTTTGACTTGAGAAGATTTTTTGAAGGTGTTTAAAAAGAATTACATGCCGAAGATTTATTTGGACAGAAAGATGAAAGAATTTCTATATTTGAAACAAGGAAGTCTCTTAGTAACAAAGTATGAGATAAAATTTAATGAATTAATGGGGTATACAGCTGCATTAATCCCAACTGAGGAGGATAAGTGTAGGAGGTTTGAAGATCGGTTAAATATGGAGATCAGAACGAGGCTAGTTATTTCTAATTTGGGTAGTTTTACGGAGCTTCAAGTGGCCTCGATCAGAATTGAACAGTTGTTGAAGGATGGCCAGGGAGAGTATAAACAGGAGTCTAGAGTGAAAAGACAGAGTGAATCTCTGGCTGATTTTGGTAGAAGCTTTAGTAAATGTTAAAATAGATCGTCTCGATTTCAGGTTAGATTGAGACAATCTAGGTTTTGACCAAGAGGTGGATTTGTTCAGACTAGTAGAGGTGGAGGACAAGTGCCCTCTAGGCAATCACAACAAATGCCTAATTGTGAGCAATGTGATAAGAAACATGGTGATGAATGTTGGAGGTTAACGGGAGCTTATTTCTGATATGGCTCTTATAAGCATCAGACCAAAGATTGTCCCGAGACTTTGTTACCACAATCTGGAATGAAAAGAGGAGCGATGACTAAGGCGATATTCCAGTGGAGTAAAGCCATTGGATCAGTATAGAGAGGCAGAGGTAAAGGCAAAACACAATCAGCAGAGCCTAGTGGCAGGACTGAGATGTGGAGTAACCAGCCGTAGTCTCAGGACAGGGTCTATGCCATCACCAGATAGGAGGCACAGAACTCCCAAAATATGATAGCAGGTGTGTTGAATGTTTTTAATTTTGAAGTATTTGAATTGGTAGATCCGCGACCTATACATTTAGTCATCACACTGCATCTGGCATCTAGATTGAATTGTGAGAGACAGATACTAAAATGTGGCTTAGTAGTGAGAACTTCGGTAGGTAGTACTACAGTGATTAGGGAGATATGTAAGGACTGTATTTTATTCGATCAGGCGGAATTAGAGGCTGACATGATAATACTACAGTTGAAGGAGATGGATATTATTCTAGGCATAGATTGGCTCACTACTCATAGCGCTGTGATGAACTGCTATACTAAGGAGGTGATCATTGAATCCCCTAGTCAACTGAGAGTAGTGCTTCGAGGCAATAGTCAAGCAGTGTTAGCTAGGTTGATTTCTTCGATGAATGCTTTGAAGTTGATCCAAACTAGATGTAAGGCTTATTTAGCCTACATAACTGACACCCGAACTGGGCAGACATTTCAGGAAATTTCAATTGTTAGGAATTTTTCGAACATGTTTCCCAATGAGTTACCGGGGTTACCCAGAAAAGAAACAGAGTTCACAATTGACCTTGTTCCAAGTACCACTCTTATATTGATTCCTCCATATAGGATGGCACCTATAGAATTGAAGGAGCTCAAGGCCCAATTGCAAGAGTTGTTAGATAAGGGTTTCATCAAACCCAGTGTGTCACCTTGGGGAACTCCAGCGTTGTTTATGAAGAAGACGGATGGGACATTGAGGCTATGTAATTACAGGCGGTTGAATCTGGTGACAGTGAAGAATAAGTATCCTCTACTGAGGATAGATGACTTGCTTGATCAATTACAGGGAGCTTAGGTGTTTACAAAGTCAGACTTAAGATCAGGTTATTATCAGTTGAAGATAGCAGAGGCTGATATACCGAATAAGGCATTTAGAACTGATATGGGCACTTCGAGTTTTTGGTGATGTCATTTGGGCTGACTAATGCTTCAGCAACTTTTATGGCCTTGATGAATATGATATTTCAAACTTATTTAGATCGTTTTGTGATTGTGTTTATTGATGACATTTTAATGTATTCGAAGTGTTAGGAAGATCATTTTGAGCATATAAGATTGGTTCTACAGATAATGAAGGAGAAACGGTTGTATGTCAAGTTCAGTAAGTGTGAATTTTGACTTGATCAGGTAGTATTCTTGAGTCATATTGTGTCTAGACAAGGCATACAGTAGACCCGAAGAAAATAGAAGAAGTGTTGAAGTGGGAAACTCCAAAAAATGTGATTGAGATTTGGAGTTTCCTTGGATTAGCTAGTTATTACAGAAGGTTTGTCGAGAGATTTTCACTGATCTCAGCCCATTTGACAAAACTTCTAAGGAAGAATATGCCTTTTTGAGGAGTTAAAGCATCGGTTAACTACAACACCAATATAAGCTATTCCATCTGGATCTGAAGGATATGTTGTGTATAGTGATGCTTCACACCAAGGTTTAGGATGTGTACTGATGCAGTATGATAGGGTAGTAGCATATGCATTGAGACAGTTGAGGTCTCATGAGTTTATTACCCAATATATGATTTAGAACTTGCTACTATAGTATTTGCTTTGAAGATTTGGAGATACTACTTATATGATGAAACTTTTCAAGTATTTACTGATCATAAAAGTTTAAAATATGTATTAAGTCAGAAGGAGTTGAATATGAGACAGAGGAGATGGATAGAATTGTTGAAAGATTATGATTGTACAATTGAGTATCATCCTGGCAAAACTAATGTGATAGCTGATGCATTAAGCAGGAAGTCCAATAGCAATGTGGCTTAAGTACAATTATTGAGGTCACCGAGCCTAGTTTAATTGAGAGCACTGAATGTTGAATTGAATTTAGGGAAGAATGAAGCATTGATAGCTACATTGAAGTTGAGACCTGTATTGCATGGAAAAATCAGAAAGGCTCAGAACAGAGATCTAGAATTGGTGGAGTCAATTGAGAAGTTAACAGTGAATCTGGATTCTGAATTTGAATTGAGAGATGACACATTATGGTTAAAGCAAAGATTATATGTGCCCGATGTTGATGATTTGAGGAAAGAGATTTTGGAGGAAGCACATATAGTAGCCTATGCTATGAATCCTGGTACAACCAAGATGTATAACACGTTGAAACAACATTTTTGATGGCCAGGGATGAAAAAGGAAGTGGCTGAATATGTGGAAAGGAAGTGGCTGAATATATGGCTAAGTGTTTGACTTGTCAATAGATAAAAGCTAAGCATCAGGCTTCGGTTGGTACGCTACAGTTTTTGGTCATTTCAGAGAGGAAATGAGAGAGAATCACAATGGATTTTGTTATGAGTTTGTTGAGGACTTTGAGGCAACATGATGCTATTTGGGTCATTGTTGATAGATTGACCAAGTTGACTTACTTCTTGCTAGTGAGAGAAAATAACTCACTAGATCAGTTGGCTCGGAGATATATGAATGAGGTAGTGAGGTTACATAGAGTTCTAGTGTCCATTGTATCGGACATGGATCTTAGATTTACCTCGAGATTTTGAGGTAGTCTATAGATAGCATTAGGTACAAAGTTGAACTTTAGTACTGTATTTCATCCATAGACAGATGGATAAAGTAAGAGAATAATTAAAACTGTTGAGGATATGCTAAGAGCTTGTGTATTAGAGCTTCAAGGAGCATGAGATCAGTATGTGGCTCAATTGAATTTACTTATAACAATCAGTATCACAGTAGCATTAGTATAGCACCGTATGAGGCATTATATGGCAGGAAGTGTCAATCACCTTTATGTTGGGATGAAAAGGGTTAAAGGCTCATAATTGATTCAGGATACTGTAGATAAAGTGAAATTGATCTGAAGTAGAATTAAAGTTTCACAAGATAAGCAGAAGAGTTATACGGATCAACACAGGAGGGACATAGAATATCAAGTTGGAGATAAAGTATTTTTGAGAGTATTGCCTTGGCGAGGAGTACTGAGGTTCGGTAAAAAAGGCAAGTTAAGTCCTAGATACATTAGTGCATACGAGATCATTGAGAGAGTTGGACCATTGACTTATAAGTTAGCCTTACCAGATGAGATGTCTTAGATTCACAATGTTCATATCAGTATGATTAGGAAATATCAATCTGATCCTACTCATGTGTTACCGATTCAAGAAGTTGAAAATGTAAGTAATCTGAGTTATGTTAAAGAACTGATAAAGATAATTGGCTATCAGAATAAACAACTGAGGAACCGAGTGTTTCCATTAGTGAAAGTCCTTTGGAAGGATCATTCGAGTAAGGAAGCCATATGGGAAACAGAGAAGCATATGAGAAATCAATACCCCTACTTATTTGACCATTCAGGTAAGAACTTCGAGGACAAAATCTCTTGAGGGGGAATTGTGTATCTTATTTTTCGGTTTATGCTTAAGGTTTAGCCATATATAAAGTATTGCATATACATGCATAATATTAGCATTCATACACGAATTGATATTAGAACACATTACAAAGATAGCATATGCACTCAATTAACTTATTTCAGGGTATGAAAAATGTTAAGTGATCATTATGTGAATTATGAATTAATATGTCTTGAATTTTGGTATGATTAGATTTCAATTAGCAAATTGGAATTAATGTTATGGATTAAAAAATTGATGGATTAAATGTACGTTTGTACTAGGACAAATGCGAAGTGGTAGGATAAATTGACGCATAAACAATTTGGATGATTTAGCTCATAATTTAGTGACATTTGGCATTAACCATTGTGCGACAAATGGGATGATAAGTTGATGACAAATGACATATTTGATTAATGGATAGGTGGCAACTGTAATACATGATAAGTGACCTAATTAGTTGGAGACATTTGGTAGCATGATAAGTGCTGAATATTCCATAAGACATATGGCTATTCAATTACATGACACCTAACACCTTAGTTGGTGAGTTTCTGCAGAAGTAAGTTTCGTTAAGCTCATTTCTCTTCTTCTTTCTTCTCACCCATCAACAAAACCCTCACCCTTTCATCTCCCTATGTACTTTCATGATTATGTCCAATTGCTATACAAAAATCCATGTTTTACCCTCTCAAAATTAAGTACAAGATTAGCTTGAAGTTACCCACATGTTCTAGCCGAAATCCATCCAAGTTCTACCTTGAATGTGTGATGTTTCTGCTTGCTTGGAATGCTAAATCGGCTTGATGTTTTGAGCTAGAATTGGAGTTAAAAATGAAAGTAAATGATTAGTGTTTATAGCACATTATGATAGAGTATTAATGATGATGAATTACATATGATGTTAATGATTGATTGTGCAGGAAATTTTTGCATGAACTTGAAAATTTTTCTATTTTGTTTTTAGTGTATGAAAATCATGGGATACAGATTGATTTATCGATGAATTAGGTCTAGATTTGAAGTATAATGAAGGTGGATTTATATTAAAGAAAAATGTTAATTTGAAGTTCTTGAATTGGGAAAGAATTAGGACTATATGCATAATAATGTAAAAGTTTCTGGTTTGATTTTTGATGTATAAAAGACTAGGATTTGTGAGTTGTTAATTGAAAATTTTTGAACAGGAATAGGAGAGGTTATTGATGAGGAATTGGAGTATGATTTAGGCCTAATAGGGGTATAATTGATGAACTATAAAGAGGTAGTTTAACTTTGGTGTAAAGTGTAAACAAATCTGGAAAAATGAAAGAAGAATTGTTAGAATATGTTACCTATAGTGTTTTCACTGAACATACATCGGTATTTTGACCATAACTTGATATGTAAATATCCAAATAGAATGCATTTAAGTTTAAATTAAATTAGAGACATAACTGTACATTAAATTAGAGAAATATCATATGCTAATAAATATGTGACAATTATTAGGTTTGCTATGTGAATAATTAATCGATCCAAAGAAAGATTAATTGTTTGACATTTTTGTTATTGCCAATATTTGATGTTGTGCTAGGTATCTTATGATGGGCTTTATCATTATTTGATTTTATATGATTCTGTGAAATTTATGTGAGCTTGTTTATTGGTTGTTTTGCTCTCTGTTTAGTTTTTGGTTCTGTTGCAAATATCTCTGCTAGTATTAATTCAATTTCTATGCTTAATGGCTCCAATTTTAAGTCATGAAAGGAGAATATTTTGATTGTTCTCGAAGTCATGGACTTAGATCTTGCTTTACAAGTCAATCAACCCGATCCATTTATTGGTGAGAGTACCTATGATCAAAAGAGGGAGATGGAAAAGTGGAAAAGGTCGAATCATATGAGCTTGATGATAATGAAACATGCCATTCTAGAAGCTTTTTAGGGCATCATGTCTGATCAGATTACTACGACTAAGGGTTTACTTGAGGATCTTGAAAAAGATTTGCCTAAAATGAAAAGAATGAAACAAGTACACTTTTGGCAAAGTTATCTCAATGAGCTAGGTAGGAAAAGGAAACATAAGATAGTACATTATGGAAATGTCTCACATTGATTCAAAATTGAAAGCACTGAAGTACGCATCATCCGAAGACTTACTAGTACATCTAGTTTTGATATCTCTTTTGTCATAGTGCAGTTAATTTAGGTGGGTTATAACTGTCAAAGGAGATGTGGTCTTTTAGTGAGCTCATCTCACACTGTGTTCAAGAAGAGGAAAGGTTGATGCATGATAAGGCAGAAAGTAACCACTTAGCCATAACATATAAGGACGAAATGAACAAAAAAAAAGAAAAATAAGGAAGCTGCAGTTCTGACAACACAAAAGAAACAACAAAAGGCAGAAAATCCAAATGGCTATTACTTCTGTGGAGCTAAAGGTCATGTAAAGAAGAAGTGTGTCAATTATCACACATGGGGTGCAAAGAAAGGTATGCTTCTTATTTTGGTTTGTTTTGAGGTTAATTTCACTTCGGTACTTAGACACATTTGGTAGTTAGATTCTGTTGCAACAACTCACATCAGGGTGTCTATGCGGGTTGCTTGAGTTGCTGAAAACTAAGTGATGGTTAAAGATATATCTATGTAGGTGATGACAAGCCGATAGAAGTTGAAGCAATAAGGACTTTTAGATTATTGTTAAGAACTGAATTTTATTTGGATTAAGTTGAGAATTTTGTTGTACTGTCTTTTAGACAAAATTTGAATTCTATTTCTACTTTGGACAAATATGGTTATTGTTGTTCATTTGGAAATGGAATATTTAGTCTCTTTTAAAATTCAAATTTGGTTGGTTCTGACCTTTATCAGGTTACGATAATCTATATATTGTTGACACTAATACTTCATTTATTGAAGCCTTGCATTCATTTAATGAAGCCTTGTATGTGGGTATACGTAGTTTAAAACACTTGCACATTTGGGGATATCCAGCTAAGGCAAGGCCTTATAGATCAAATGAAAAAAACTGGACTCAAGGACTATCAGTTGTTACTTTATTGGATATTTTGAAAGATCTAGGGGTTACAAGTTTTCACTACTACAAAAACAATTTTTTAGAAGGGAAATACCCAGTTTTTAAGGATATTGAGTTTGCGGGGAGAAAGGATTAAGGACTATGCCTTTGATGAGGAACTCGTTGAAATTCCTCTAATTGCTATTAACAATGATTAGGGTCAGGTTTCGATTCCTGACATTGTTCAAGAAGCAATTGTGGATCAAGACAATGTCATGGAAACTCCTCCCCAAGTTCAACAACTTGTTCCAGAAGAAAAAACTATACAACCTCAAGAACCTATTCCATTGAGGAGATCTACTAAAGAGAGGAGATGTGCAATTCCAGATGATTATGTTGTATTTCTTCAAGAACATGAAGTTGACATTGGTGTGGTGGAAGATGATCTAATCAACTTCTGTCAAGATATGGAAAGTTCTAACGCTCAAAAGTGGATTGATGTCAGGAATGAAGAGATAAAGTCCATGAAGGACAATGATGTTTGGGACCTTGTACTATTGCCTAAATGTGCCAAACCTATTAGTTGTAAATGGATATGAAGACCAAAAAGTATTCGAAAGGCAATGTAGAAAGGCACACGACTCGTCTTATTGCAAAGAGCTTTACACAGAAAGAAGGTATTAATTATAAGAAGACTTTCTCTTCGGTTTCTTTGAAAGAGTCTTTCAGGATAATAATGGCATTAGTGACACATTTTGATCTTGAGTTACATGAGATGGATGTTAAGATAATTTTTATCAATAGTGACATTGATGAGATGATTTATACAGTGTAGCCAGAAAATTTTGTGTCAGGAGATTCAAAATAAATGGTTTGCAAACTAAAGAAATTCATCTATGGACTCAAGCAGGTATCTCGTTAATGATATTACAAAATTTACAAAGTTGTCATCTCGTTCGATTTTGTGATGAAATTGGCGAATGATTGTATATACCATAAGTTCAGTGGGAGTAAGTACATTTTTCTGGTTTTGTATGTCGATGACATATTGCTTGCACTAATGATATAGGCTTATTGTATGAAACTAAGAGATTTCTGTCAAAGAAACTTGAAATGAAAGATCTTGGTGATGCCTCTTTTGTTTTGGGGATTCAGATACATCGGGAACGCTCTCGAGGTATTCTTGTATTATCACAAAAGAGCTAAATTGAAAAGATAAAAGGTTTGGCATGCAGGATTGTAAACCAGGTGATATGGCACGACTCAGTACCACATCGGGTATATGACAACCGCCGCATAACCGGGCTAAGAACACTCACGGTACCTTTAATCTGACTATGCAAGGCTAACTAAAAACCTTTTTAAAAACATTTGGGTAGCACAACAACTGTATTTTAAAAATTCCAAAACTTATTCAAAACACCTGCATATGAGTTTTAAACGCACTTCTGTATTCACATTAAAATTCTACTACAACTTTTAGACTTTTAAGTCAACTCAAAAGCAATCTCAACGACAGTACCAAAGGTTCATACATAATGTATTTTACAAACAACAAGACAGGCAAGGGTTAATTTATAAAATTATAAAGCATATCAACATAACCAACTTAATAAAAATAGTTCATAAGCTACTATGCAACAAAAGTACAAAACAGAGACTACCCACACGCAGTAATGTCCCGAAAATGGCAAAAGATCACATAATCCACTTAGAGCTTCAAGCTCATTAAATTAACCTACATGGTTGGAAAGTGGAGGGGGTGAGTACACTATGTACTCAATGAGCAGGAAAAAACATATATCGCAAACACAACTCGATACACACCATGACGGTGTAAATAACCAACAAAGTGAACATACATGACATAGAAATACATAAGCCTAGCCTATGACTCAACGTATACTAGTTAGAAACCACATAGGACTAACTTATTAATCACTCATCTGGTGAACATAGGCTCTAGTTCCAATACATAAAAATAAAAAAGCATCACATGCACACCTACCGATTCCCTGTGTTAGCTTGGCTTTCATCTATGGTGAGTCTAGACTACATTCAGCAAGAGCGTCATGACCCTAAGTGATGACCTCATCGGTGACCAGACCATAGGTGAGGAATCACCCCTAAGTCCCATAGAAAGGTGTTGATACGAGGACTCGACTTTTATGTACCAATGTCAAGGGTATGATGGTCGCGTAATCTGTTGTGCCTTACACAAGATTGGCCAATCGTTACCTCACTAATCACAAAAACAAATATTAACTACAAAAAAATTAAGTAAAACACTATGTCTTTATTTATCAGTCCAACTGATAAAATGGAACCTTGCCATGGCTCTAAGCCAAAAGAGAAATACAAACACGCATCATACATGACTCGATTATGCATATGTAAATTCCAAAACATTATTTCATGCAATAAAAATCATCTTTTGCACTCCAAGTGCAAAGTTGTTCAAAAATGTAGTTTTAGAAAATCAAACATTGTCTTTTGCACTTCAAGTGCAAGTTTGTTAAAAACAATATCATTTCTCAAAATAAGTAATAAAAACAACAGTTGCACTCCAAGTGCAAAAAGTTATTCAAAATAATGTCATTTATTAAATATACAAATATACTAGCATCTATTTGGGATTCAATTCTACTATACATTACCTAGGTTCAAAATTCACATACAAGTCATCATGCATGTCTTGGGATATCCTAATCCTATTCGAGAGATATTGTTTTCCCAACTCACTTTAAAAGAAGGTGTACACTCCCTTGACTTCAATAATCCTCGGTACGTGCTTTTTGATTTACAGCTCCCGAACCTTTATACATAAAAATATATAGTGTATTTACTACTCAAACATGTATCTCATATTTATACATCATCACATACGTGTATAAAACACAATAAAGCAATAGGATTTGACCATTAAGCTTCTCATATGGTTACTTCCCTTACTATTCACATTAGCTTTTCTTTTGCATTTTTCAAGGCATTTAATTCCTTTAATCCAATATTTACTCATTTCAAAACATAATTAAGCACATTTTTATCTAAACACATTAGGCCATTACTTATCAATCTAAGCAAAAATTCAAGTTTACTCTAAGTAAACCTGAAAGCCGCTTTCCAATACATATCATTACGAATCCTATCCTAAACCAAGTTCACTTAGGCATTTTATCAAACACCTAATGTGCATGTCTTGCAAGTCATATTTTTAAGACTTTATCATAGTAATTCATACTCCTATCTTATTATATAACAAACATTTCCAAACAGCAACACATTTTACCACTCCATTCAATCCAATTCCCTTCATTTAAGTCATATTCATCATAATTATACAACTCTTTACATTAATCCATTTCTTCTTCCATCATTTCAACTAAGACTTATCCAATATACCTCTTTGTTTTTTATCATCAATTCGCATTATACATATAAAATTAACTCCATAGAATTCATTTAAATCATTAATTTCAAAAGATATTAAAAACTTCACAAACTTTCACCAAAAAGAGAACATTTTGATTTTGGCTAAAGGGAACTTCTCCATGACTCATGTCATTCATCTAAACCCCGTTTCATGCATATTCAAGCATGGAGAACATATCTTAACACCAAATCCAAAATCATAATGTAGAGAGAGATGAGACAAAATTTACCTAAACTTTCCGTTGGTGATATTTTAAAATCCTTTGAGAATTTCTCAAATCTAATGATAAATTTGAGTTCTTTGATCCCAAGTTAACATATAACACCTTGATTTGGGTTGGAGAAAAAAAAAGGATAGAATTTTTGTAATGGTCGAAAATGGGTTCTTCTCCTCCTCCCTTCTCCTTTCTTTTAATTAAAACAAAATGTTTCAAGTCTTTAATGGCAGTGTGCCCGACCATACATGAAGAAGGGTCTAGAATATTGATTCTTCTTTGATCAAATATGGTTAAATTACTTTTTTGCCCTTAACTTATGTGAAATTACCACCATACCCTTCAAACTTTTCCAAAATTTGCAACTAAGCCCAAAATTTGGGAATGACCAAAGCTTTTATTTTTATTTTGATCCCTGGACTTTTGAAAATAATAATTAAGCCCCTTAACTTTATAAAATTACATATTGATCCTCCAAGAATTGAAAAATTACAGTTAAGTCCTTTAACTTTTAACAATTGACAAATAAGCCCTTATGTACATCAACTTTTCCAATTAAGCTTTCTAAGTGTCTAATAGGTC
Source organism: Erythroxylum panamense (assembly GCA_027123425.1). NCBI lineage: Eukaryota > Viridiplantae > Streptophyta > Magnoliopsida > Malpighiales > Erythroxylaceae > Erythroxylum > Erythroxylum panamense. The sequence goes on from JAOTIZ010000202.1 coordinate 26,071,411, forward strand.
TATAAATCATGTATAATCACCTCTAAGGTATTAGAACACATTTAACTCAGCCACTAGAGTCATATTCATCAAATGTGTTGGGCCCGAGTCCCGTAACCCGAATCCCGAGGCGGCCCCTCGGGCTGCGCCCCAACGAGCGACCCGAACCGTCGGACCCGATCCCAAC
>JAOTIZ010000202.1:26107826-26117972 GCA_027123425.1 Erythroxylum panamense
CACAATTCAACCCCCCTTCTTGTGTATCTTGATCATATTATTGTTCAATATATTAACGTGTGATTCACTTCAAAAACAACTAAGAAAGAGCACAAAATAAAAAGGTTTGGATAACTAAATTTGGATAAATTTAGTAAGGATGAATCCCATCACTACGTGTGTATCACCCTTTGATTTAATGAAAGATTGAGGTTTTATTGCGAATTATTTATGATTACTTATTGTGATTGAATTGAAATATATTAGCATTTTGATTCAAATTTAGATTTCATATATAAGAAATTTGAAATCATATATATGAACAGGTCGTGACGTGAATAATAAGTTAATGGGAATCCCAGAAGTAAGACCACATAAATCTTTAGGTTGGAGTCAAATCTAATAACCAAATTCATAGAAGAAGTTAATATGTTTTTAGGGATTCTAATTAAAAATAAATTTTAATCAATCAACTTAAGGATAGAAGTTATATTTCTTGGAAAAGAATATAGTTATAACTTTGTTACCGATCCAGGAAACTAATGTTAGTAATAGAATTAAGATAAATCTAAGTATAGAAAGATTCTAGGGATTTTACATCTGGTTTTGTTTATCAATTGGTTGCTTCAATATCTTTATTACTTTATTTTGTTATTTAGATTGGTAATTTTTAAATTAATCATTCCTTTTAATTTAATCATTTATTTTGATATATTAGATAATAACAAGATATTTGTTACTAGTACTTGTAGTTCTTATGGTAACGATACTTATATTTACTAGACTACAATATAAGAAAAATACACAATCATTAAGGTGGAATAACACTTTCAAAATAATTTTAAAATATCATTAAAAGAATTAGTTAACTAATGTTGGATAATGAATATGATTAGACTCAAATAGAATAGATATTAATTTCAAACAATATATCTAATCACAACATTATATAAAGAAAAGATTGAATTATATCAAAAATCATGTACGAAAAGTTTAGTCAAAATCACCTTAATATTCTTAATATTTGAGATTTCATGATGAGTTGCTAAATACCAACCTTGATTTATAGATAAAAATTATTTAATTAAAAATTTAAGGATAAATTAAGGAGTTAAATTTTATGTCATTCTAAATATAGTTTAACTTGATAATATAGTCAAAAAAAACTTGATAATTTTTATCTATTACCAATATATTTGGAAACCTAATGAGTCATATACAAAGAATAGATGAAGAGAGAAAATGTAATTTAATTGAGTCACTCTTTATTGTAAAATTTGAAAAAATTTAGGGTCAACCATAAGATATTTAATAAATAAGGACTGATATCAGATATTATATCTTAAAGAGATTATAACCTCTCACAAAAAGCCACATACTAAAACAACACCTTTTTTCCTTTTTAGGTTAACTTAGACAAGTGCTCTCTTACCAAAGATTTAAACTGGTTCCTTCTCATTTATAACAATGAAGAATTCACTTGTTATCACCCTTCATGTTTTTTAATCATGCCCACCGCTACTTAAAAATGTGATTACCTCTTCTTCTACCTTGCTAGTCAATTAATCTTGTCCCATTAACCCTCATTAATAAATCATTGAGGAGTTCCTTGAACTTCCTTTAAATTTAGGTGGAAAAACTCTTAACTTCCTAGGTAACCAACATAAAAAGTTGGAGCGATGTTGTAGGTGATACCAATAATCAAAAGAAACTCAACTTTGGAGGGAAACCATTGTTAATACAAGTATGGATACCAAAGCAAAGAATATATGAGAAAAAAAAAAGACAAAAATATATGGTATGTGAAAACTTTCACAACATTCCACTAGAATAGTAGATAACCATGGGACTTAGTTACTTAGCTAGTTCCTTGAGAAAACCTATTTGTCTAAATGCTTAAACTATTAAGCTTAAAAGAATTATATATGCCATGGTATTTGTTAAGATGGATAGTAATAAGGACCTCCTTATTAAGTTGAAAATAATGGGAGTAAATCAGGAAGGAGCGAATGAGCAAGTAGAGAATCCATTTCTTACTAATGGGAACCAATGAAGCCTTAGAGAAATGAATGAAAATCGATTGGTGGATTATTCTGCACAAGAAGCTTAAATAAATTGTAGAAAGATAAAAGGATTACTGAGCAAAGAAATGATAGAACTAATAAGCTCAAGTAGGATGAAGTAAACTATATACCTAATCAAAAGAAGCAAAAGGAAGAGGATTCTGCCAAACACCAAACCGAATATTAGGAGTTGATTACCTAGTGGAAAGAAGTGGAAAAGATCTAACAAGCACTACAAATCAACTTCATCCTCTGGTACTGGCTAACCACTTAAATAGACCCTAGATAATTTACACCAATGTAGAAGAAGAGTTCTCCATTGTTAAGAAAAGACTAGGAAGAAAGAAGAATAATCATGCAAGTTCAAATCTAACCACCTATAAATGTCCTTTATAGTAAGGAACATTAAAGGACTCAATATCCCTAATTCATGTAACTCAATTCCCATATTAAAGTGCATAGCTTACTTTAAGCTAAACCTATAAGTGCCTTGTTTAGATTCAATAATTATTCCAAGGTTTGTTAAAGTAGTTAGGAAGGTATTTCGTAGGAATGTTGAAGGATTATAAAGCCTATATTTATATTTAAAAAAATAAAGTGCATCAAAGGATAATATAAAGCCTATATTTATATAGAAAAACTAAAATACAATAAAGGAGAATTGAATTTGTTAAACGAATCCATGTTCTCTAGTATAGAACTAACTGTTAATAACATAAAAGAAAACTTAGGCAAGGTATAAGAAGAACTTTACTACTCCCCTAGCAATGAAGAGTTGAAGAATGTAGAAAATCAACAACTAGACACTTATATATAAGATTTAAAAGCTAACAATAGTTTGATGTTCCAAAAATAAAGAATTCAATGGCTCAATAAGGGGACAGGAGTACCAAATTTTTCATATTGTCATTCTTGCTATAAGAAATCAAAACAGGTCCAATACATTGACTAATCAATATTGTAACCTATATATTAAACAAGATAAGCTGACATTTGACCACTTTGAAGAGATCCCCTAAGAATCATCTAAATGTATCCCTTCATTAATTAAACTCCTTTATCTTCACCCCTCTAGACCGTACTTCTACTTTACATTCCTTTCTCCAAAATTGATGTAGAGAGTGCCTTGTTCAGCATTATCCCCCAAAAAGCCCTTGATCTTAATAGCTTTGATGCCTTTTTTCTTCTAAAAGATATAGAATATAGTCAGTGATATGGTAATTGAGGTGATTTTGGAATTCTTCTTGGGGAAGATGTTAAGGTAGATGAACAAGACCTATATATACCTTGTTAAGGTAGTTAATATAAACAATCTCTGTGACTTTAGACTTATCTCCTATTGCAATGCCATTTATAAAATATTCTCTAAGATGCCTACAAAGGGGCTAGAAGGAGCATTGGAGCTTGATCATTGCCAAACAAAGTGCTTTCATTAAAGGTAGAGATATTTGGGATAATCTATATTAGGGATAATCTTTTAATGCTTCAAAATCTCTTTAAAAATTGCCATAATAAGTTGTCAATCAAATGTTGCATCTTGAAAATTAACTTCCAAATTAACTTCCATAAGGCCTTTGATTCAATAGAGTGGTTCATTTTCACTTGTCTTAAGATTTTTAGATTCCCTAAACATTTTACAAAATAGATATGTTAGTGCATGACCACTACTTCTTTTAGTATTCTTATTAATAGAGTGCCAGACTACTTACTGGTGCTAAAAGGTTGAGGCAAGGAAACCTTATGTCCCCCTAACTCTTCATATTAAGGTCTTAACTAGTTTCACATCTCATAATATTGAGCTTAATGGAAGATTTATATATCATAGTAAATTCAAAAGGGTTAAACTATTTAATCTTGCATTTGCTAATGATCTCTTGATACTTTGTGGAGATGAACTATATACTTTGATGCAATCCTTGCGGGCATTCAAATAAATGTTTGGAATAAGCATTAATAATTCAAAAAGTTTAACAAGATTCATATCTCATAATATTGAGCTCATTTGAAGATTTATATATCCTAGTAAATGTAAAGGGCTTAAACTTTTTAACCTTGCATTTGCTAGTGACCTTTTAATACTTTGTGGAGATAAACTAGGTACTCTGATGCAATCCTTTCAAATATTCAAAGAAATGTTCCATATAATCATTAATAATTCAAAATTTTTACTTTTTGCATTTGTAAGGCCCTCTAGTTTAACAAATGAAGTAGTTAAAATATTAGGCTATCAAATCTAACAAGCACCTTTCAAGCATTGTCACTATATGAGACCCATATTAAAGATTGGAAACATTTATTTAACACGTCATTAAGAGAACTAGTAGCTCTTCCCCTATATGAGAAGAATGCAACTTGTGATATCATTCCAACAATATGCAGCACTATTAGAGCTCACATCTTATATTACCAAGGAACCAAGTCAAAGCTATAGAGAGGATCACCAAAAACCTTTAATAGGGGGGACTCAAGAAAAGGAAAAACCTCAAAGGTAAAGTGGACAAATATATATGCTCCTAAATACAAAAGGGGCTCGGGGTTAGCTAGAATTCATGTTATAAAAAAAATGCAAATCATGAAGAGAATCTAAAGATTATTCAATGACAATGTATCTATATGGTTAAGATAAATGCATTCCCAGAACCTAAAATCTTATAACTTCTAGAGCCTACAGGGGAAACATGAATGCTTAAACCCCCAAATCAAATGTAAAAGCTGAGGGAGTCTATGAGGCTAGAGCTCAAAGCGATAGTTGGAAATAGAAATGACATTTTATTTTGGTTTGATAATTGGAGTGGTCTAGGACCTCTATATAGAACACTTGAACTACATTTAGTAAATAACTTGCTAATGCAAAAGAGAGTATAATGGAAACCAATGGATGTGTAATGTGAGGAGATTCTCAGCTATTAAGGATAATCTCTATAACTACTACTCTAATCTAAACAAAGAAGACTTTACTGTATGGCTCAAACACAAATCGAGAAAGTTCATAAGAAATCATGCTTAGACCTCATCAAGGAAAATCAAGAGATAGTCATTTAGACAAAATTAGTATTGTTAAGATTTAGCTTACCCACTTACCATTATATTACGGTTGGTAGTTTAAAAAGAGATTGAACACAAAAGATAAAGTCAAAGGGATCAACTTAACTTGTGAACTTTGCAAACGAGTGGATAAAAGTGTTTTTCACTTTTTCATGAACATCAATTCACAACTAAGTTATGGTGACATATGCAAGTCAAATGTGAAGTCATATACCCTTTTCACAATTTAGAAGAACATCATGGGGTGGACTGATAAGCTGAAATTCCATATAAAAGGTGATGTAAACATGTTGAGATCAATTTTTAGTTGCTCTATCTATGCCATTTAAAAGGAGAGGAACACTCAATTGTTTAGAGATACACTAACTAACAAATTCCTTCACTAACAAAACTGTATACTATATTAGGAAAATTTTTATCGTATGTGAAACTTATATAAATGCCAACAACAGAATGAAGATCATATGGCACTTATTTGGAGCCAAATAAGTTTTCAATGTAGAAACAAGGAACATCCTAATGTAATTAAGAATAAATATAACATCTTTATTATAAGTCCAAAACAATGTAAGATTTAGTTTGATAATCAATGTCAGTTACTAGCTCAAGAAAAGCATTCGTCATATTCTATATCTTCAATAAGTCTTTTTATATTCCTCAACTTTATAACAGATTAGTCGAGCTTAAGAAGATGAGCTCGATCCCAAACCGAATCAAACTTTAACTAGAATAAAACATAATTTAGTCAGGTCAAGTTTGATAGGGTCGGGTTAGGTTTAAAAGTTAAATTCTTTCAAAAAAATATTAAATGGTCTAAAACATATTTGGTTCAGGTTAAGTCTGATTCTTTTGGAAGATATTAAATACTCTAAAACCTATTTGAGTAAATCAAGCCTAAAAGCCCAACCCATTAGAAGATTTGTAATTGAGGAAAATTTCAAATGCTGTATAATCACATTTTTCCTAATCTTCTACTTTCAATATAAGAATTAAGAACCAAATGATTTATCGTACAAACACTTGGCTCCTCCTTATCTTCTTACTTTCAATCTGGATATCAATGTATATAGATTCCTAATTTCCATCTTAAAAACAAAATGAAGAAATTTTTATAAATAAAAAAACTGTCAAACTGAATTAAGTCAACTATTTTGCCATTCCTAAAATCAAGTCCTCCTTTAAATCTTGGTCTCGTAAAAAACATTGGTTCTTTAGTAATATAATTTCAACTTCAATTTCTAAAATATATTTGATACCAGGTCTTACTTGCATCTACTTAAAAAGAAATTATAATACGTAAATACTATTAAAAATTAGATATTTTTGCAACTATAATAATTTTCTTGAATCTGAAAAGAGCTACAAGAACTGAAGCTGAACTTCAGACTAAAATATGATTTCGAATTTATATTTTATTATATTTTTAAAATTATTAAAATTTTATTTTCCTCCCATGTCTAAACGAATTTCCTCCCCTACTTCCCGAACATATTACGTACGATTAGTCTATGATGGCTGTCAGGTTATGAGGAATGAGATTGGAGGGAAGCTCTTCTATAGGTTTTCTACAAATTCATGCTTGTTTGGAATCACACTGCACTTCTAGGTTACAGAGAAAACCATCCTCGCTAGCTCTAGTACCCTCGCCTTTCCAAACACCACTCCTGATAGCAATTCAGAACATGTAGGAAAACTCGCAGGATTTCCCGCCACTTATTTCCAATCTACCCACCCAAAAAATGCTTCCTTCAACCTTGGATCCGAAAATACAACGGTAGCAGACAAGCAATTCTCTCCATAATAGCTCTCACACAGCAGTTCAAGCACCCAGTGTGTACACATAGACACAGGTAGTAGGAGATCGAAATAAGTAAACAAAGCTCCATTACTGGTGAACAAGAAATTGCCCCCGAATTGAAATTCAGAAGGAAGGAGCTGCTAGATCGAATGCAACAGTCATCGGTTACTTCAAGTACAGAAGAGTATCATATCCTGCAATGAAATCATAGGCTTATGCAAAATGAAAGCTATTTGGACTTACAAAGGTACTGGTTAACGAGGACATCTTTTTCTTCAGATTCTCCTGCAGTAATGCCGCTATAAAGGTAATAGTAACTGGTCCATGGCAATATTCAAAACAAACCCATACTGCTGCAAAACTGGAGACCTGGAATAGTAATTGAAGATATTAGATCTACTAACATACCTGTCCACCTTCATGGTTTTCCACTTGAAAATTGGATCACTAACGGACTAAGTAAATCTTTGTATTTGGATCAGGCTATTGCAACAATAAAAGAACTAATTTTGCAAGAGTATGCATTCCGGTAGAAGCTATGAGGGATTTACCAAATGAAATTCCCATTATGAGGCTCAATGACTATATGGATTTTGAGTAAGGCACTGAGAGAGTTCCATATGCTAGGAGGCCTGAACACAATCAAAAATTATGCAAGGAATCAAGCACTACTGTTTAAACTCCATTGAACCAGGTATGGTGAATATTGATGAGAGTAAAGGTTGAGGGCAGAAACCTCCAAAAGCCAAGAGGATGCAGGCTGCACAAACTGCAAGTTACAAAGCCAGGATGGATGCTTTATGGATGTGCGAGAAAAGGAGGATGATTTTGTCACTCCCAGAAGAAGAAAGCCCACTAGGAAGAAGAAAAAGTCTTCTTCCATAATGGAAACATGATTGTTGCTGCGAGGAATATGAGGGACTAAATATCCCTACAAAGCAACTAGATATTAGAGATTTTATTAATGAAAATAAACCTGATATTTTTGGCATGTTGAAGACAAGAATCAAAAGGGATAATTGCAACATTCTCGAATTTTTGTCTAGTAACTGCAAAATGTTGGGTAACTATTCTTGTCATTTCAATACAAGATTCTGGTGTTGTACTATGAGGAAACTCTGGAATTACAGGCATAAATAATCCATAAGAAGGTGATTCACATGAGAATCATGGAGAAGAAAACACAGAAGCCTTCAATCATAGGTTCAATAGGGGGCTAATACCAGGAGACTTCAATTCTATTCTAAATCCAGAAGAAGCAGCGGGGAACAACAGCCTGAGAAGTTGTTGTGATGATTTCAAAAGATGTATAAAAGATATTGACGAGGATCTACCCTATGGAGCAAATTTCTTCACCTGGTCAAATGAGCTGAAGTGGCCTTGGAACATAAGGAAAAAGTTAGATAGAACATGGCCAGTCTTGAGTGGTTCCAAGAATTCACTCAAGCCTTGGCTACCTTTCCTAACCCAAGATGCTCTAATCATTCACCTATAATGGTAAACATATCCAGTTCAACTAGACCGCCTTCCCGTTTTAACAACTATCTACGCAACTCATGTGCACTAGGAAGACTCAAAGAATAAGGGGATGAACCTAAGATCCTTGTTAGAGAGAGAATTGGCAACATACATCATTCTTTATGCAAGGCCAAGCAATTACAAAACAGGACACAAACATATTGTTACGAAAACCCCTATAATCAAGGATTGCAGGACTCTAAGAAACAGACTCTTCTGACTTACACCAATGCTCTAGCAAATGAAAGTTCCACTATGAAACAAAGATCCAAAGAGGTGTGGATAACAGAAGGGGACAGAAACTCTGCCTATTTTCATAGGAGGGTCATCTTAAGGAAGGCTTCTAACAGGATAATAACTCTACAAAAGGATACAGATCCCTCATACCCCAGGAAGAGAGAAAAGCTGAGGAGGAAGCTTATTTCAGCAAAACATTGGTACTTCTTTGAATGCTAAATCAATAGAACAATTTATAAGAGAAGTACTACAAGATCAATTATATCAGAAGGAGAGAGAAATACTATCCAAATCTATCTCAAGACAAGAAATGGAAGATGCCTTAAAAGCTCTTAATTCTATTAAAGCACCGGACCAGATGGGATGAACTTTTGGTTTTACCAGAAAACATGGAATCTCACAGGCACAATGGTAACAGAAGCAGTGGATTTCTTTAAAGAAAGGAAGCTGTTGGGAAAAATAAGCAAAACCTTCATATGTTTAATCCCCAAGGGGAAAAAGTAGGAATCAATTAGAGACGACCAACCCATAGCATGTTGTAATTTAATTTACAAGATTATCTCAAGAATTCTAGCTGGTAGAATGAAGAGAATACTTCCAGCTCACATTATCTCACAAGAAGGAGCTTACATCTCTGGGAGAAAAATCGGAGACAACGTTGCCATTAATACTTCCAACTCACATTATCTCACAAGGAGGAGCTTACATCTCTAGGAGACAAATCGGAGACTACGTCCAAATTATTCAAGAAATTCTTAGAAGTTACTCGAGAAGTAGGAGGAGTAAGAGTTGCACAATAAAGGTGGACTTCCAGAAGGACTATTGACTCAATAGACTAGAGTTTATTATTAATTGCCTAAAATCTTATGGCTTTCCTTGCATATTTTTTGACTGGATAGAGCAGTGTAATACAAGGGCCTCCTACAACATTCTGATCAATATGAGCCTTCAAAAATGATCAAAGGGGCAAAAGGCATAAGACAAGGAGACCCCATCTCTCCGTTTCTGTTTTCCATAGCCTTAAAGGTGTACAACAGACTATTGACAAGAGTGGTTGAAAGAAGACTATTCAGATATCAGACCAGATGTAAGAGGTGTGGAATACTAAGTCTTAATTTTACAGATGATCTTCTCTTCTCGAGGGCAGGTCAGCATTCAATCTCCACCCTCATGACTACCCTAAAGATCTTCAGCAAAATCTCAGGATTACATGTCAATAAGGAGAAGAGTGGAATCTCTCTCTCAACAAATGATGCTCACAATGCACAATGGTTCACAATAACAGGTATCAGAGTTCCGAAACTACCTTTTACCAATCTGGAATCCCAGTCAACTCCATAAATAACAGGTAACGAGTTTTTTAAATTTTTGAAAAAAGTCAGTAGCAAAAGGACCTGTCATTTTGTTTTCTGATTTTCTCCAATCCAGATGATCGCGGCTTATCTTTCAATCCTAAGATTGATCCTTGGAAACCGGTCAAATAAATTTGTACCAAGGATTGCAGTA
>JAOTIZ010000202.1:26143784-26165992 GCA_027123425.1 Erythroxylum panamense
TTGACATACAACTCCATATCCGTAAAGACACCGCTCCATAAAAGTTGCACCATCAACAAAACACAGCCAATCAAGTTAGGCCTCATCTCGTTATCTCGTTATCTTTTCGTGTTGATTGATTGGGTGTTATGATTAACTGTGATGCTTGTGTGTTTTGGTAATAAATTGAGAGGGTGAATTGAATAAAAATGATTGGTTTAGATTAATGAGAGTTAAGCGACTTGATATACCACGCTATTAATCAAATAAGTAATTTATATGGAAAGAGATCCCTTGTGAGGACCCAATTACACATAAGTACTAATTAAGTTGTGGGTTGATCGTTAATTGAGAGATTACATTTTCAGTTACTCGACTTATTAGGGATTATCAATTAGGGCTTAGTAATCATAACTTGAGAGAGAGTAATCCACTCCTCGATAGTCTAAAACCAACATCATATTAACATATGAGTGACTAAATTAGCATTGATGATAGGATAAAACCTCCTCCTTCATAATCGGTCAATTCTTCTTGGTTGATTTTCAATTATCCAATTAATGGTGTTCAATTTAATTTCCTTGCTCAATATAGAATTCTTTTCTCTATCATTCTATATTCTCGTTTTTACTATTCTGTGTAGTTTTTCTTTTCTTTTTAATTATCCTTTAGGCCTTAGACAACTTAAAATTCGATTAGTTCACTAACTCCTTAAGGGATTGACACCTCCTATACTACACTCGCGATATGTGCACTTGCGATATTTTGAGGGTTTTAAATAAATTAAAACTTGCCAAACATCATCTATACTATAATTTAATATAATTTTTAAATTCAAATAAGGTACACTTTAGAAACGGTCGCCCAACTAGTTACGGGTAAGATTGCATATTATTGAACCCTCCTAGATTTTGTATCTCAGCGGATTTTTGCTGTATGTTGTTGTTGTTGTTGGTTTAAATTCAAATGAATTAATTAAATTTAATTAAAATTAAAATCAATTAAAATTATTAATTAAAATTAAATTTAGTAATTAAGTTTAATTATTTTATTAGTTACATTTGATTAATTTATCCAATATTCATACTGCATATATTTTCTCTATATTTTTAATTAAAATATAAGAAAAAGAAAATTTAAAAATTAATAAAAAGTTAAAGAATAAATAATTTTATAAGATTTCTTAAACCAAAAATATATTCTTTTACTCAATTAATGGCTATATTTGGTAAATGACTGATTAGCTTTGTTTGACAGATTGAGAGATATTTGGCTGCTTGACTATATCAAACCGCTGATAATCATGTAGTTGATTGGGTTGGCGGATTGAACCTAATCTGTTGTTTTTGAAAACACTCATATGAAGAACTTTTTGTTCCAGCGGTTGAGAAATGATGGAACGAAGAGTCGATTGTGTCCAAAAATTATTACAAATTACAAGAGAGAAGAGGATAAAGGTAGAGATAAAGATAGATATAGAGATGGAGATGGAGATGGAGATGAAGACGGGGATAGAAATAGAAATAAAGATAGAGATATAAATATAGATAGATAAGTTTATGTGAATTCAATTTACTCGAAGTTAAAAAATTACTCTCGTTTAGTCAAAAATTAAACCAAATTAAAATTTTGTTTATGTAATAAAATTTTATGCTTCATATTAGTTTCATTATTTTAAATTCTATTTTTAATTAAATAAAATAGGTATAATTGAATTTGGTATTCAAGTTGCATTCGTTATATTTATTAATATTTGGATTAAATTTTGTAATTAAGAAGAATCAAATCATTAAATTAAAAAAAATATTTTAATAGTTTTAAAAATGAAAATGTTTATGCAAATAGTTATTATGTCTAAAAATTATTTTAATGTTAATTTTAATAGATAAAATTATTCAAAATCCCTTTTTAGTTTTATTCATAAAATGAGACTAATTTTATTAAATGATTGCATTTTTATATAATTAAAAATAAGTTTTATAAACAGTAACTACTATATTTTTTCAGTTTAGTTTCAAATATTAATTTAAATAATTATTTTTTAAACATAAGTAAATATATTTTAATTTATTTAATTTTAACTGTTGGAACATAAGCATACATTTTTATAAAAATATTTAAAAATACTAAAATATAGTAGTCATATTTATATACATTTTTTAAAATTATAATCTTATAAGTTATTTTAAACATACACATTTAATATTAACTAGTTAATTTTGTCTTATAAGTTATTTTAAACATAAATATTTAATATTAAATAGTTAATTTTGCTAAAACATATTTAATATATCAATCTGTTGTCGCCTAATCTGGAATCAATTATGCGTCGGCTATGATTGGCTCAAAATCTTAACAGCGCACAACCAGTCAGATAAATCTACGCCAGTAGCCTCCGAGGGCACAAGACGTGAGAGTGACCCGAAACGGAACGTCGATTACGTCATCTACGGTGGGAAATCACTGGTGATGAAAACAAAGAAAATCGCCAAAGTGACGAACAAGTAACCAAACCCTAATTACTTTGGGGGTTGAATTCTGGGCCTGGAACTTCCTCCTTCCTCAGTATGTCCTTCCTTGATGAATTTAAAGCCAGTAATCTCTCTCTATCTCCCCCTCTTTTTCGTCAAGTTCAATTTTCGTTGCTGTTTTTAATTCAGAAGAGATAGCTGTCTGATTGACTCCAGTTAATTTCACTTGTACATTTATCTTAGATGAGGAGTTTCATTGTGATTTTCTGGTCTTAGGCCCTTAAAATTTCCGATTTTTTAGTATTATAATATCACGTGGGTCAATCGTTTACTCTTTCTGTTTCTATCCTTCCTTCGTTGGAACGGAGGTTGGTTAGAGGATGTGATTGAACTCATTTCATCTTTATGTTGATCAAAGGCAATGTGTTTCCATATCACTAGAACGATTATGAATGAAATATGTAATTGTTATTGTTCTTGTGGCCTAACTTGCTGCCCTTTGCTTGTATAGAATGCATTGCGAACATTTTCTTTAGGGTAAGACATTTGATTTTATTTACTTACTTGTGACAGTAATCAAATAAGCATTCATTCTTAGTGTTCAATTGTACGGGTTATTATTCGGTCTAGAAATACATTAGGTTGAAACTAGTCAAAAGGCTGAGAAGAAAATTTTATGATTTCAACATTGGCCTCTTGAGGAAAGAATAAGTTCACATCCTGAAGTGATTGATGATACATTTTTTTTCAAATATTTGTTTCTTTGGTGATCTTTTGGACCATATTTCCATCTTATTGAATTGGAGATCTTTATTTGGAGATACAAATATCATACATCAATCGAGGCAGTATACTTGTAATAAATAAACATAGAGACAAGTTTACTGTTCTTTTTTGTTTTCTGATCTCTTCATAAGTTTAATTTTGTTTGGCCATTACAGATTTGGAATCGTTGCCAAATATTCTACAGAAGAAGTATGCGCTGTTGCGTGATCTAGATCAAAGTTTGCAAGGTAGGCCTTGCAGTCAAATGAAAATCTCACTTTCTTCATTGCTATTACTGTTTGTGTCTCTGTGATGAGCCTGTTTTACTGCCCTTTATTGGTTGATGGTGGAGATTCTCTCTATGTTTCATTTTAGATGGAGAGTGGGCAATTGCTTTTAAAATATTACATAAAACAAAATTTTGGCATCTATTTTCTGATTTATTTTTGTTATGTTTGCCTTCCTAATTTCACATCCTAGGGCAATAGAATTGCACATAGTTCCCTTGGTATAGAGCCTAGACCGATTACTAGTTATTGGACCGTACAAAATAATATGACGTGAGCTGTTTTTAGGGGTTTTTCTTCCTTTATGACCTATTGGTAGGTTAGGAAGAATGGACTCATTAGAGAGAACCCTTCAATCTCTTAAAGAAAGGAATTGTGAAAGTAAAATTCTACTTAGTTTATTTCTAGCTTTGAAAAGCTTACAAGACTCCTCTTGACAGCCTAATATTTCTTATCAACTTCTTGATAAAGGTTATAAAAAGTAGAAATAAAAACAGCTGTTATTTATTCACATTCAAATTCAAATTCAAAGACAGGCTTTTCTATTTTTCTATTTTTCTGCTTTTTTCATTAGTGAATCTCTTGTAGACTTGGTCAAAGGGGATTATCCAAATATTTCCCTTTGTCCAGCTAGATTGTTTGTCATTGCTGACTTGCAACATTACTCTCCCCTCAAGAACGTGCTTGATCTCCAGTGCGAAGGATGGATGGAATTGAAGAATAGTTGAAACTGGTTTCCAAGGAGCTTTAGTTGGTGAGAGACTTTCCCAATGTACCATAATTTGTTGGTGCTAGTTGAAAATCTAAATCCAATATCACTTCAGGTGTAGGCTGGACAACAACTTTGTAAACTGTTGGTACGGTTGTGTTGTGTTGCCTGAATTGAAAAATTTCTTCAAACAAGAAACATGGAAGACCATATGAATTTTGGATTGAAGAAGAAGGGTGAGGTGATAATCAACCTGTCCAATTTTCTCAACAACAGAAAGTGGACCATAAAAGTGGGGAGGTAGTTTTTTTATTGTTTTAGAAGCTAGAGAGAGTTTTCAGTAAGGTTGCAACATGAGAAGCACCATATCGCCAACTTCAAATTGAATGTCCCAATGATGGGAGTCATAGTTTGACTTTATCACATGTTGGGCTTGCAATAGGCAATCTCTCAAATCTGCCAATAGCTACGATCTGTTTTGCAATTCAGCATCAAATGCTACAATTTCTTGTTGCTAATGAAACATCAAAGATACAGCTCCAAGATGTGGTTAACAACTTATGTTTGACTATCTATTTGAGGATGATAGGCTGAACCGAAAGAGGGTTTAGAGCTACTCAACTGAAATAGTTCCATCTCGAGCGAGCTAGTGAAAGTGACATCCTGATCACTAACAATATATTTTTACATGCCATGTAATTTGAAAACCTTATAGAAAAAGAGATGTGCCACAAACATTGCTATATAGGGATGAGATAGTAGAAGGAAGTGAGCATATTTGGAAAAATGGTCCACGACCATTAGTATCATTGTTTTGCCATGTGAAAGTGGAGGCCTTCAATTTAGTCTATGGAGATATCTTACTAGATTTGGATAGGAACTAAAAGAGGTTGTAAGAGACCTGCATGTTGTAGGTGTTATGACTTATTCTTCTGACAAATCTCACAAGTTCTGACCATATCCTGTACTTGGCTTTTCATTTCAAACCAATAGAAATTGATCAATATGCAATGGAAAGTTTCTTGATACCCTTCATGGAGCTGAGAATGAATAGCAGAAATAATAGATGGAGGAAGCAAAGAAGAGCTTACAATAAAAATTCTATATTTAAAGAAAATAAATACAGTTTTATAAGTCCAATCATGGCCTTCTTCCTTAGCTACAATCTGGTCAATGAGCTGAAAATCTTTGTTCTAATAGCATCAAGGAAAGCCAGTTGTGGCATGAAAATTGCAGATAATGTACCCATATCCTCTTGCTAGTGTGAGAGAGCATCTGCTACAACATTCTCTCAACCTGCTTTGTATTCTACTAAAAAATTAACCCTATTAGCTTGCTAATCCAATGTTGCTGAGGAGATGTGATGATTATCTACTAAAAAAAAATAGGGCTACAATAATTTGTTTTGATTAAAACCCCTAACCCATAGGTAATACCTCCAATGGCTGACTGTTTTTCTAACCCAACCAACTTGTTTCATAAGTAGGCAAGTGTTGATGTTTTTTGGGAAAGGGGCGGCTGAAAAATGCAATTACAATATCCTTTTTGTTGGAGAACAACCCTGATACCCAATTCAGAAGCATCACATTTGGCTATAAAAACATCGATGAAGTGAAGAAGAGCTAATACTGGGCTGATGTAACTGCAAGTTATAAAGCTTCAAAAGCTTTTGAGGATTCCGAAATCCAGGAAAAATAATTTAATTTCAAAATGGCCTCAAAGGAGCTGCAATAGTTTAGTAGTTGCTAACAAATTTTCTATAGTGAGACACAAAAATCCCCATAAAGTGTGAACAACACCTAGTTTGTAGGTCCATTGCAACTCCCCATAAATCCCCATTGAATCATGACTACAATTTTTTGTAGGTCCATTGCAACTCCTTAGGAGGAGATTGAATGCCCTAGATAGGAAGTCTAGGGCTACCTAAATGAGCATTTAGATTGTTTTAACGATGCTATTTTAGCAAAGTGAAGACAAATTGAAAGTTTTGAATGTGTTCTATCCATATATGACTATAGATTACAAAGTTGTTAAAGAAAAACCAATACAAATTTCCTTGGTTACCATTTGAATATATAATTCATGAGGTCTTGAAGAGTGGATGGGGCATTGGAGAGGTTGAAGGGCATGATCAAAAATTTGAAGTGCCCATGATGGGTGCAAAAAGTTTTCTTCTCCACATTTGTTTCTCCCATTTTGACTTGATTATACCCATAATTGATGTCCAAGTTTGAGAAGTGACAGGCTCCATGTAATTCTTTCAATAATTCATCAGGCACTGTTATAGGGAATTTGTCCTTCACCATATGGATAGTGCTCGGCAGTCAACATAAATCTCCAAGAATTATCATCCTTCTTCGCCAAGAGAGCAGAACATAAAGGGGATTGACTAAGCCAAATAATTCCTTGTTTGAGCATCTCATTGTATTGTCTTTCTATTTCATTTTTTTGGATATGTCAGTAACAGTAGGGGCGGATAGCTATGTGACACAATTTTTGGATTGGCGCAAAGCTTGTGCCGTGTTAAATATGAGTTGGAACTCATTAAGGACTCTTTGGAGTTATATCTCCTTTCCTGATTCTAGGAAAGAAGTGGATAAGGAAGCAATTATGTTTGTAAAGTCCTTAATGCCATCCAACTCTACTTCTTGATTCTGCCATTTAAATCTCATCTTCATATTAACAAAATCCTAAAAATAAGGTCGAGCATTCTAAGCCTATTAACTTCCAAAACTGCACCATATCCACAAACAAGTAACATATATAAATTCAAGCAAAAAAGTTGAGTTCCTAACCGTGTATGAGTAGCAAACAATATATGCTTGGACAGCATATTTTTTCTCCATTAGCCATCGTAACCTGCAATTCGGCCTTACTTCCCATGGGAAGTTTCAGCTATTCATCCAATGCAGCATCCATAAGGCTTTGAGTACTACTAGAGTTGATTAAAATTGGTAAAGTCTTACCATTGAAAAATATCTCCATTTGCATGGTTGAGATTTGTGCATTATTGTTATAGCATGAAATGATATTGCTAGTTCTTCGACTTCTCCCATCTCCTCTTCTTCATCAATAACTTCCAACCGAAACAACTTTTTGTAGACTTCTTGATTTGTACTGCTCATCACAATTGACACATAATTTGGCGCACACCTCTCTTCCATATATGCTCGGTTTAGTCTTTTGACAAAGAAATTCGCTAATTTCTCCCTGTGACAATCAAATTCAACCTTTTGTGGATTTTCCCTCCTTTCATATATTTTGTCCAAACTCATTGCACTAGTATGGTCTTAAGAATTCTGCAGCTGTACTTCTACATCAATGGCTTCCTTTGACTCACTGATGAAAATTTCGACTTCCGGTTCTTGAGACAAAGTAGCCTGGACTGCTAGTTGCTCAAACTGCCTTTGGTATTCAGCAACAGTATCAGTTTGTTAAAATTTACAAAGTTCTAGTTTGTTGCTGCAAATGGGAGGGTCAAATCGCAAATTACAGTTGGTTTTGAATTTCTGCCATTTCATGAGAGGGAGGTCGGTTGGTCCCTCTCTAGCTTGATAAACCATAGTTGGGCATCGCCTTCAAGGTGGAAGGAAGCTAGTCCTACTTTCTATTCGTCCAGAGTTCATTGATGACAGAAGAAGTGTCCACACCAGCTCAGCCATCCCAGAGGATTAGTAGAGCCATCAAAATGGGAAAAATCAAGTTATGAGAACTTAGGAACTGGATTTCCCCCTTCTTGATTTACCATTCTAGGTTGTGAACCTCAGTGATTGTGGTGACTTTTCCTTCCCAGAGAAAGTTCTTCTAATTCAGCTGTCATAGCATTTTGCTTGGCCTCATTAGTTTCCCTTTCATGTTCTCTTTCTGCCTTGTCCCTGGCTTGATCCTCTTGGTGTATAGCTATAAAGGCTTCTAACTGTTATTGTAAGGTACATTATTCTCCCATAACCAGTGCCTCTACTACCAAATAGACCGATTTCTGGTGATGGAACCCTGCTAAAAAATATAGGTTGGCTTGTTTTTAAGGGTCTTTTTTCCTTTATGGCCTATTTGGATAGGTTAGGAAGAAGGGGCTAATTAGAGAGAACCCTTCAATCGCTTAAAGAAAGGAACTATGATATTAAAATTTTGTTTACTTTATTTTCAGCTTTGAAAAGCTTAACTAGACTCCTCTTGAGAGCCTAAACATTTCCTAACAACTTCCTAATAACGGGTATAAAATCTTAACAAAAAATGGAAAAAAACAATTGTTATTCATTCAAAATATACTTATCTATTTTCCTGTCTTCCTCTTTTTTCCATGAGTGAATCTCTTGAATACTTGGTCAAAAGGGACTCCTAACAGATTTCCCTTTGTCCAGCTGGACTGTTTGTTGTTGTTGACTTGCAATATTCCTGTTGTAGGTGGTGATGATTCCAACATGGAATAAATATTTACTTATAGCTGGTGGCTAATTGATGGAGTATATCTATTTTCTAAGTTTCAGTAGGATTTCTTAGGCAAGATATTTCATCTTTTTGGAGGATTTCTGTGTTGTTGGTTTAGTGCTGAAAATATGTTTCAAGTCTGTATCAACATGACAAAAAAAACTCTCTAGTTGGACTTTCCTTCTGGTTGAAGTTCTCTATCCAAGACCTAGAGGTATTGGTTAACCATGGGAACAGCTGACCGGAACAAACTCCCGGAGCACGGGGAACTGGATAAGATTTTTGAATAAGCATGTCTTGTGATACTTTAGTAATTTTTTCGCATTGTGTTCTTGTTGCTGCCCTGTATGTGGCTTTAATTATCCTATTCTGCTTGAGTGGTTTCTGTAACAAACTTTCACTATTTTTATGTATATGAATAGAAATCCAACGACAAAATGAACAACGATGTGAACAAGAAATAGAGGAGACTAAGCGAGGAGTTAAGGCTGGAAATATTACACCAGATACTTCACTAATTAGATTCTCAGATGAGGCACTTGATGAGCAAAAGCATAGTATCAGAATTGCAGATGAAAAGGTTGCGTTGGCAGTCCAAGCTTATGATTTGGTAGGCCTAATCCCTCAGATTTGTATTATGCATGTTGGGCTTGCTTTTAGTGAATGAATGACGTGGATAATTTTCCATTTCCTATTTATTTGGCCCATAAACTGCTGATTCTGCTGTAATCCAAGTTAGCTGGTCCACTGCCAGTCTTGATCCCAAGCATTTCTACTGCTGTAATTTTGTTGGTTGCTGGGAACTGTTATCTAACAAAATATGTCTTTATGATGAAATTGTACAGTCAAAGTATTAGTATTTACTAGTCTTTAACAATTCTGGTCCAGAGACTAAATTGGTCCTGACTTTCTCTAAACATTTAGCTTATAATGAGCTGTTGTCTGTCCAGAAGTT
This sequence comes from Erythroxylum panamense, assembly GCA_027123425.1. Taxonomy (NCBI): domain Eukaryota; kingdom Viridiplantae; phylum Streptophyta; class Magnoliopsida; order Malpighiales; family Erythroxylaceae; genus Erythroxylum; species Erythroxylum panamense. The sequence goes on from JAOTIZ010000202.1 coordinate 26,153,379, forward strand.
CGATGCCTTATATTGAAGCTCTTTGGTATATTTCTGATTGCTTAATCTTCCTGTCATACATTCATTATTGGCATATCTCAAATAGGCCTCTGTTGAGGCCTTAACTAAAGGAAACAATTGTAGCCGTTTTTGCACTTCTTTACAAAATCAGACTAGCAACAGAAAGACTTTCATAGATTGTGTTGGCCAAGTTTTCTGCTATGGGTTGATCAAAATCTGTGCCTTATGCTTGATATTCTGTTACAGGAACTGTTACAAGGACCTTTCTTTCTTTGGTGAAATATAACCGACTTGCTTGCTTCCTTCTTTACTTATTTATTTCATGATGATGAGCTTTCTCGAAGTTGGAAGTTCTACCAATTTGTTAACTACGCAAACCTAAGACCCTAAGACCCACTGATGTTTCTCCTCTAGGCTCTAATAACATTCTCTTTGAGGCCTCATCACTTGGTTAAAAGGTTTGAGATATATGTTATTTTTTTAGTATATTTGCTGTTTATGAATGTTGTGATAGTAGTGTTTCTGTAGACATTTGGTCTTATCTGTACAGTATCAGCATTTAAATTAATTGATGCTAAATAATAACTACAAAAAGGTTGTTACTGCCAATAAAAGCTCAATATGATTGTTGACTCAATGTTCCCCCAAAAAGAGCACTGATGCACCTGTGTGTCATATCCTGTGGCTGCATCTCCAATTCTGATGGTCCCCCCATGTTCCAACTACCGGCATGAGTTAACTAGCTTATATTTTGCAATTACACTTTGCAGGTAGATGCACACATACAACAACTTGATCAGTATTTGAGGAAATTTGATGAAGAGCTTCGGCGTGGTAATTTGCTTTTACTCAACTTTAATTGACTATCTTACGCCAGGTTATAATTTGTGTATTCACTACCACTTGAGCAATTATATTCCTTCATATATATTTTCTTACTTTACCTAATAATATGGCTTTTGACAGAAAATGCCGCACCTACTGCAACACCTGCTTCAATTCTTGGTGGAACTCCAAGATATGGAAGGAGTGGTGAGGGTGGTGGTAGAGGACGCAAAAAGTAACTGCCTTTTCTGATTATGCTCTTCATGGATTACTTATTCTGCATTAGATGTATTGGCTTGTTCACCTTATGTCTCGGTTATTGCCTTTATGCAAACATCCACTCGAATGGATTGTGCAGAAATTAAATAAGTTGATGTGTGATTCTGGTTTCCTGAAAAGTAGGATTCTCTGGATGAGATTGCTTTTGAACAGTAATGTGTTAAGATGGACATGGCGGAGGTAACTGGTGTAGGGAACTGTAAACATTCTGTTGGAAGATGCACGGAGAGGACATAATATTTAGGGTCTGACTGTAGTCCTTCCTTTTGTGAACCCAACTATAACTTCCCTAAATTTTGAAAAGAGTACTGTGCCAATATACAACATAAGGTGGCATTTAAGTATGCATACAATTGTGTTTTGGACATGTACTGTCACACTTGCACATATATGTGAGCTCACTTGTGGGCACATTGTCACGTAACTTAGAGTTTGTGCCTGCGTGCAATTTGCGTGGAGATGCTTGGCATTTAAGTATGCATACAATTGTGTTTTGGACATGTACTGTCACACTTGCACATATATGTGAGCTCACATGTGGGCACATTGTCACGTATCTTAGAGTTTGTGCCTACGTGCAATTTGTGTGGAGATGCTTGTATTTGTAAATATGTTTAAAGGGAGAGAGTCTACCAACTTATGGGTGGGATAATTTTGTAGACATTTGAATTTCGATCAGTAATTGAAAAGCTTCAATTTCAATTTCAAAATGAATATGAGCTTGCATATTTACCACTATGGAGAATGGAGAATTGATTAACTTAAGACATTTGTTGCAGAACACGGCTGGCTACGGCATCAACAACAGCAGCTACTGTTGCAGCAACAGAAGTGGCAACGGCAGCAATTTCTGCAAATCTTACTGGTATGGAGTTAGATTTGCCAGTGGACCCAAATGAACCAACATATTGTTTCTGCAATCAAGTCAGCTATGGGGACATGGTTGCCTGTGACAATCCTGACGTATGTGACCAAACTCTCTTTTACGTTTTTTCTTTGATTTTGCCAAAGCATCTTATACTCGTTTTATGTTGGAGTTGTAATTTGACGAAATTTCTGGTCTTTATCAGTGCAAAATTGAATGGTTCCATTTTGGATGTGTTGGGGTTAAAGAACATCCGAAAGGAAAATGGTATTGTTCAGAGTGTGCTGTTCTGAAAAATCGTCGGAAAGGCAGATAATTCCACTTCTCATCTGCAGTTATTACTTGTTTTTTTTTTTCTCTCTAGACTTCTCTCTCTAGACCTGTAAGATTTAAGAATACATTCTAGAACTCCTTTTCTTGCATTTTCTTTCTATTGATATCGTTCGCTGATCATGTCATTTCACAGCTGTTCATTCTTAATACCCTTTGTTCTGGAAAGTACCATTTATTTGTCCCTTGGTCTCTTCGCGACTATAAACTTTGATCTTCTCATGGTAAATTGACCGAGTCGTTTTGATTACTAATTGTCGGCGGGGCGATGCCTATTGCTAGCGGCCCAAGCTCGGTTTGAGCAAGCATCACATTAATGATGTTTTAGTATAATTGATCAGAACAGATTTTAAAATCCACAAATGAAACCGCATTTGTTTCGGTTAATTATACGAAAATGACATTGGTAGAAAGTGGCCTTTCGGCCAATTTTTAGGGTTGAGTTTTGATCAATTTCAACACTAATTATTAATGATAGCCCTAGCAATAGGGTCGATATTGAAATTGAATGTAGTGGGACTAAATTTATCGTAAATATTAAACGTTATAGTAATTAAGGAAATTACTATAACGTACTTATGTCGAATTCTTTTTCTTTGAAAAATAAAGAATTGACACAAGCTAAAGTACTATTGCGTGTCCCAAAAAGTGTTCAATATTTTCTGCATCATGCATTCTATCAAAATGTTTAGGATTCGAAACTTTCAATAAAGATCAATTTGTACCGCCCCTTTGGTAACGTTGCTTTGCAAGAGGGTTAATATATCTTCCAATACTGTAACTCTCCTATTTGCCTGCAGTAAAAAGATCGCCCAATTAATCAGGATGTGTAGTCATTTGCATTACTTACCAAGAACATGCTTTAGATGAGCTATTCTCTCCCTAATTGCTTCTAGATTCTGTTCACGGACAATTCTGCCTAGTAAATAGATTGCAACCACATGGAGAATTTCCTTTAGTTCCTTCCTTCCTCCCTTTTCCTTTCCCTTTCCCTTTCAACACTTGTCTCCTTCATCTTCCTTTCATCCTTCATTCTTTTGCTGTCTTTCCCTTAGGTCATTTTCAGCATTATCCTTATTTTTTTTGGTCCTCTTAGTTGCAAGTGTTAGGAGACTCCTCTCTTTTGTAGAAACTTCGTCGTTGTCCTCTTGGTGGAGAAGTTGGCTTAGTTATAATTACTCACCATGTGGAAATATTGAAGGAAGAAGCTTCCATTTGGGATGGAACTCTTATAAGTTTCTTCATAACTAAAAGGCCACCTTTCCCAACTTTGAATACCTGGGTTATCCATCTTTGGAAAAACTAGCTTGAGAGAAGTCTTGTTTAATGACTCAGTGCCTGTTTGGTTCGATTTTTGGAAGCTACAAAAGCACTTTTGTTCACCGCAAAAGTCATTTTAAGAAAAAAATGTCTGTTTGGTTGAAAACTTCAAAAGTGCTTTTACAGTAGAAATAGCTTTTTTAAAAGCTAAAATACAGCCTTTTCAAATGCTAAAATTAGGAGCTTTTCTGAAAAGCTCCAAATTTCGGGTAGACAATTCGCGTCACTTCCGTAAATAACAATTTAGAACGTCTCTTTTTCGGTTCTCTCTCTTTCTTCTGTTCCTCACACACTCCTGACTCATCTTCTTCTCTAATCACTCGCAACTCCGAAGACACCCACAATACTCACAGGTTAGTTCCTCTTTAATATTTGCTGTTGGGTTGCTCTTTAATATGCAGACATCAACGTCTGCGTGTTGGGTCTGCGTAACGAACGCAGGCCTACGTCGACATCTACTTACTTAATAGCTGCTAAATTTCTGCGACTTAATCTACTTTTTGAAGGCTGCTTGTGAAAAGATTCTTGATGTGAACACAGAGGTTAAGCCCATTGAAGTGAAAGGGGACAGAAGCAAATATGTGTTGTTTGATGCATGTAGGCTAGCAAAAGAGTTGCAGAAACTGAAGCAGAAGAAATGGGAGAAGCTAAGCAAGATATGGGTGGAACTGTTGTCATACGCTGCTTGCCATATTAGGGCCAATGCCCATGCCCAACAAGGAAGCAAAGGTGGAGAGCTGGTTTCTTTGGTTTGGCTATTGATGGCCCATTTTGGGATAGGGGACCAATTCCAAATCAACGAAGGACATGCCAGGGCTAAATTGATTGTTGGTAAGTAGCTTTATCTATTAGATAAGTGGCTTTATCTATTAGTTGTCAAAGAAAGATCCAAACTTTGTTTATTTTCTACAACCCATGTTGGTGCTTGTTACGTATTAGTGAGTACTCCTTGCTGTGAGAGATTACGGGTTCAATTGATGAAACTGGTCATTACAATTTACGTTTTCTTAAAGGCTTACACTATGCAGATAACAGTTACTGGTTATGTGCATCTACACATGTTCTTTTGATAAAACTTGAAATTGCTTTAAAGAATAACGAAGCAGATGAAGCATGGACAAGCTTTATTGTTTTCAACAAGTTGTATAGTCTTCAAGTCAGCATCCCTACTAAAGGTACACTCTTCTTGGTAAGAGCACAAATGTATGTTCCCACATTTGTGATCCTTATGGTCATATTGGAGAGGCATACAACATCCCCATTGGATATAAAACTGCCTAACATTTGGAAAACCATATAATATGATCCCCAATTTGATAGAATCCCAATTTTCTATCAGGGTTTCATCAATGTAGCTGAGCTAGTAATTTTTGTTAGCGTATTAGCCCATGTTAGTCCTGGACCCATAAACAATGAACAATTGGTGAAACATACTTGCCAATACTAACTTCTTCATTTGTAAACTCCAAAGCTTGAACTATAGGGATTTCAGAGGATTTCTTATGGAGAGAATTAGAAGATAGGAATGATGCTATTGTAGCAACTAAAGCATCATCGATTTACATTATATGTGGGTTTCTATCCTTTGGAAGTTCCTTCACTTGCTCTACTTCCTCATTTTTTTCCTCATTATCACAATTTGAAAACTCAGGGGTAGTAACTATGAGACTAGATTGTAACTCAAGAGGCATCTGAGATGGTTATAGCAATATGAGAATTAGATGGCAATCATGGAGTCTCGTTGTTCCCCTTTCATTGTAAATAATTGGCATAGACACTTCCACAATTGTAAAAGTAGTTAGTTTATGATTCATTGTATGAGAACTCAAGGACACAAATTTTTGTACAAGAGAGTAATTCACCATTGTGGGCTTTCTTCAAGAGAACTTTAAGTTACCACTTAGCACATTGAAGCCTCCCATTAATGCTTATGCTTTAACATTGTACTGTGATGAGTTCAAGCTCAGGGCCACTGTGACACTTTGAACTGGTTAATGTTTCCTATGCACTGTTCTGGCAATACGTGTGTTCATCCTCTATCGTAATTCTGTAGTAAGAATACCAAGTTAAACTTTATAAGGGGATTGATTGATCTTTTTCTTGAGCTATGCCTATGAATGCACTCCAGATGAGAGCAGGCAAGGATTTAACCCGAGTTGGACGACCGAAGATGGTCAGATGCTCCCAATTTTTTCTCTTAAAGCAGCTATCTTGGAGGCTTCAAACAAGAATCTTTTGTTAACCAAACTCGGCAACAGATTATCCGAGTACTGCCCAATGGAGAAGCCTCCAAAGTCTTAGGGAGGGAAAAGAGAAGCACAGTAAACAACAACACCGTCGAAATCAATGGAGCCACCATGAGCAACGGCAGCCCAGCTTCTGACGAATGAAGCTAAAACAGATGCACTGGCTATGGAATGCCAAATGCCAAATGCAAACACCGATCGCCCCTCGTCCGCAGGTGAAGATATTAACTTGAACAGCCAAGATCACTCGATTGCATAGATCAGTTGATCTATCGTTGGGATTCCAGGGAAGTAATTGTTGAAGACTATTAGCGTCTGGTTGGTTAAGGGCAGAAGAGAGAAGACAGATCAGTGTCTACCTGGGCTGGAGTGTAACCTGTTACCTGCTCCATGGTGGTTGCAGTCGATTGAGAACGAGTCTTTTGAATCGCCTGGCGAATGGATAGAGGCTAAGTGGGATAATGCCTTTGAAAGGGAGGTCTTTAGGTGATCGTCGACGTTTTTGTTAAATTCTTTTCCAGGTTCTAAGTAGAAAAGAACCACAGGAACGTACATATATAGGAGGGATAACTGATCCAAAAGGGAGAGCTTATAGGTTCTGTGTTCGTGTGGTGTGGGAGAAGGTGGTTTGATGGTTTCTTTGGATAGGATATTGACATTCAAAGCCATTTTCCCATAGCAAAATGATCAACAAAGGTGCACGAGTTCATACATTATAAGCAAACCAATCTTACATGGTAAAAAATGTGTCAAATCAAATGTAGAAAAGTATACGAGTGTTGTCGGAGGATTCATGTGCATGTAGAGTTGCGGAGAGAGTTTCAGTGCTCTAACAAGTAATCACAGTGCAGAAAGAACCGCAGGGGTGTAGTGTTGTATTAGTTTCGCAAAAACTTCGATTTGACCACAGTTATTTGTAATTATATTTGTCGGTTATTAAATATGAAGTGAATATATCAGCAATTGTTAATTTTTTAGCACAAAAAATAGAAAAATAAATACAAAATTAATCAGATTAACACCGAAATTTGATAACCCAGTTTAACACACATTGTCTACCTCTGCGGGGTTTTCACCAGCTTAATCACTTTTATGAAAGTTCAATAGATTTACACAAGGACTTTTAAAACACTCACTCAATCCTTGAAACTATCTCTTAATCTCACTTCTCGTAAAAGAATTTCACATATAATAATACGATCGACTCATGTCAACCTCAATAGAAAATTTTCTCAATACTCTTTTTATCAAAAAAACAATAAATAAATAATTCAAGTGATCGACTAACTAAGAACAAGAACATAAAACACTTGAGATTAAAAAAAAAAGAATAACTTCTCAAAAGGTTCAGCTTTACTAAAATGAATATGAAAGTAGTCACAGAAAACTATGGACTGATTTTGGCAAACTCCAATATCAACTCATGACAACAGAGGAAGACATCACGCACAACTAATCAAGCAAATACACCTTCGGTAGAAGGCGCATACAATGAACAAATCGACTTAATCAAGAGCCATGCAATGAAAACTCAACACCAAGCAGTGAGCAATTCAAGATGTTCTACAAAAAACGATAAGCTCATGTACAAAAACTTCACACACTCACAATCAATTAACCAATAATCTCAGCTGCTCACATACAGAAATAACACTTAGAGATGTTTTCTGGAACGCACGCATGGACCACACACCATGGGTTACGCCATCCACCATTTGTTACCTAATTCACCAAAGATACAATAAACAATTGTTTCTTACTACATAGAGAGGTCTTCACACACATGTTCACTATGCCCACACAATCTCTATAAGAAACGTAATCTATGTAAATCTTCATTCAAGATAGAGTTCTATTTACACAACAACTGTATGTAAGAAGCCAATTCAAGTAAGACTTCTTGATATATATTTTTTGTTATCATCTAAATATCCAATAATCAAAAATGCCAAAATTAAAATAATACAAAAACTTCTCTTGAGTCACATAAAAGAATAAATAAATGTATTGGAGTTATAATACTCCTTTTCAATCCAAGGTCAAGTTCCAAAGAACATTCATCAAATTCTTCAAGTTCAAGAAATATCTAAAGAAACAATAACGAACATCCCTCAAATATTAAATCATCCAAATTTCTCCTCTTATGACAAAAAGATGCCAAAAAGTATGACTAATAGTTACGGAGATATCTTATAATCTCCCCCTGAATTGAACAGTCACAAAAAACAATCTGATGTCTCCCCCTTGGAACAAAACAATACCAAAAAGAAGAATACCTTCAATGCAATCAATCTTAGCGAATAGAGACATATAAAAATCAACAATAGGTGCAGCAGAAAAATCATAAATATGTCAAAATGACAATTTACTACCAGTCAAAACACTCGCCAAAGTATCATTACTCACGTTAAAGACATCCACATACGACTCATTAAGTTTAAAAATCCTATCACCAAGCATAGCTCATGTACACATCAATTAATTGAACCTAAAAAAACTCATAAATAAAAAACTCAGAAAGCTTAAACGATAACTCATTCGAACCTTTTATTGTTTTGTTTCTATAAGTAATATTAAACTATACTTAAAAAATGTAAAACACACATTCCTTGTGTTCTTGAAGAAATTCAAACCCGGGCTTATTGCTCGTCTCATTATCTCGATCATCAATTGTCTAGTTGATTTCTTCATCTGAAGTAACTGATTTATCCTTAGTCTAAGCAGTTTCTTCAAAAGCAGTAATTAACTGCAAATATGAACAATTTCTTATTTTTCTTTCCCTACGTCTTTGTGCTTATCCTTAACCCTTTCTAACTCAAGTGAAGTTTGGTACTAAAGGCTGATAAATTTATGTGAGGAATATAGGGTCCTTCAGTTTTGGTTTCTTTGAAACAACATCTGCAGTAACTTGTAGCATTTTGGCCTTATGTTCCTGATAACTCCGCAAAAATGGCATATGGAAACAAAACTTTGATTCTTCCTCGATGTTTCTTCTTAGATAGATCTGGTATATCAATTTTCTTATCATTAACCTTGGAGCACTCTCATTTATAACCAATGCCTTGAAGATCTCCTCTAACCTTACCAATTTTGATAAACTTTTCTAACTTTTTTGTGTCTCCATTAGGCATTCTCAAATCCTTTTCGATACTTGATAACTTCATTCTGACTTCACCGAGCTTGTCTAAATCTATCATCAATTTTTTCTTTAAATCTTGGATAGTGTTCTTTTCAGAGAAGTTTTCTTCGTTCAACCTTTCATTCTTTCTACATATTTTCATCCATTTTGTATACATCACTTCGTAAGCCTCGTAAATATTCTTTCTTTTATCATCTGAACCACTTTCATCACTGTCATAATATGATATTGAACCTTGACATAATCTGTCTCCATTTTCCTCATATTTTTCTAATTTTCCCCCTTTTTCATCTTCAATCACTTCCTTCTTAGTTAGTGTTAGGCATGCAACTGGATTTTTGCTATACAAAGCAACTAACTCAACACCATTTTCAATTTCTTCTTTGCTGCTATATTCACTTTTGGATTCATTCTTACTCTATGTGCAAAAGATTTTCCTTTTCTCTTCTTCAAGGTATTAGCACATTCTGCTTACACATGTCTGAAGTCTTGACACTCATGGTATTGAATTCTCCTCATCTTTCTTTCACCCTTTTGAGTCTTGACTTGTTGTTTGAAGTTGTTGTTCGATGAGTTTCCATCATTTTGCCTAAACTTGGGTTTATCTTTTTGCACTGAAATTTCGTGTTAACAAAACCAAATCCTCGTTCTCATCAAATTCATCTGCTATATTAGTTATTCCCTTTCCAGTTTCAGCTTGTTGTGTCAATCTCTTACTCTTTTCTTATTTGTCCCTCAATAAATTCATCTCAAAGTTGGTAAGAATCTCAATTACCTCATCCAAAGACAATTCAGTGATATCTTGGGCTTCTTCAATAGCCGCAATTTTTGGTATGAACCTCAAAGGCAACAATCTCAATGTCTTCTTAACCAGTTTCAAGTTAGAATATTTTTTCCTTAGTTGATATGCCTGATTCGCTACATCACACAATCTTTCATGAAAATCTCTAATAGTCTCATTTTCATTCATTTATTAGTTCTTCAAATCTTACAGATAACATTCACAGATTTGGAACCTTTATGAATAATCTGCAAAGTATCCCACGCTTCTTTTGTCGACTCACAGACCAATATCATTAAGAAGCGTCCTTCATCAACAATACTGAAAATTGCGTGCATTGCTTATAAGTTTCCAAGTTCCCTATCTTCTTTGGCTCTTGTTCATTCAGATGGATTTTTTAAAACTGCCTTACCCCTATAGTCAGTAATCATCAGATACGTCCACCTATGTACTACCGAATGTTAAGCTTTTGTACCTTATGCCTGGATGGAGACTCTCATTCGTGATTTTCATGCAAAATAGTTAGAGTCGTCTAATGGTGGTGGCCTGGTGATCAATGCACCCTTTCTTATAGTTATGTTTGCGCAACTCGAATCTACACCAACTTGTTGTACCAAGTCCTGATTTGGTAACTTTGCTCTGATACCAATTGAAGAAAACCGAAGGGGTGTAGTAGTTTTGCAAGAACTTCGATTTGACCGTAGTTACTTGTAAGGTTTTGCCGCAGTTATTTGTAACTGTATCTTTCGATTACTAGATATAAAACAACTGTATTAATAACTGTTAATTTTTTAGTACAAACAAAAATAGAAAAATGAATACGAAATTAAATAGATTAACACCGACATTTGGTAATACAGTTCGACAGATATTGCCTACATCTGTGAGACCCTCACTCAACTTAATCACTTTCACGAAAGTTCAATAGATTTACACAAGAGCTTTCAAAGTTGACTCACTCAATCCTTGAAACTATCTCTCAACCTCACTTTTTGTGAAAAAATTTCACAATAATACGACCGAATCGTGTTAACCTTAACAGAGGATTTTCTTAATACACTTTTTAACGAAAGAACAATAAATAAATAAATAACTCAAGTGATTGACTAACTAAAAATAAGAATAGAAAACATTTGAGATGAAAAAAAGAACAACTTCTCTAAAGATTCAACTCCACTGAAATAAATCTGAAAGTTGGTGCAGCAAACTATGAACTGATTTTTGCAAACTCCAATATCAACTCATGGCAGTAGAGGAAGACATCACGCACAACTAATCAAGCAAGTACGCCTTCTGTAGAAGACAAACATAATGGATAAATCGACTTAATTTTGAGCCATGCAATGAAAACTCAACACCAAGTCATGAGCAATTCAAGATGTGGCACCCAAAAAGAATTATCAGCTCATGTACAAAAACTTCACACACTCACAATCAATTAACCAGTAAACCTAGTTGCCCACATATGGAAATAACACCTGGAGATGTTTTCTGCAACACACGCATGGACCATACACCGTGAGTTACGTCATCCACCATCTGTTACCTAATTCACCAAAGATACAATAAACAATTGTTTCCCGCTGCACATAGAGGTCTTCACACACACGCTCACTACACTTCTATGCCCACACAATCTCCCTAAGAAATGTAATTGACGTAAATCTTCATCCAAGATAGAGCTCTATTTGCACAACAACTCTATGTAAGAAGTCAATTCAAGTAAGATTTTTTGATTTATATTTTTTTGTTATTATATGAATATCCAATGAAAATGCCAAAATTAAAATAATAGGATATAGTAAATATTCTAACAATGCAGTTATTGGAGAAACTGATGCCAAATGAACTAGATATATATGGAGACCCCTCCTATTGACTTGGGAAGCCTTTTATATGAAAACCTTTCAGCTGTCTTAGAAGCTTGTTAACTTGTCAATGAAGCTTGTAGGAAACATAGGTTCTTTCTTGTCATTAATCACGAAGCCGATTCACAACTTGTAGCTAAAGCTCACGAGCACATGGACTTGTTCTTTGGCATGAAACTCTCATAGAAGCAAAAAGCTCAAAGAAAGATCGGCGACTCCTTCGGATACTCCAGTAGCTTCACCGGTAGGTTGTCCTCCAAACTTCCGTGGAAGGAAACAGTTTCTTTTTGATATCTTGCACATGGGCATCAATCTTGTTTAAACATTTTTGAAGAATATTTCTTGAATGTAATGGGAGAAGATTTCGGAGAATTCAGGTAAGAGAACTGAACTTGGTATTAGAAATTTTAATATGGGTGGAGTATGAATCAATTAATAGAATTGAAGTTAGATTTAACTATTGTCAAAATGACTAAAATTAGTAATTCGAACTAGACTTATTTTGATATTATATTAGAATTTTTAATATGGGTAGAATATAAATACTACTAATAAAAATTAGACTTGAGTCTATTCGTTACCAAAATAACTAGAACTAACCATTTTTTTTAATAGTTTCATTTTTAATGAATGTAGGATATTCTAACCATTGCTTTTGTTGACTTCAAGAACAACCATTTCGCTGTGAATCTTCTAACAATAAGCATGCTTGAGATTGATTAACATAGGAAGTTTTACTAGGAATACTGTGAAGCAATGTATAGAATTTCGTACCGTACCGGTCGGTACGTACCGTTCCGGCTCAAATTCGGTACCGGATTTCAAGTTTTGGTACCGGATTTAAATACCGGTTGGTACCGGCCGGTATTCAAAATACCGGTCAATACCGGAAATTTTAAAAAATTTAGGGGTTTTTTTGCAAAATTTTAAAAATTTTCAAAATCTCTTCCCTCCCTCTCAT
>JAOTIZ010000202.1:26173610-26191436 GCA_027123425.1 Erythroxylum panamense
AATATGCAAACATCTATATCTCATTTTACTCTAACCATTCAATCATCCACAATTGTAACTCAAAACTCAAAGTTAAAGAAGCTATCACAAAACACATATTATGTAGATTTCATCATCAAAACATAATCACTCAAATGCATCATACTTGACAATTTAAAGATGCAATGCACAAACAAATGGCTCGAGAGTTCCCATGATTCAAAATGGCAAAACAGAAGTTTACACCATGAACAAAATGAGTCCATTCTTCAGATCTCATATGCCATAAGTGGGCAACTAGGAGAAGGCTTAGTCAACGTGCACGTGATGAATAAAATGGTTTCTCTCTTGCCTAAACACAAGCAATTTCTATGCTTAATTCAATTCATCACATATATTTATTCTCATGCATCTCATGCTTTTTCTTCTTTTTCGAATATACAAAATGCCATGGTATTTTTCAAGTCATGACATAATAATACATCATAATGCAATTTCCAACATTCACAACAATTCACAATTAAGCAAGTAATCTTACACACACATAGGAAAACAATTTTCCCATTTACACAATAACCATAAATATATTACCCACCTAAATTGCTTGGAAAATCCAACTCAATTGTGTCTTTCCTCTTGCTCTTGGATATGGTTTTCTTGATTCCCTTCAATTTAAACCAAGTTCCCATTCAAATAATATCCCCATAGAAATCCATAAACTTCAATAAGCACATAAATAAAATGAACAAAAATTGAACTCAAACTTAGCATACTCATAGTCTATCTAGGTTAGAAAAACCAAAACCTAGGTTAAAATCCATGAAAAATCAAAATGGTTTCTTCTTTCTCTTCTTTCCTCTAACACAACTTATTCTCTCTCTAATCCCTTTTCTTTTCTACCAAGCAAGAAGGAAAGATGAACTTACCTTAAACTTAGCCCAAATCTCTTCTTTCTTCTTCCTTCCTAGCTTCCCACGTTCTCTTCTTCTTTCTTTCTTCTTTACATTTTTCTCTCTTCCTTTAGCTTCTCACAACTCTCTCTTCTCTTTTTTCTTATTCAAGACAACAATTTGTCTTGATCTTACAAAAATACCCCTCTTCTTTCTTTGTCCTTCCAATTTTACCCTTTTTTCATTTAATCCAAAGACTACTAACTCCTTAGTCCATTAATACCACACTATACTCCAATTTAATTCTAAAAATTCCATTCTAATTTCTAATTCCTACATATGCCCACTAAATTAATGGACTCAATTATAAAATAAATAAATAAACAAACAAATCATAAATAAATAATTAAACTAATAATAAATAATTTAGAAAAATTTGGGGTCCAACATTGATGATCATAGAACCAACATGCTATGTTGAAGCACAAGACTCTCAAGTATGGAAGATAGCTATGCAAGTAGAAATGGACATGGTCAACAAGAATGGAACCTGACAGCTTGTTAATTGACTTGAAAACCACAAAGTGATAGGATTCAAATGGGTATTTAAAACAAAATTCAATCCTAAGGCTCAATCTCCAAGCATAAAACTAGATTGGTGGTGAAGGGCTATACTTAGCAATATGGCATGGACTACCAAGAAACTTTCGCTCCAATGGCAAGGTACGATACAATCAGGCTTCTTATCATATTTACAACTCACAACTCACAACTCCTGGCAGCTTGATGTCAAATCTACTTTTCTGAATGGGTTTCTTGCTGAAGAAATCTATATAGAATAGCATGATTGTTTTTCATATCCTAGTAAAGAATATCATGTCTATCTTTTAAAGAAAGCATTGTATGGCCTGAAACAAGCTCCAAGAGCTTGGTATGAAAGGATGGATAGCCATCTCATTCAACTTAGTTTTCACAGGAGTTAGAGTGAAGCTACTTTGTATATAAAATCCAATGGAGGTAAGTTCTTAGTAGTCCCCATTTATGTTGATGACATGCTTGTTACAGGAAGTCAACTTGAACGAATCCAAAAGTTCAAGAAAGAGATGGAGAAGGTTTTTGACATGACTGATCTTGGAGTCATGAAGTACTTCTTAGGCATGGAAGTAGTACAATCCACTGATGGCATTTTTATTTTCTAGCAGAAATATGTCTTTGACATTCTAAACAGGTTTAAGATGCAAGATTGTAAAGCTATGAGTACTCCCATGCTAACTGGTTTGAAGCTAGGCAAAGATGAGGAGTCTGAAAGAGTGGATGAAGGCATGTACAAAAGTCTAATTGGCAGTCTCCTATACCTCACAGCAAGCAGGCGTGAAATTTTGTTTGTTGTGAGTGTGCTCTCTAGGTTGATGCATTCCTATAGACACTTATTTCACAGCTGCAAAAAGAGTGCTAAGATATATCAAAGGCACTAGAACACTTGGAATTATCTTTCCAACATCTACATAAAAGACCTCAAAGTTGGTGGGCTACATTGACAGTGATTGGGGTGGCTACATTGATGATTCTAGAAGCACATCTGGGTATTTATTCTCTTTAGGCACAGGTTTTTTCAGCTGAAGCTTAAGAAAATAGGAAACTACAGCTCAATCAACAACAAAAGCAAAATATATTGTTGCTACCTCTGCTATGAATCAAACTATTTGGTTAAGATAGATGTTGAATGATTTGGAAGTGAACAAACAGAAGCTACCAGGATCATGTGTGACAATATTTCAGCAGTGTCAATCTCAAAAAATCCAGTATTTCATAGATGAACCAGACACATTAAGATCAAGTTTCATTTCATCAGAGGATTGTGTTTTGTGTTCTTGTTGAATCATGTAAGGATAATACACTATACATTGGTGGTTTTAGACTTGATTAGGGCTAAAAATGAGCCTAGCTGATGTTAAATCAATTGGTTAAGTGTTTGATGAATTTTGGTTGATAATTGATGTTATAACATAAGGATTGGATTGTTTGATATCAATGTATATGAAATTGAGAAATATGAGTTGTTAATCATATAAAGATGTCTTTATAAATGCAAATGTGATTCAAAGGATATAGGTAATGCATTAGGCATGGATGAATGATAATTGGAAAATTTTGCAAATATAATGCTAGAAAAGGATTGGTGAATGTAAGATTAATGAATTGAGAGTAACCAAATTTACTTAAGGAATAACCTAATTGCAAAAACAAGATATAAACAAGCTATCACGAATGAATGAGTAAGACTTGTGAATAAATTTACATACTAGGGATAGTCAATTGAACATGCATTGAACATAACACATATATATGCGCTAGATTGAGCACTTATTTGATTAATAAGTTAGTAATGTGTCAATATATGTGCATTTTATGATATAGAAGCATAAATTGATCAATAACATCCAGACATTTCCAGATCATCAAGGCAAAAACTAATTTGGAGTAAACTATGAGTAACCTAGATGTGTGATCTCAATTAGATATGAGCTTATGTTTGAATTGTTTTTGTCTAATCCTTATATATATATATATATATTGAAATGATATTGATATGATTGTGATATTGATGATTCCAGACAATTGATTGTCCAAGGGGTTCAATATTCAGGACTATATTGGGAGTGTTAACTACGTGTATGTGAATGTGGGAAATAAATGCTCAACTGAATGTTGAATACTGGACTTAGGTCTGATGAATGTGATAAATGACTATGTACATCGGATAAAAATGATTGCTAGCATATTATGTGAAATGATGCATTTCATGAAATTGATGTGCAAGATCAGATAAAGGAATTGTGACCGCAGTGACCAACGTGAAAAAGAGCTTAAAGCTCAGAAATGTGCACATAGAGCCACAGGTTCAACAATTAATGAGTCCGGTATCTATAATAGGTATGGGACAATATCTGAAATGAGCTCGATATCCACAACAGATACGGGATAGTCAAATGGGTGCTTAGTCACAACAAAATTAAAAAGAAAGTGAGTCACAAGTGCATTTGCACACGCAACACACACACACACACACACACACACATAGTATATATATTTATGTTATGTGAAATGATGTGAGGAATTTACTAAATTGTGTTGAAATGGTAATATAAAATGTTTGTATTCCTAATGTGCTTATTAAAATCTGAGATACATATATTGTGATTTGGTAGACAATTAAATGATGTGATAATTAGGATTTGATTTTTAATAAGGTGATGTGTTTAAGAAATTGGATTATATGTTATTGCAATATTGTGTCTTGATTTGAGTGAACACGTCGACGATGGTTCACTCACTAAGTTTGCAAACTCATCAAAATTGCATTGTTGATTTTCAGGTATCGGAACAACCTAGTTTCTAAGGGAATCTAGTATTGTCAATTATGGAATTTAAGAATGACTCAAAGGTTTGGTCAGCTAATATTGAAGCGTCTAGATAGAATATTTTGGTCCAGCACCAAGTTTTATGTTGTACTTATTGTATAGAGCTGTGAACTTTGACATGTCATGGATTGTATAAAAAAGAGTTATGAGTGTAATAACATAATGGATATTTATGTTTATGAATCAAATGCATAAGGAATGTAATGACAATTTATGCTTACGTTCATGAATGAAATTAGATAATCTAGTTTTTTTTGAAATGTTTATGTTCTATACAATGCCATGATAATGATGTGACTACTCTAACATGCCGCTTCTATGGGGTTTATGCTCGAATGTTCTCTTGAATGTCAGGTATATGCTCTATGGGTGTGGTATGTTATGTTGTTGCTGCTAATGCTCTGCAATTTCATTAGGAAGTAAAATAGTTCCAACAAGATGCAATGTTTTGATTCCTGACCTCGGTAAGTCAACTAGGTCAAAGGGAAGAAACTATCAACCACTTAGAATCACAACCAACTAGGTCATGGGCTATAACACCCATGACAATAGTGTGATGTGACACACCTCTCATGGCTATGACTTATTTGTCATGTCCATAAGATGTATCTTATGGCTGTAACAATGCCACTCTTCATTTCTTTTGGTATTTTCTTATCTCCGATAGCTTTAATGCTTCTCCTTCTTGTTCAATGAAGACTTGACACTAGTGTCATGTGACACACCTCTCACGGCCATGACTTATTTGTCATGGTTATGGCCATAACAATGTCACTCTTCATTCCTTTTGGTATGTTCTTGTCTCCTTTAGCTCTAATCCTTCTCCTTCCATGAAGACAAGTGAGTGTGAATCTCAAGAAGATGGCTTAATGAATATGCTTTCAGCTCACTTTGGCTATTTTGCTTCCAAATTGTACCTAAGATCAAATATGAACTAAAGTGAGTGTCTAAAACATTTTAAAGCATTAATTATGAAGTGTCAAGGATTAAATATAACAACAATTAAGCACATATCAAGTTTCCCCACACTTATCTTTTAACCATCCTCGAACAAATTGTTAAAACCAAAGTCACAAACTAAAACATTTACTCATTTTCCATATTTCCCAAGAATAAATAGTCATAAGCAAATGTGAATAACTTTAAAAAACCATATCAAGAACTCATCATTCAACGCTTATACTTATGATCAATCAACATTCATCAACTTTGCAAACTAAGCAATCTAGAGGTAGACTTAGACAAAATATGTTTAAATAAGATAAATCCATGGGTACACTTAAACACCATTCATGATCATGAAATTCCACAACTTTGCATATCATTTCATTTCTCCAACATTAAGAGTCATATGCATAATCATGAATCAAAGGACTTTTCTAAGGTTGTAATGTGGGCAAGGGTAAGGTGAGATGTATTTGGGTAATGTACCATAAAATCCATTAAGCTGGTGAAGCAAACGTAACACTCAATGAAACATCAAGCATACATGTTAACGCTCTTTCTAAACTAGGTACCATCAACTATGATGAATGCAACAATTATATTTCACATCTCAAATTTAAGCTCTCGTATCATATACCATATGAAACATAACCAATTAGAAGGAATCATTGTAAGGAGTGATCATTCCAAAATAACATCAATCTCATATGCAACATACTCAAATCACCCATTCAAGATAACTTTAGGAGGAGAAAACAAATGAACAACTTTTCAAAACAAATGTATTTCCTCCTTGATACTTTTATTGAAACAATTTTCTCCTTTTTTCTCTCTCTTTTTGTAATAAAATTGAAAGAAGCTACATCAATATGGGAATTTCATTGATAAAATGTAAAATGGCACCTCAACAATAACAACCATCCCACAAATGTGCACATTCCCACACTTATATTTGTGTTACATCCACAGTTATCAACAATTAACAAATGCTCCACTAGCTTTAAGGCTTAGGTAGGACATCTGGTTTAGTTTAAAGCAAGTAATGTGTTTAGAACAAAAAGAAAGGCTATAAGTTCAAGAGGGCTTAATAAAGGAAAATTCATATGAATGGGTAGGTTATTTGGCCAATGTAGCTTCTAAAAACAAAGAATGCATAATTATTTTCATGTTCACGCTTGTGATAAAAATGTGGTCTCAAATAGAAATGCAAGGCAAAGTTAAGATGTACTTGTCATGAAGGTCACACGTATACAAAAGACAATGAGACTGATATGGATGTGTCAATCTAATAAGGCTCAAAATATTATTGGCTTTTGTCTACCACTAGTTACCGCTCTTTTAAAGATAATGCATATTGACCAATCATAAGAGAAAAAGTGCATGCTAAAGTTGCCATGGATTTTTTTAAAGTCAATTGAAGCTCTAATTATGACTATATAGTCTTAAAAACAATAGAAAAAGAGAAAGTATCTGTTTGTTTATTTTATTTTGAAAATGTCTAAAAAGTCACATAAGACACAATTAAGCTAAAAAAATGCATAAAACTAAATTTCCACCCCCACACTGAAAACTTACGTTGTCCCCAATGTAACATCAAATGTAGGAAATGGAGCATTTAAAAAAAACAGAAATTGAAAAATGTAAATAAACATAAATCAACCCTTGGGTTGCCTCCCAAGCAACGCCTTTATTTATTGTTGTTGGCTTGACTCCATGTTGCTCAATCTTCATAATGAGGGTTTTCTAACCCTATCGCTTTCATATCCTCCACTTGGAATCCTTCATAGAAGGGTTTTAGTCGATGGCCATTGACCTTGAATTTCTTGTTCATTTGTAAGTTTTCAATTTCAACTGCACCATGCAGAAACACATTAATAACAACAAAAGAAACAATCTATGAGGCCATACTTTACTTGGGAAAAGCTTAAGTCATTAATGGTAGCGAAGAATTTTTTTTTGACATAAAAGTTCCTCCTAATAATCATCTTATCATGAAATTGCTTTGTCGTTTCCTTGTAAATTTTTGCATTCTTGTGAGAGTCAAGCCTAAGTTCTTCCAATTCTTGCAATTGCAATTTTATATGTTCACTCACTGCATCCATCTTCATTCTGCATTGCTTAATTGCTAAAAAAAGTTTATGTTCAATCTCCATTGGAAGATGGCACAACTTTTTGTAAATAAGTTGATATGTAGACATGCCAATCAATGTCTTATATGTGTTCTTATTTGCCTAAAGAGCATCATTAAGTAATTGACTCCATTCTTTATGATTCGGGCTCACCATCTTCTTAAGGATTGACTTGATTTCTCTATTTGATACTTCTGCTTGCCCATTTGTCTATGGATGGTAGGTTATGGACACCTTATGAGTGACATGGTACTTCTTCAAAAGATTTTTCACCACTTGATCACAAAATGAGTACCCCTGCTGGTAATCAATGCTCTTGACGTTTTAAACCTAGCAAAAATGTTATACTTCATAAATTCTACAACAACTTTAGAATCATTAGTCCTGGTGGCTTTAGTTTCCACCCATTTAGAAACATATTACACAACAAAAAATTTAAACAAAACCATAAGAGGAAGGAAATGGTCCCATAAAATCGATGCCCCATACATAAAACATTTTACATTCAAGGACTGGAGATAAAGGCATTTGATCTCTATAGGATAAATTACCTTGTTTCTAACATTGTTTAGATGCTTTATAGAACACATAAGAATCTTAAAATATATTTGGACATTAAAAACCACACACACATACTTTCCTAGTAGTTCTATTAGGCCCAAAATGACCACCATCAACATACAAATGGCAAAATTTCAAAATAGATTCACATTCATGTTTTCGCACACATCTCCTAACCATTAGTTAGAACAACATTTTCACAATTGAGGATCATCCCAAATATAATATTTTGAGTCACTCTTTATTCTATTCTATCAAGCTCTACTCAAATCATTAGGTACTTCATGGTTCACTAGATATTTCACAATATTAGCATACCATGGTACCTTATCTTGAAAAGTAAGTAGTTACTCATTTGGAAATAGATCTTGCAATGGTATTGAATCCTCTTCCTTCACAACTTGAATTAAGTGGTCCATAACTGAATTCTCCATACCTTTCTTATCTTTGATCTCTAAATCGAACTCTTGGAGTAGGAGAATCCATCTAATAAGCCTTAGCTTCACTTCCTTCTTCTTAATGCTGCATGATTAGAATATATATTCACTTTATAACTAAGAAACTAAGGTCTAAATTTATTTAAAGCAAACACAATAGCTAAAAGCTCTTTTTCTATGCTGGAGTAGTTGTATTGTATTGGACTGAGTGTTTAGGAATCATAGTAAATAACATAAGTCATCTTGCCACATTTTTGACCAAGGACAGCACCCACAAAAAATTGCTTGCATTACACATAATCTCAAATGGTTGACTTCAATTAGGTAGTTAAATGATTGGTGCCAAAGTTGAAAGTTCTTTTAACTTGTCAAATGCTTCCTTGCATCCCTCATCAAAGTTAAAAGGCACATCCTTTTGCAACAAATGACAGAGATTTGTTGAGATCTTGCTGAAGTCTTTGATAAACCTGCGATAAGAACCTGCGTATCCAAGAAAAGAATGAACCTCCCTCACGTTTATGGGATAGGGTAATTTTTGCACAATTTTGACCTTAGCTTTATCGACCTCAATTTCTTTAGCTAAGATTACATGTCCCAAAACTATTCCTTGTTCAACCATAAAATAACATTTTTCAGAATTTAGAACAAGATTAGTTTCAATGCATCGTTTAAGTACCCAATTTAGATTATCCAAGCATGCATCAAATGAATCCCTATAGATAGTAAAATCATCCATAAAGACTTCAATAATGTGCTCAACATTCTCGTAGAAAATACTTGCCATCCATCTTTGAAAGGTGGCTGGGGCATTACAAAGTCCAAATGACATTCTTCTATAGGAAAATGTACCAAATGGGCACATGAAGGTTGTTTTCTCCTGATCCTACAAAGCATTAACAATTTGATTATAACATGAATAACCATCAAGAAAACAATAGCGAGATCATCTTATAAGTCATTCAAGCATCTAAATGATGAATGGGAGTAGAAAGTGATCCTTACGTGTAACAACATTTAACTTCCTATAATTGATGCATACTCTCCATCGATTTTGAATCCTTGTAAGGAAAAACTCATTATTCTCATTTTCATCATTGTAATCCCAATCTTCTTTGGTACCACTTGGACTGGACTCACCCATTTACTACTTGAAATCGGTTAGATAAACATCAAGCAACTTCAAGATCTCTGTCTTTATCACTTCCATCATCGAAGGATTTAATCTTCTTTGTGATTCTCTTGATGGTATGGATCATTCTTCCAAAAGAATTTAGTGTATGCATGTTGAAGGGTTAATACCGTTAATGTCAGCTATGGTCTGCCTTATAGCTATAATGTGGTCTTTAAGCACCAGAATGAGTTTTTCCTCATGAAGCTTGGTT
This sequence comes from Erythroxylum panamense, assembly GCA_027123425.1. Taxonomy (NCBI): domain Eukaryota; kingdom Viridiplantae; phylum Streptophyta; class Magnoliopsida; order Malpighiales; family Erythroxylaceae; genus Erythroxylum; species Erythroxylum panamense. The sequence continues at coordinate 26,183,356 of JAOTIZ010000202.1, forward strand.
AAGTTCCTTATTATGATTACCAAAAGTGTTTCTCCTTCTCCCAAAAACACATATTTCAAATGCTTCAGTAATTGCTTTAGTTCAATTATAGGTGCCTACATAATCGAAGTTAGATATTTCATATGAGATATTAGTATTTCAATATTTGGAAATACATATCTTTTTGGTATCGGTTGCAGTGATTACAATGCTAGCACAATTTCTTCCATCTCATCTGTAAAGAATAAGTTAGAATTTTGCAAAGTGTTTTCCTATAAACTCATGCAAAGAATGACTTCTAACTTATCTTTACCTTCCATATAAAAAATTCTTGAGATAAGCAATCAATGAAATCAATTGATAAAATTGAATGAATATCACTAGGGTACCTCATCGCTTTAAAAAATTAAAGTGAACAATATCACCATCAAACTCCATAGTCAATGTTCCTGCATCCTAGTCAATCTTTGTCTTTGATGTCTTCAAAAATGGTCAACCCAAAAGAATTGGTGCATAATTAAGTGAAGGTTCTCGTTTATGTTTAACATATAAAAGTCAGCTAGAAAAATCAATTTGTTAACCTATACTAAACCATCCTTTACAACCCCTTCAGGACAAGTGTTAGATTATAAGTCAATTAAATTATAACAAGCGTTTCTTTAAAAGATCCCAAATTTAATGAAGTGTAAATGGAATATGGCATGAAATTAATTGAAGCTCCTAGATCTAACATTCCCTTTTCAAATCTAATATAACCTATTTTGCAAGAAATTCTTAATGTACCTGGATCCTTACACTTTAGGGGAAGCTTTCTTTAAATGACTGCAATCATAATTTTCCCCACACTCGATTTCTCATCTCCTCTCATTTTCCTTTTGATGTGCATAATTCCTTGAGGAATTTGACATATCATAGAACTTGCTTTATAATATCAATTAGAGGTATGTTTACCTCTACCTTTTTGAACATTTCCAAAATCTTCTTATCTTACTTCTCTTTCTTCGATTTAACAAACCTGTTAGGAAAAAGAGGCAAAGTATTAGCAAAATTTTTAATCATAGGAGATTGAGAATTTACCTTAGTTCCTTTTTTAGCTTCACTTGGAGACACTTTAAGTTCCCTTTCAGATTCTTCATCATTGCCAATAACAGGAGTCTTATGTGGTGCCTCTATTTCTTTACCATTTCTCAAGGTGATAGCACTTGCATTCTCTTTTGAATTCACAGTTGTTTGACAAGGAAGTTTACCTGAACTCTGATTTTCCAATTACCTCACAATAATTGCTAAATAACTCAATTAATTCTCCAAATTTGTTGAAATTGACTTGTTTCATGGAAGTTTCCTATAAGGTTGGGCACATATCTGCACACCATTTGCAGCCATTTGTCTCACTAAAGAAGTCAACCGAGCTATCTATTTCTCTAATATGGTAGTAGTAGCTTCATTGACTTTCAATGGTTTGGGGTCCTCTCTAATGATGAATTGTTAAGAGTTAGCAGACATATTGGAAATCAAATTTCTACCTTCAATGGGTGTCTTATCTACCAATGCACCTCTGCTTGCTGCATCTATCATACTTCTTTCTTGTGGGAGAAGCTCCTCATAAAAGTACTGGATCAAGAGCTATTCACTGGTTTGATGGCAAGGGTAGCTAGCACACAACCTCTTAAAATTCTCCTAGTACTCATATAATGTCTCCCCATCATGCTGTTGGATTGCACATATTTCCTTCTAAAAATTCGTAGCTCAAGAAGTAGGGAAGTACTTCTCCAAAAAAAGTCTCTGCATCTCATTCCATATGGTGATTGATCTAGATGGCAAATAGTAAAGACAATCCTTGACAGTGTTCCCCAATGAGAATGGGATTGCTCTAAACTTGATCTACTATTCTTATATATTGATGGATTCATGTTAAAACAATCTATATGGAACTCCCTGATGTGCTTATGAGGATCTTCACTAGGCTTACCGTGAAAAGTAGGCAAAAAATGAATTAGACCAGGTTTAAGATCAAAAGTAACATCAATAGTAGTCAGGAGCATCCAACTGCTTAAATGTGCTACTATTTTGTTCTACCAAGTTAGACTTAAATTCATAAATGGGATTGTTAAAAGAAATAGAAAGCAAATATAAAGCCATATTAATTGCTGGTGAAAAATCAAGTCTCCTGTCAAATGATGATGGATCCTCGAAACTTTATGTAACTTGTCTTCTCAATCTACGTATCGTTCTTTCAATTTCTGGATTAAATTTTAATTAGTCAAAGTAAGAAGATCGTGTCATAAACTATAAATAATCAAACAAGAAAAGAAATTAACCAAAAATAAAAATAAAATAAATCAAAACAAATAAATTCAGAAGCAAAGGATATTAATCCCTAGCAATGACGTCAAAATTGGTAGCGCGTTGTATCATTACACAAAATAATTAGACCTATAACTATAGTAGTGGTGAGTCTAGGTCGATCCCATAGAGATTAAATCTAATTACTTCCCTAAATTATATGTATATGTAAAACATGGGGGTTTGGCTCAATGCAAATTAGAAAACAAAGTAAAAATGAATATATAAAAGCAACTCAAATTAAACATTAGCAAAGTGATAAAATTGATGAATGGTTTGAAATCTGGTTCTTTGATTTAATCTCGGGCTATGCACAATTTCACATACGTCATTTTATTATCATATTCCCAACACTCTTTAGACTATTGATAATGAATTAATAACAAATTTTGTTAATCCCAAATTTTCCTTAGGTTATAGTTAATTAAGAAAAGCTTATTAATTAACCCTAACTATCAGATAACCTAGAACAAGCTCTCTAAATTTAATCAAACAACTACTTTATGAGTGAGGAAAATAGACCAATATAAGCAATAATCACACAAGCTCGGATTACTTAACGTTGGTTATGTTATCCCTAATAATATAATACCATTAGTTTCCATAAACAAATTCAAACAAGACTATTATTATTGTATTCAAAGTTCTAGTAATGGGTTCTCATGAAAAACAATCCAATAGAACATTAAGATCTTACACAATACCCAATTAATAAATATACAAAAATGTAACCAATCTAAAAAGAGGGAAAGAAAATGATATAAAAAGATGATATGGCTAAATGTGCTCCTCGGTGTCGACTTCGCCTCTAAGAGTGTATGCTTACTAAGAGTGTAAGTACATCGAATGACCCGCTATGAAATTATCATATGGATGATCTATCAAATGTCAGTGATTAATCTCAGCATAGCAATGGTGCAAATATCTTTAGACTTGATGTACTCAAGGATATCTTTGATACTGATCATGTACTTTGACACCATTCCTTATTGCCTTAAGATGAGGTCGCTCATAGGGTGGTGATTGGGTATAACTATTAGTATTTAAAGGTAAGCAGGTAGCTAATAAAAGATTCACCACTCCTGATAGAAGGAGATAATACCCACGACCTCTTATCGGGGTCATATTCGAGAGTCTCTGGCCAGAGCAATTATGTGTCATGAAGAGAGTCTTCAATGACACATAGAGTAATGAGATCCCCAGGACAAACAACTAACGTCACTTAAACTTGATTTAACATAGTCAGTCTAGTGGGAGTTGACACATAGCTCATGCTTCGTAAGTCAGATAATTAACTGTCCAAGAGTTCGAGTATTAATCCACTTACGTTCTGGAAAATTGGCATCATAAAACCCTTTATGATTTGCTTGGATTAAGAGTCAATTTAAGTTACTAAAATAATTGGAAACCTAAGGGTCACACACATAAAAGATTGGATGATAAACAAGGTATGCATGGCTATTAATTAAGCAGGCAATGATCGTGATCGAGTTAATGACAGGTGGTATATAAGTGAGTTCTTCACTTATGTACACACAAATTTTTACCCAAAAACACACTCAATAGGATTCCTTGGGAATGTGGTATTAGGGAAAGGTATTTTCGTGGACTCAAAGAAAGTGTAAGCTAAATTTGAGTGAGAACAACCCAAGAATTTGATAAAAGTCTGTAATTTTCTAGGGTTAGCTAGTTATTATCAGAGATTTGTTGATGGTTTCTCAATACTTGCAGCCCCTTTATCAAGGCTTGCCCAGAAGGGGATAAAATTTCTGTGGGATGACAAATGCAAGGTGAGTTTCTAGGAGTTGAAGAGACGACTGACTTCTATGATAGTGCTCGCTCTACCTACCCAGGGGGTTGGGTATGTGTACAATGATGCTAGTCGCCAAGGACTTAGCTGTGCACTTATGCAAGCCGACCGAGTGATCACATGTACTTCTCGGCAGCTAAAGAAGCATGAGCTAAATTATCCTACACCTGATTTGGAGCTTGTAGTGGTAGTATTTACACTTAAGATTTGGTGACACTATGTTTATGGGGAGACTTGTATATACACTGACCATAAGAGTCTGAAGTAACTAATGACATAGAAGGAGCTAAATCTCAGATAAAGGAGATAACTGTACACATGATTTAGAGCTCGTAGTCATAGTATTTACACTTAAGATTTGGAGACACTATCTTTATGGGAAGACTTGTTGTATATATACTGACCACAAGAGTCTGAAGTACCTAATGACATAGAAGGAGCTAAATCTCAGATAAAGGAGATAATTGGAATTAATTAAGAATTATGACTTAATGATTGACTATCACCTGCGATAAGAAAATGTGGTACCCGATGCACTGATTCGTAAGTCCTGATCGGTAATAAATGTTAGGCAAAATCCTTACATGACACATTTGATGAGTGTACGGACGGGTTGGACTCTCAGTGGTAGAGGATGATAGAACATTGCTAGTATAGTTTGAAGGTTGACCAATATTATTTGATGAGATTAAAAGATCTTAGGCTGACAATCCTGAGTTAAGAGTCATTTAGAAGAAATTACCATCCGAAGAGAGTGAGGGGTTCTGACTAAGAGAAGACAAGATACTAGTCTTCAGAGACAGAGTCTGTGTGTCAAATGACCAGGATCTCAGGTGAGCTATCTTAGAAGAAGCTCACAGTTCCACTTATGCTATGCATCTTGGTAGCACCAAGATGTATCAAACTCTTAGAGCGAGTTATTAGTAGCCAGGTATGAAGAAAGAGATAACATAATTTGTAGCCAAATGCCTCCCTATCAATAGATTAAAGCAGAGCATCGTCAAAAGAGTTATGCGGATAAGAGGTGACGACCATTAGAGTTTGCAGTTGGTGATATAGTTTTCCTTCGGATATCACCATGGAAAGGTATTATCCGATTTCATAGTTGAGGGAAGCTAAACCATCGATATATCAGACCTTTTCGTATCTTGGAGCGTGTTGGGACTGTGGTGTAACGGTTAGAATTGCCACTGGGCTTGGATAGGATCCATCTCATATTTTGGAGACAACTCTAGTAGAGCTGAGAGAAGGCCTAAGTTTTGAGGTGAAACCAGTCCAAATTTTAGATAACAAATAAAGAGGTTGCGCATCAAGGAGGTTCCTATGGTCAAAGTTCTTTGGAAGAGCGACAAGGTCAAGGAGATGACATGGGATCTTGAGGATACTATGAGACGTCTGTACCCTCATTTATTTGTATCCTTAACTTAGGAGTTTTGAGGACGAAACTCTTTCGAGGGGGAGGACTTGTAACGCCAGACTTTGTGACCCCTTTTGTATTGGTATGTACTTGGAGATACTACTGTATATTGATATATAGATGGTTGTACATGAGTTCAAAGATGTATTTAAATCCTTTTGGGTATATAATTCAGTGATTTATAATGTTATATGCCCTTACATGAACTTAGAGTTCCTTGGTATGCAAAATCTTGGAGATTTCTAACATATAAGCTTCTAAGTGTGTAAAATCGAGCCCATTGGATCAATATGACCATGGTGGCTAAGTTAAATGTGTTCTAATTCCTTAGAGGAGATTAGCCATGATTCATAGACTTACTGGACACTTAGAAAGCTTAATTAGAAAAGTTGATGCACATAAGGTTGTTTGCTAATTGTTAAAAGTTAAAGGACTTAATTGTAATTTTTCAATTCTTGGAGGATCAATATGTAATTTTATAAATTTAAGGGGCTTAATTATTATTTTCAAAAGGCCGGGGAACAAAATAAAAATAAAAGTTTTGATCATTCCCAAATTTTGGGTTTAATTGCAAATTTAGGAAAAGTTTGGAGGGTATAATGGTAATTTCAAATAAGATAAGGGAAAAAAGATAATTTCACAATATTTTGTCAAAGAAGAGTAAATATTCTAGACCCTTCTTCATGTATGGCCGTGTACCCTACCATTAAAGACTTGAAACATTTTGTTTTAATTAAAAGAAAGGAGAAGAAAGGGGAAGAGAGGAGGAGAAGAACCTATTTTTGGCCATCACTAAAATTCTACCTTTTTATTAATTCTCCAACCCAAATATTGTTCTAAGTTAATTTGGGATCAAGGAACTTAAATCTATAATTATATTTGAGAAATATCGAAGGATTTTAAGATATTACTAAAAGAAGATTTAGGTAAATTTTGTCTCATCTCTCTCTACATTATGATTTTGAGTTTGTTGTTAAGATATGTTGTTCTCCATGCTTGAATATGCATGAAACATGGTTTAGATGAATGAAATGAGTCAGGAGAAGTTTCCTTAACACAAAACCGAAATGTCCTCTTTTTGGTGAAAGTTTGAGAATTTTGAATATCTTTTGAAATTGATGATTTAAATGAATTCTATGGTGTTAATTGTATATGTATAATGTGAATTAATGATGAAAAATAAAGAAGATGTATATTGGATAAGGCTTAGTCGAAATGATGGGAGAAGAAATGGATTAATGTAATGAGTTGTATAATTATGATAAATATGGCTTAAATGAAGGGAATTGGATTGAGTGGAGTGGTGAAATGTGTGTTATTTGGAAGTGTTTATTATATAACAAGATAGGAGCATGAATAGCTATGATAAAGTCTTAAAAATATGACTTAAATGTCATGCACATTAGGTGTTTGATAAAATGCCTAAGTGATTTTGGCTTAGGATTTAAGGATTCGTAATGATATGCATTGGAAAGTAGTTATCATGTTTACTTAGAGTAAACTTGAATTTTCACCTAGATTAATGAGTAATGGCCTAATGTGTTCAGATAAAAATGTGCTTAATTATGTTTTGAAATGAGTAAGTATTGGATTAAAGGCATTAAATGCCTTGGAAAATGCAAATGCAAAGTTAATGTGAATAGTAAGGGAAGTAACCATGTGAGAAGCTTAATGGCCAAATCTTATAGCTTAAAAAGATAGTGATATTGTGTTTTATAAACTTATAAGATGGTGTATAAATATGAGATACATATTTAATTAGTAAATACATTGCATATTTTTATGTATAAAGGCTCAGGAGCTATGAATTAAGGAACTCATACCGGAGATTGCTGAAGTCAAGGGAGTGTACACCTTCTTTTAAGATGAGTTGGGAAAACCATTTCTCTCAATTGGGATTAGAACATCCTAAGACATGCATGATGACTTGTATGTGAATTTTGAACCTAGGTAATGCATGGTAGAATTGAATCTCAAATGGATGCTAATATGCTTATGTATTTAAGAAATAACATTGTTTTGAATAACACTTTGCACTTGGACTGCAAAAGATGACTTTTATTGCATGAAATAATGTTTTGAAATTTACATATGCATAATCGAGTCATGTATGCTGCGTGTTTGTGTTCTCTTTTATATTAGAGTCATGGCAAGGTTCTATTTTATCGGTTGGACTAATAAATGAAGGCATGGTGCCTTACTTGATTTTTGTAGTTAATATATTTGTATGAATTTTTATGATTAGTGAGGTAATGACTGACCAATTGTATGCTGGGCACAATAGATTAAGCAACTCCCGTACGCTTGATGCTAGTGTATAAAGGTCAAGTCCCCGTATCGACACCTTCTATAGGACTTGTGGTTGATTCCACACTTAGGGTTATGACGTTGTTGTCGACTGTAGTCCATACTCACCAAGGATGAAAGTCGAGCCAACAATGGGAGTCGGAGGGTGTATGTTGGACCTCGTTTTCAGAGCCTAACATTCAGAGTCATAAATCTTGGGCTTGCGTAATACCCTGTAGGGTTATT
>JAOTIZ010000202.1:26195709-26208663 GCA_027123425.1 Erythroxylum panamense
GAACAAAATTAGTCCATTTTTTGGAGCTCATATGCCACAAACGGGCAGCCGGGAGAAGACCCTTGTCAATGCGCACGTGACAAATAGAATGGTTCCACTCTCGCCTATACAGAAACACAGAATCATGCTCAGAATCATTTTACCAAAATGCTTTTATGCTATCAAACCTTTTCTTTCTATTTATATAAAATGCCATGACTAATTTGAAGGCATAACATTGATCAAAATCACAATTTAATTATATCTAAATATCATGCTTCTTTCACAGTATAACATCAAATCATCATGTATTTTTCAACAAGTCAAATTCAAACAATTTAACACATATTCACACATAGGCAAAACTTGCCCAATCACATAATAACTGTAAATACATTACCCACCTAGTTCGCTTGCACAAGTCCAAGTCAAGGTTGTCTTTCCCCTCGCTCTTGGGTAGGATTCTCTTGGTTTCCTAAAACAAACCAAGTTTCATTCAATAAGAATCCAATAGAAAATCGCACAATGTAAAATCACTAAAAATTGATTTTAAAATGCTTAAACCCAAGCATTTCTAAACTCCATGGACTAAAATCCTTCCAAAAATCCAAAAGATCCAACATGGTCTTACCTTGATTCTTCACTAATTGAAGAGATCTTTAGCTCAAAGGGAAGCTCTTCTCTTCCTCTTCCTTTTTTCTTTCTTGAACAACTCCAAAAATCTCTCTTGAAGGTTAACACAATTGAAACCCTATCTTGTTTTCTCTTCTTTCTCTCATTCTCTTCTTCTCTTTGTATTTCTCTCTCTTTTTTTTTGTTGTTCTCTTCTGCTTATCCTCCCATTCACGTTTCTCTTCTTCATTTATAAGCAAGACAACACTTTTTCTTCCAATTATGACCTTAATGATTGAGAATTGTCCTATTTGCCCTTCCAATTATACCTTATGTCTTTTATACTTAAGTGTCTTGCCAACATTACCCTTTAACACTCTAAGATAACACTTTCTTCCAGAAGATGTCCCCCACTGTCTTAAGTTTCTAATGACACAAAAATCATTCAATTCGGTTCAGTGATTCGAAAGATATACTTCAAATATTTTTTGGACTGTTCTTGTCCAAATCAGTATACTATACACAACTTCTATATGAAATTTAAACATCTTATAAACTAAATTAGATTTCAATTTCTTCATACTATTTGTATCTACATGTATCTAGTTCTCCACAAATCAAAAATCATCTCATTTGGAGCTCTACCGATCCAGAAATCATCAAAATATTGAAGTATATTTAGTGAAATAACGCCAGTTCATAGTATTTAAAAACACATACACTATACCCGTCCCACGTTTTTCACTCAATCTGTCTCACTTCACTTAAGATGGCTACTATTTTTGGTAGACATGTATAGAAATGTCTTAAAAGTCCAATGGTTCAAGAATCAAGTCATTTGAGTGTCTAGAGAAGAAGTTATAGCCAAAAGAATCCAATTTGGTTTTATCTTTAATCAAATTGAAACTAACGTGGGACAATTCGTATAAATTTCTCTAAAGATATTAGATTTAGGTGTTCTTTAGATGGTTAGAAAGAGGACGTCAATATCTATAACTTTCATGAAGACCTTGAAGACAAATTCTATCTTTTGAAGGATAAAAAATGGAACAGAAGGTATAAGATGAACAGTAACCTAGAAGAAGTTTGTAAATAGTAACACAGAAGAAGTTTACAATTGTCATAACTCTATCTACAGATATCGGATTTAGGTGTTCTTTGAAAGAGGACTTCAGGAGATACAACTTTCATGAAGACCTCAAAGACAAATTACATCTTCTGAAGGATCAAAAATGGAACAGAAGATGTAAGATGAATAGTAACTCAGAAGAAGTTTATGAACAGTAACACAGAAGAAGTTTTAGGCATGACTTTCGACTCCAATGTCCAAAATTCTCATACTATATACCGTTGGATAGATAACAGAAAGATATACAACTCTCAAGAAGGCAACTTTGGCAAAATCTATCTAGATCAATCCCAAAGTTTCCCTTAAAGTCCGTTGATGAATTTCACATTCATCCACCAATGTACTACACTCATTTCTCACTTCATGAAAAATTTTGAGACTCTTAGAGATAGAATTGAAATTCTATATCTTCATAAAAAATGTAGCCATATGCTTCTAGTTTAATCTAAATTAAGAATCATCTCGTTTGAATAACTAGAGAAAAAGTTGTGGCTAAAAGACTGAAGCATACTCTATAAACATTTTCCAGATCAACTATCCATTTTGTTTCACAATCTTTCCTTAGCACAAATCATACTAAGATCACCTTTTCTACTTCATTTACTCCTCATTCTCAACTCCATTTCAAATTAATATCATCTATAAAGAAAATATAGTCCATGATTAACCATGAACACCAACAACAGAACATACATATATATACATATTCTTCATCAACTTACTACACAAGTGCAACGTCATTTTTGCTTTCATTCTACTTCTAACTTTCTCCTTAATTCTTCCCATTTTGAAATCTCTTATCCACTAAAAACACCAAGACAAAATATGAGTCTATCCACATTTCTCATTTGCTACTTTACTTTTGTCTATCATTTCTTGGTTTAAGAATTTTCATTCATTTGTTCTTTACTCATGACTAATCACCAAAATTTCTTGTTTCCAGTTCTAACTTTTAAGAAACGTTTGGGGTCCAACAAATGGGATGGTCCTAACTTGAAATGTTGATTTGATGGGCAAACCCAAGGTCAACATAGATAGAGGTAGTGTTGGGTAGTATACATAGGATGCATACTTATCAAGAGACGATAACCCAATGAGTATACTAAATCAATAGTTGATGACACAAGTCAATAGTTACATAACTAAATGCAATTGGTGTGAATGATACCTACAAATTGACCTAAGGTGACATATTGGGCAAACCCAAGGTCATTTTTAGCAATGTTTTAAAAATCGAACCGGACATTAAACCGGTCAAAGGAAAGGTTTAAGTTTTAGAGGTTCAACCGGTAGTGAACCGCTATAAAATCGATATATAATAAATAAGAAATAAAACTTATAAGAATAAGTAAAAAAATATTTTATTGAAATAAAAATACACCAATATCTATTACTATATAATTAATAAATAATAAATAAATATGAGTCTAATATAAATATTAAAATAGCAATAAAAATCAAAATTGTATTTTTGAAGGAGATTGTGTCTACTACAGGAAAAGTTTGAATAAACGACGGAAAGTTACCGACGGTAAAAAAAACCGTAGCCAATTACTGACGAAAATGGCATATCTATCAGTAATCTCGTCTGGAAATATTCATTTAACGACGATAGCAATATCCATCGCTAAATTAGGAAGAAAATGTTTACTGACGGAGATGATTGTCGATAATACAGTCGATAAAAGTTGTTATCAGTCGTCAGCCTCTATTGAAGGCTTGAACATTTTTAACTATAACAAAACGACGTTGTTTGGTTTTAAACCAAACAACGTCGTTTTGGAATACTTAAGAACATCTACGCTTCATCAACAAAATGATGTTGTTTAAGATTAAACCAAACGACATCGTTTTTCGGCTGAAGGTTAAACCAAACGATGTAATTTTGGTGAAGTTAAAACACGACCTGAAGTTAAAAAACGACGGAGCGAAGAATTTAAGATAAGAGAGTCCAAAATTTTAATTTTTTAAATCTTGGGGGGCCCAATGTATCACAGGACTCCAAATAACTCTATCATTATATATATATATATAATAAAAATATTTAATATTTTTTAAATTTTGGGGGGCCCAGTGCATGTGGCCCCGTCGTTGCCCCCACCCCGCACCTTCTACTTCGTCATTCTTCCTCCTCCATCTGCCGTGTCTGTCTCTGTTCGCCGTCATGTGGAGTTGTGTGTTCGCCGTCGAGCTATTGAGTCTCCGATGATTTTGGTCAAGGTATTCTCCTCTTCTCCGTGCTCACCTCCGTCTGTGGTTGATTTTTTTGGTTGATTTGGAGTTTGTTTTTGGCTGCATTTATTTTGTTTGTTAATGGGTGATTGTTTACCGATGGGCTGTGTTATTGTTGGAGAATGAAGGAAAAAGGTTGGAATTTTGTCTTGAGTTAGGGATAAATTTACCATGCATACCAGGTGTTTGATGAATTTACCATGTATACATTTTTCCAGATTTCATTTTATATTATATTATTCAACTTTTTGCATTTTGTTTCATTTTATTTTTTAATGAATTCAAAATTAAAACTGAAAATGGGCTAATTTTATGTAGAAATCTTTAAAACCCTAAACTAAGGTGAAATTCTATAAATTTTCTATTCCTTTAAAATTCTTTGAAGGAAAAAAGAAGGAATGAACTAATTTATTGTATTTAGCATAAACTATTAAAAAATAGATTGAGATATTAAACTAATCAAAAAAAGGATAATATGAACCAAAGTTCCATCCTTTAACATAAATAAAATTGGAATTAGAATATTACTTAATAATATTACCTTTACTGTAAAATTAAAAAAAGAGATATACTATGTTAATATAAATAATTAAATGAGTAACGTTTGTTTTTATAAATGATAGGACATATTTTTATTGTGCAATTTCATTTGCTTTAGGTTGCAATATATTTTTCATGATAAAAACTTGAATATTCTTTTGAATTAGTAAACTAACATTAATCATTAATTGTTCACATCTAATATGTCAATTAAGTACAATATGATAATGTTAGACTAAGTACGTTTCTAACATCTAGTTTTTAATTATTGAAAATATATTGTTATTAATAATTTTACCTCAATGTGATATTAGTAGCTTTATTATAATGAAATCAAGAAATATGTGCAAGATTAAGTTAAACAAAAGGATTAGATGAATGAATCATCCATTTGAATTAATTGAATAATTAAAGGATGAACAAAATAAGTAAAGTGGAGTACGAATGCAATTGTAGAGAGTCATAAGGCAATTCAATTTATTTTTACTAAGTCTAAAGAATAAGTCACACAAAGCCATAACAAGGAAGAAGAAAAAACAAAGATGATTGCTCCTTTGATCCCTAGAAAAACTTAAGGCGAAAAACTAACTAAAAATTAGGTTTTGACTCTTTAAATAAGGGGTCGTATGTCATATTTGTAAGAGATACAGTATAGGCCATAATCATATACTAAGACATCAGTCTCTCTACTTCTATTGGGGATGACTATATCAATTTTAAAAAATTAAATTGGATGAGATTTCATATTAATTGAAACAATACAGAATTATAAAGAATTCATTAATTTATAAAATAATATTCATACATTTAATATTCACTATAATTACTCATGTAATTCATTTATTATATAGTCAATCATAAATAGTATTTATAGTTTATTCATATATATACATCTTCATTCCTATTTGTTATATAGACAAATTCTTTATCTATAGATATAAGTTAAGACTAGATGATCACATCCCATATCCATCTAAAATTACTTTTATCTTCCTTATGTTATTGAAAATTATTGATTTAAAATGTGTTCTTATGGATATTTAAGTAATACAAAAACACTCCATACATAATTTTTTTCTAATTTCTTTAGTTTCTCATTGAAGTCCTTGACATATGTAGACCATGAACTTACCAATAATTGTCTCCTCATCTTTATCATCCTATTGTCCATGTTAATTATGGTACATATGTCTGGGATATATTTTGTGATATGCATTTAGAAGTGACTTCTTAACAAATCTTTTTAAACCTTGGATTCATAAGTTACACATCTATCAAATAATGGAATATAATAATGTATATATAAAAAATAACATAAGTAAAAAAAAACACAAGTCTAGGAGTTAGGATTTTGAGCTTCAACAACTGCTCATGCTATAAGTTGCATGCCTTTAACTCTACTGCTTCCAACTGAATTAATTAGTTGCCCTCAAAATTTAGTCTTCAAGCATCTTTCTTTCATTGCTACAAAAAAATGAATAACCTCTTAAACTAGAAATCCTAACAACTAAGACCTAAATAATCTTATTCTCGAGGTTCCTAAAAATTTAGAAAAGGGTTATGTTCTTATATAAATGAATGAAATTGATTAAACTGAGTTATTATTGATTAGAATTGAGAATATCTTGATGTATTGATTATAAATGAGGGTGTATGGGTTAGAATTTGGTATACTTGAATTGTGAATTGGATTATTATAGATTTTGCGATGTAAATGTGGACTCAATTGAGAATAAACATATAGTTTGGAGATCCAAATTGAGTTGTGGTTATTGGTCAATATAGAAGTGCATTGTTATTGTAGGAATGACCCTTTTTTCAAAAGGGATATGTCCATTTTATAGGAGAAACTCTGGCGAATTTTCAACAGGCTCCTCGTAAAATGTGACATCACCGTTTTTAAATAACAAATAGAGCTCCTTAGTATTAAGTGATGATTTTATTCTCGAGGAGACCTATAATTATGCAAATTATTGAGGATAACAATGATTATTGAATTATTTGAGTATAGCTTATGACCTTGATTGATTATAATATTTAATGGCAATTGTTTAAATATATCAGTTTCTGTATTTTTCATTCTAGGTCCGTCATCATCATCTTCCTTCACTTAATTCAGGAAGATCCTTCTGCGTGTCAGTTGAGGTAAGTGATTTTGTTTTTTACTATGTTTTTATGAACTTGGTTTAATTTAGCTATTTGTTTGCGGTTTGAATTTCCCATCTGAACTTCTTGCATTTTTAATTGAAATGGCCTGCGTGATGTGAAACTTGTTTGTGGTATGAACTTCGGTTTATCATTGAATTAATATAGGATGAGTTTGAATTATATTATAGTTCCAATTACCTTAATATGAAATCTAAGTTATTTCATTGATGCTCTTTGAAATGATTAGCTTCTCTTTACTTTTCATGTGTAAATTTTGACACTATCTTTTTAAAATTATATATGTTAAAACAATTTATTAAATTAAGTATTCATATTAATACTTATTATATTTGGCACTAGTGTATATTTAATATAGGATTAATTATCTTCTAACATATATGATTACAAACATATATGTTCAATCTTAAGTTTACAAATATTTTAGATCTTAACCCATAAACCATGATGGGGCTCTTGTAAGGCTTATCGGTGAAAAATACGAGCCTAAGAGTCACAATGAAAACTTGTTGTCTTGATTTACAAGTCTTATCTCAGATGTTTTGTAATATTTGACGAACTTGAATGACACTAACTATGAAATCACTGTTTTAAATTAACAATTTTGTATAAATGAGTTATGTTGATAGATCTTGGATGTATAGATGATTAACACCTGATGGTTACATTAATCCTAAATTTGTTGAGAGAGTTAAAGCTTTTATTCATTATGCATGTTCTTAACTTGCATATATAGATGAGCCAAAGATCAGATGTTCATGTAAAAAGTGCAAACACAAATGTTTCCTTCTTATTGATGAAGTTAATAGGCATTTGTTGAGAAAAGGGTTTGTTCCCAATTATTTTGAGTAGACATGACATGGGAAACCATTGATTTGTAGCACCTCAAGGGGTAATCAAGCACAATCATCTATCAACTTAAATGAGTTTGAAAGGGGAATTGGAATTAGATTTAGAACAAATTATGTTGATGGAATTGAAAATTCTTACATGCAAATAGTTTATGATGCAGCCGGTACGTTTGAGGATATTATGGAAAATCTTGAAGAAGAATGATACACTCATATTTTCATATATGTTTAAGACTTAATTCAGAGTCATTTACATTCATTTTATGTTCATCTATAGCTGATTTATCATGTTTTAGCATTATTCAAGGTTCGTTGACGTAAAATGCATAAATGAAACAAATAGACTCAAATTGCACTGTATTTGGATTTCTGACAGGCTTGACCTTTAGTCATTATGGGATTTTTATCTCAAGATTGGTTTAGCCAAAAATTCTAAAATTTCATAATTAAATTTTTGACTCATCTACATATTTTTTAGGATCAACTACAAATTTTTCTGAGCCGAAATTCAAGAGAAATAAATTTCTAAAATTTGCATCAGATTTTAAATTGCCAGAATGACCTTTTGACAATGTTTTGATCATAACTTTTGACTCAGATGGTGAAATCCAGGGATTCAAGTCTCATATCAAAGATGAGTATAGAGGCTATGTTGTTACTACTTTGCTGAAGGCTTCCTTGCTTTTAATGAATGGAGGCTAGATATGATAAATGGTGGAAGTTGATTGATAGAAAGTTGGTGGAAGCTGGTAAGTGGCGTGGATATCTTGTGCATGCATTGACGTGAAAAATCTGATGTAGCTTATAGCAGTAGGTGGAGGCTCTTGGTTGCATCCTTGAAGTGTAGAGGTTGCTAGTTGTGAGTGGTGTGGTGTATGTGGAAGAATGGAGAGAAAATTCTAGGCTTGGGTGTGGGAGGCTGGAGTTACATCCAAGGAATTTTTTTCGTGAATGGCGTGTTGCTTTTTGGAGAGTTGATCAAGGGTTCTTGCTTCAATGGGAGGAATGGTAGTTGTAATTTTTGGAGAGGCTTGCGTGAATCATTTTTTTCAGCTAGAGCTTGGAAGTTGAATGATTTTTGTGAAATACAAAAGTGCAGGCTTGTTTGTCCGTGTGTGACCTAGAGAGTGGACCTTCTTCTTTTTTATGCTAGCTAAGTTGTTGAAGTATGAATGATGTGTTAGTGGAGTGAAAGGTTGGAGCTAGGTGGGGTTTTACATGTGAGAATAATGGAGTGGCGCGTTGTGAAGGCATGGAGAGTGAAATAGAGTGTGGGGCTTATGTGTGGGTTTGTGTGTGGAGTATGGGAGCTTGCATTGATGGAAGTGAAGGCTATGCTGGTGGGGGCTGATGTGTGGTTCTTTGGTGGATGGGTAGCTGCTAGTTGTACTGAAATAATTAAAGGTGTGGGGCTGCTGTTGATCCTTGGCTTGTTGGTGACATTGTGGAATGGAGTGTGGGGCTGATGTGATCCCTAGCTGGTTGGAATTGATTTTTCAAGGTCAATTTCGATGGTGCATAAAAACTAAACGATGATGATTTAGGAGCTCAAATTTTATAAATAAATTCATCTTTGAGTTAGCTTCAATATGAGACTTGAATCATGGGATTTTGCCATCTGAGTCAAAAGTTATGGTCAAAACATCGTCAGAAGGTCATTCTAGCAATCCAAAATCTAATGCAAATTTCAAGAATTTATTTCTCCTAAATTTCAGCTCAGAAAAATCTGCAATTGGTCCTAAAAAATCCGTCAATGAGTCAAGAATTTAAGTACGAAATTTCAAATTTTTTCCTAAACCAATCTTGAGATAAAAATCTCACAATGGCTAAAGGTCAAGTCTACCAGAAACCCAAAAACAGTGCAATTCGAGTCTATTTATTTCATTTATGCATTTTACATCAACGAACCTCGAATAATGCTAAACCATGATAAACTAGCTATAGATGAACATAAAATCAATGTAAATGACTTTGAATTAAGTCCTAAACATATATGAAAATATGAGTGTATCACTTACAGTTTTAACTTTTCTGCTTAATTGCCTTTCAACCTCTTTTACAAACATCTAAAGGGAAATTACACCTTGGTATTTTTCATTAAGCAAATAGACATATATATGTAATGTGAAAAATCATCTATAAACATGATAAAATACTTTTCTCTACTAAAGAATGGAGTGTCAAAAGGTCCACATATATCAGTGTGTATAATTTCAAGGAGCTAACCACTTCTTGTGGTCCATTTCTTACTACATTTGGTTTGCTTTCCTTTACTATAATCCACACATATACCAAGAACTCTAGCAATCTTTCTAATCTTTCACAATCTTTCTAATCTTTCTTTAGATATATGACTTAAATGTTTAAGCTATAAGTAAGTAGAACTATCATTTATTATGCTACGTTTATTTCCAATGGTATAATAAACTGAAAATAGGGATTCAAAAAAATTAACATCAATTTCAATTTATAGAAACCATTCGTAAAAAGTCCAAAACCAATAATAGAATTATGTTTAAATAAGCTGAAACAACCACCACCAAACTTAAAAGTAAAACCACTTTCATCAAGTTTAGAAACATAAATTAAGTTTCTAAAAATTGAAGACACATAGAGAATTTGTATTAGATCTAGGTGATAACCAATATTCAATCTGAGACTATAAGTCCCTATGCCTTCAATTGAGACCTTATGATTTTTCATGTATAGAAAGTTTATAGCGTCACATTAGAAATATGAGTAATAATGCTAGAATCAGGCTACTGTTGAACTTTCGATGTATTTAATAATTTAATTCTATAACATGAGTAATAATGCTAGAATCAGGCCACTGTTGAACTTTCAATGTATTTAATAATTTAATTATATCTTATGAACATTCTTTACTTTTGAATTTTCGACGTGTTTAATAATTTAATTCTATAATTTTGTTATTAAAGAAAATTGTGAATTCAATCCTTAATATAATATTCATAAAAACATTTATAATAACCCTCGAATAAGAGGTATAGTTATGGGCATTTTTTAACCTATTGACAATAATAAGAAGTTTATTTAATCATTCAACGTGAACTTGATTAGTGCATTTATATATAACTTAATGTGTTTGTGTTTGAGTGTAATTTTATAGGCATGAATTAGAAAAAGTTGATAATAGATAATTAATCTACTTTCTTTTAGGTTTATATTTTCTAACGATGATAATTTAAATAGTTTTTTAATAAAGAATTTATCACTATTGATAAGTTAATAATGATTTGGCTATCTTCAAGTACATTTTCCTTTTGATTTGGTTATAATCCCTTACTTGTGAACGCGCGTGTAATACCCAATTTGGTAGTATAAGGTTGTTTTATGGTGGAACATTTATAGTAAAACTAGAGTTAAAATATGTTGACCGGCAAACAAAAGTTTTTGATAAAGTAAACCTTGATTATGTTAGCTATAGGCAAATATATGAAATGGGAAAGGAGTTGGGATACCTTCAACTTCACAAGGCTTATTATAGGGTTTAAATTTAGTGAGTTGTTGAGATTGATTAAATAAAATCCAAGTTGTCTAAGGCTCATTAGCCTTATGAAAAATTCGTTAAATGATTGATGTTTATGTAACTCATTTATTAGATACCCCAATCCTTGCATCAGGGATATTGCCTATAGTTGGAGGAGAGGACAGAGAAAGCAAGGTGAAGAGGGAAGGTGTGGTATTAGGTTAGATTATATTGATGATGAACATGTTGAGGCAGTTGGTGAAGGAGTTAGAGAAAGAGTTGACAAAGGAGTTAGTGTAGGAGTTAGTGAAGGAGTTAATGTAGGAGTTGATGAAGAGCTAAATTATCATAATAGGGACCAAGATAAGAGTTTTATATAAGTTGACATTCCTGATGACCACCAACTAGTTGAAATTCATTCAACTAGTTATCGTAGTTTTACTAATAGTGATGAATACCCAAGCAAAGAATAACCATGTGAACCATTACAGAGAGCAAGTACTAGTATTAGAATAAGTAAAGGTGAACCACTATAAGAATTGGTAGACACTAATCGTGTAGTTTTCAGGTATATAAGCTTTATAAATATCCTTGTAAACAAGCTATAAGTTATGTTCACCATTCAAAACAAAGGGCGGAGCAATTGTAGATGATTGTTATAAGTCTAAAGTCGTCGCATTATATAACTATGTGTTGCAACTTATTAGGGGTTCAATTTTTAGACCTATTGTTGATGCAGAAGTAATAAATCCACTACCCAAAAGTGTAATGCTATGAGGACCTAAAACAATTAGAAGGAGAGGAATAAATAAGCCTAATAAGTTGAAAAATCCAAACAAATTGACTCGAAAGGGTCAAGTATAAAAATGTAGGAAATGTGGCAATTCTAACCACAACACTAAAAAATATAAGAATGAAGGCTCAACTCAGCCTGCTTAACAATCTTTACAGGTGTAATTTTTTTATTATTAAACCTTGTTTTGATTACTATATATTCCTTTATATATCAATGTCACAATGATACTTATATCATATTTATTAGGTCATCATTGAGGTCTCTTTATAGGTGTTCGGTTTAATATATTTGAACATATTTCCATACTGAGTTAACACAACAATACTGTGAGTATATGAGCATTCTTCACATTGTTAATAACTAATTCATGTGAATATTGTTAACGACATATGCATTTGCAGGTTGCTAACTCTTCATATTGTAGTAAACGGAAGTATAGAGAAGTTGACTACATTCATTCAAACTTTCTTTTGGACCAAGGCTCTAAGGTTCAAAGGATAACCTGACATCACTTTCCAAAGTTACAAACCTAAGTAGGGAGGAGGAGAGCATCATTGACTCAACCAATACATAATCAATCTTCTCATCAATTGCAAATGAGGGAAGCAATATGGTTGATTCCCAAATTATAAATTAGTGTTGTCTATGTGTTGTTGGAACTTTAGTTGTTGGAAATTTTGTTTATGGATCCAATCACTTTTGAATATGGATGGGTAGATCTAATCGGTTTTGTATATGGATGGATGGATGGATAGGTGTTGGTGGTACTTTCTAGATGGATTATCTGTATACGGAAGGATAGATCCAATCACTTTTATATATGGATGGATAGATGTTATGGTGTAATTATTTACTTATGGTGTAATTATTTACTTCTTTACTGCTCAGATTATTTATTGTGATATAAAACTATAAAATATGCTTCTTGATGATTATTACAACTATTAATTAGGTATCATGTGTTGATGTATGCCCTGTGAACCAATTATCAAATGTACTCTAATTGATTATTTGTTATTTAGGTAGCGTTATATTCCAACATTATTTAATATTGGGTAGTTATAATGTCTTGCTAAAGACCATTTATAACTTGTGGGCCTAAAAGAAGTTTGGGTCTCCTGTTAATATTAAATAAGCTTACAAGATCACACACCAAGCA
>JAOTIZ010000202.1:26233189-26247850 GCA_027123425.1 Erythroxylum panamense
TTTGGTTCGATTGATAGCCAATTTGTTTTGCCTCGATTCGCTTTTGCTTACTCTCGTTTTGCGATTGGTTTCCGCATATTGATATTCGTTCGTATTCGTATTCGTATTCGATTTGCTTCCGCTTTCGTTTTGCTATTCGTGTCGCCTTCAGATTCGAAGTAGCCGATTCGATCAGCCATCCTTCGTTTCATATTCGGTTGGGATCCGGTTTCCGGATTGAGTCCCAACAATAGCATTCGATTTATCTCTTTCATTGTCTCTATGTAGTGTTATTAAATAGTTAGTACATGGCTTTTTAATTATAAGGCTTTGTAATTTTGATTATATTTTGTTGTTGGACACTTGTCTACTTTCTAAACTTATTCAATTTTCAAGAAAAGAAGCTTTACCTACTTACTTGTTAACATGGTGTCTCAGTCCTGTCTAATATAGTATACATTATGCACACTTTAAAAGTGATTTTAATTAGTTTTTACACTTTTAATTTGGAAGGGTAGGCTGTAACACGTAATATGAGCCTTAGTTACATATCCCGAATCGAACATGAAAGTGAAATAATGACGAAATGCAGAAATACCTTATTTCGATTCCATAAAGTTTGAAGGAACTTTCCGAGGTCAAAACGAGTGCAAATTTACCACCACTTTCACGGTATCTACTCAATGATGCCTGGTCAATGTCTTTCTGTAGTTTTCTTAAAACATGAAACTCTGAATGGGTTAGAATAACTTTATGTTCATGAATTACTTAAACAATTACAGGAGACTTTAACTTCTATATATAGCTTCCATATTGGGTTTCTCATCATAGGCCCGATATGAGTCCGATCTACACTGATCATTTTTTATTTTTCTCTTGGACGTTGACTCATTAACCTAGATCATTTATTGAGTCACTTTATTATTTTTATCCATATTAAGTTACGTAACTTAATCGATAAGTAATTGAAAAACTGAAAAATACAATTAATTTGTCCAACAAATGGGAAAATATCTAACGTACGCTGGACACAAACATCAAGTTTAGTAGGTAAAACTTTGTAGAAAATCAAATTTGGATTAAATATATACCAAATTTTTACTGACTATTTTTGTTTTGCACACACATAGCTTTGTCTCGGAGAGAGTTTACTGCCAAGATTGCTGTGGTATGCCACACATGTGGACATATCTCTCTCTAATCTTAAAATCTTTGGTTTTCATTTGTTGGACTTCCTATAATTAGCTGCATTCAACCTAACATAATTAATTACATCCAAGGACTCGTAAAAGTTGTACAGGTGTGAGCATTCATTTCATATAAAGGACTATATGCAGAGATTTCACAGTTATGATTCTTTCCAAATACATATCTTTGCCTTGGGATACATAACTAAGAGTCATTCATGTGGAAAAAACCATAACAACATCACCTGAAAAATAATCAGCAACCAGACATGAGGAGAATCACCCAAATGTTTCTCATAATTGGCCTTGCCTTGGCCATCATACTGATATCCATATATCAACCTGAGCGATTCTCTGGGTCCGAATACGACGTTCATGTGATCAACGGCTTCACTAACAACTCATCGCTGCCACTGGTAATATGGTGCTCTTCAAACGGAGAAGATTTTGGTGGACGTGCTCTTCAGGAAGGTGACGATTTCAGCTGGAGTTTGAAGACCAGCTTGTGGGACACCACTCGTTTTCTGTGCACCATTAAATGGGACCAAGAAAAGAGAAAGTTTGATGCATTTAAGGTTCCAAGAGACGTTTACCGCTGCAGGCTTTTCAAGAAGTGCTTCTGGATGGTAAGAGAGGACGGTTTTTATTTCAGTAATGATCAAGTGAACTGGAAGAAGGACTTCACTTGGTTTTGATATGCCAACCATTCTATCTTTGCTTATTAGAGTCCTACATCTGCTTATTTTGCGCTCATGGAAAAAGTATTTCTTATAGTTATTCATTAATGAGTTTCAATATCTACTATACCTCAACTTTGCTCAATCATTAATGAGTTTCAATATCTACTATACCTCAACTTTTCTCAATCATTTACGTATATCTTCACAGCGTATTAATCTGTGAGATGCGTGCCGCTCCAGTTTTTCCTTGTGGATTTTATACCTATAATGGAAAAGGCTCATAAAATATTTAGAAGACTATCTGCCATCATCTGCTGTAATGGAAACGAAACTTGCGAGACATATAAAGAGTTTTGTAAGTACAATACTGCTTTTGAAATTACATCCTGCCAAATCTAAACACATTATAAATTCGACGTCATTTTAGAGTAGATAATTAATCCCAGTTGTCATGTTACACTTTTAATTCTACAATTGCATAATGTATACTACCTTTTTCCTTTGTTTCCATAACAGATGATCCGATAAACAAAAACGAGATCTAGTAACTTTCTGATGCAACTACTGGAAAAAAACAAAAAAAAGGGCAACAAGCAAACAGATAGTTTCAGAAATATCAAACTCATACGGACGTAAAAATTTATCCTATTATATTATCAAAGTATTAAGAAATTCAATTTAGTACGACAGCGTTTAAAGTATGGGAAAGAACTTTTTTAAGCATGCATGTACTTTTCTGCTAAAGGTTTTTTATTGTTTAAATAGAAATGAAAATGAAATTTAATTTCATATCTTTGGGGATAAAGGAAGCAAAAGTTCAAAATTGGAAATATTATGAATATATATTGGTATTACTACTGAAAATCAAATTATTCCTACCAATGCGATAGTGTACAAGTGGAAAAACTCACGGCACTGCTACTTATAGAGCAATTATGGAGTATATAAGTGTAGAAATGTTTTTTTTTCTTTTTTTTCTTTTCAACCATTTTATCTTATATATATATATATATACTATTTATTTATTTTTTTACTATTATATATATATATATATATATTCTTTTTTTTAATTTTTGTTGCTTCATGTGGGTCATTTATAAACAATCTCTCTACTAGTTAAAGATAAGATTGTTTATTATTAGACCTTTTTAAACTCCACGGTTCAGCAAGATTTTCATTGAGTACGGTTGATTGAGTCTAGAAATGTTCATTCATTTTGTTAGTTATGTTTATTATAGCACTCTATATATTTAACTTCATTATGTAAAAATATGTTTCTTTACAGTTTTTTAAAAAATAGTTAAATATATTGAATAAGCTAGGATATTGAGGGATTAGCGCAAAATTAGGAAGCTATTGGTTCCATATTGATCCAGCCATCAAAGAAACGTCAACCTCTAAACAAGAAGGCTAGAAAGGACATAAACAATGAGTTAGGACCTTAAGTTTCTCACGCGTTAACTAATTTCACAACACTCTTGTGAAACTTGGATAACTTATTCACTTCCTGACCATGTTCATTTTAAACCTTCATACCAGTTAGTATTGTCAAGTAATGTTGATTAAGCTCTAAGATGCCCTTCTTATATTGAAGTGTTTCCACACTAATCACAACTGTAAAGTCTCCGATTCATCACCAACGGAGGCTTGCAAGTCGAGTTAAGTTGATGTGCCATAAGCTGCATCTAGATGGATTGAATGATAGTGCTTAGAAGGTTATACTCCTGTGTATAAAGATGTAGAAATATTTTCCATCCAGAGCTCATATACAGTACTGTTTAAAGCTAATTTAAAGGTTATTCAATCTCTATCTTTCTTCATTTTGTTTAGACGGTCTCATTGAATGAGATTAAGTTGATTCCTTACGGGAACAATTCTATTTCACATGCTCATATATTCCAAATGTACATAAAGAAAACACATCTAAAGAAAAGATACTATGTTTTTTTAGTTCTATGATTGCAGAGTACACAAGTATCAAGTACTGTTTTTTTAAAAAAAATTGATTGTCTAAGGTGTTCATCTTTTGCTTGAAGACTAGACACATTATAAAAGAGGCTCCAGGACTTGCCCAGAAAACCAAATCAATCTACAAGAAAGATTGATGGAAGTTCTTAAGGAATCGTTGTTACCATATATACTATCTTCCTTATCTTCCTAATCAGATGTGAGTTGATAACTTAAATTTAAGTACTGTAAGAATTTGAAGTAGTTTGATAATAGAACATCTTCAATTGTAGTGTTATTAGCAATAAAATCCCTTAGTGAGGAATGATGCTAAAGTCACTTAAGAGGCTTACAGCTGACCAATTATCGTACTAAAAAGAAATTAAACTCTTTCGCTCGGTTGGTAATTAATTCTCATCCTGAATCTTACTTTAAGCTTGATTATATGAGTTATTAACCAAGAAGAAAGTTTATAAATAGTATAAATTTACTGCACTATAATAGTATATTTAAAATAATAATAAGTTTATAACATATTGTCTTAATTCATACTAATATAATTGTCAAATGTCTCTTTTGAAGGGATTCCCAAAACAATATAATATTCATCTTCTTGAGGTATAATTTTGTTTTATACCTCTTTTGATCCTTACTTCACAGCAAGATCTGTGGAAAAAAAAAACTATTTATAAACGCCACTTATCTACAGCAAGATCCAGGAACCTGGTGGAATATTTGCTTTTTGCGTCCTCTAGCCTAATTAACAATTTCTAGTAAGAAAGAACAACATTGTTTTGAAATTGTCCACAGTTCAGCTCATGTATCCAGCCAAATTTTATAACAATGCCCAGCATTCTTCTAATGAACATGTCCCCAAATATGGGCGCACAAACCACATTTCATAGTGGATATCTTTTAAAATCGTTGGGACAGTTTATCCAGCCACAGGAAAATGACTAATCAAGAACTGTTGACGTTTCTGCTTTTGCCGTGTCTCCTTCCATATTGTAATGTGCTCGAAAACTCGATGATGGTCACCTCATGCCATTACATCAAAACTAAAGCAACCTCACTAAAACACATCACACGAGGTGGACCTTCTAGGATAGGAACAAATCATATGTTGCACGAAGTAAAAGTGTTTTCCTTCTAAAAAATAAATCAGTACTTTATTCTTATCTTCTTACTGTTTCATTATGAATGTTCCCTGTGCGGGTAGCTCTTATCGCCTGGATTCGCTTGCCTCATGTCATTATCTCCAGATAATTAAACCATTAACTAAACATTCTCAACCTTTTAATGGTAACGTAAAATCTCAACTCCATGCAAACTTACTCCAGACGGTTAATAAAACATTTTGAATCCTAATTCAACATAACTCTGTACTTAACCTAAATCTGAGTAACTTATAATTAGTCTATATGGTGCTTACACTAATCAGCATGATTGACACCAAACGGGTGTACCCTTTGACATCTAACAGCAATTCAGATATGGTCTCTTAACAAATTAGAGTTCTAATGCCAAATCTACAGTATCTGTGGAAAAAATGTTAGAAGATAATCATAAGATTAAAAGAATCTAATTATAATATATGTGCATAATCATACATAATATCACTTGGAGTTATGTTTAATTCCAATTACAAAATTGTTTTCCAATAAGATGATCTTTGAATGACCTGTAGAAACAAAAGTTGAATAATCTTCAAATTTCAAAGATTATTATTTATATTAGAATTTGAACATTCAACTGCTTCATTTGGTAGTTATTAACAAATAATACTAAACTCATTCAAGTGTGTTTTAGTGATTGTAATTTCCTACTCACACATTAATAGGTTTAAATGATTGGAATTCTGTAGTTCTCATACTAATCAAATAATTCGTGCTACCAGCATACAACGAGAGCTCGTTGTCATGTATCTTTTATGACATTTCAATTGTCATGTATCTTTTATGACATTTCAATTAATGAATCAATCCTGGAATATTTCCTTGAGTAGATATTATATGCAATATCCTAAGGTCATATCTTACAATCTCTTCTTTCTTATCTCATTCGTTTCAACAAATCATTATTTTACTACGAGATAGTGGCCAACTTTAAATACATTTTATGCAAGACTTTAAACACAATGTCCTTCCTCGGTTTTGAATTCCTTCAAATTAAGTTTAATTTGCTTTCCTATATTCGTTCCATAAGATCAAATCATACATGATCTGTTGATAACATTTTAAAGTAGTAAACCTTAAATTTAATTTTTAATAATTAGATAAAACTTCATTTGGTAGTTATTAACAAATAATACTAAACTCATTCAACTGCATTTTATTGATTGTAATCACCTACTCACACATTAATAGGTTTAATTGATTGGAATTCTGTAATTCTCATACTAATCCAATAATTCATGCTACTAGCATACAGCGAGAGCTCGTTGTCATATATCTTTTATGACATTTCAATTAATGAATCTATCCTGGAATATGTCCTTGAGTAGATATTATATGAGATCTCACAATCTCTTCTTTCTTATCTCATTTGTTTCATCAAATCGTTATTTTACTAAAATTTTTTACTACGAGATAGTGGTCAATTTTAAATACATTTTATGCAAGACTTCAAACACAACGTCCTTCCTCGGTTTTGAATTTCTTCAAATTAAATTTAATTTACTTTCCTATTTTTGTTCCATAAGATCACATCATACATGATCTGTTGATAACATTTTAAAGTAGCAACCTTAAATTTAATTTTTAATAATTAGATAAAATTCTTAAGGGTATTTAATAAGGCACGTTAACCTTATGGGCCTCACACATTATACGTTGAGATCTTGTATCTTACATTAATCCCTTTATGGTCATATTTACTCATATGGTATAACTCATATGTTATAGTATTAACTTATATTATATTTAAGTAAATTCCTTTCATTCACAAAATAACGTATAAATATTAGTTCAAACGTACTAAATGTTAAACTTAAGTTCTCTTATTTACTCCAAAAATAAAATATTTAGAACTCGCGTATCTTTCAATTTAGGATACATGTAGTGACCATCTAATAACTTTGAACCAACTTCCTTGTAATTTAGGGTTGCATTATGGTTTAGATTTCTTGATTTTAATTATTACCTAAACAATAAACCTTAAACCTACTTCATCTTTAGTGATCACAAATCACCAGAAGTGATAGCCTATGTTAGAAAGTCAATCTTTATATATATTCATAAAAACTAAACAAATATATTTTATGAATCAAGTCTTATCTAATGTATAATTTCCATCAAATATTCTCATTTAAATATAACATTACAACAAATTAGCATACAAAGATAAAAGTTTTTTTATTACATTTTAATGTCTACATAAGCCTAGTAACTTCACCCACCCAACATACACACCTATGGAAATAGGTTTTCTCATTGAGTCTACTACTATATCTCACATAAAGATATACTTCAAGTTTACTTCTTCTTGTACGACTATATCTTTCACTTAATTATACTTGGTATCTATACGCTTGATTTTACAATGAAATTTGGGATCTTTTGTGTAAGCAATTGTTGTTTGACTATCATAGCTGATAGTCATTGATTTAATTTTACTTTTAGTGACTCCTAGATGAACCCAAAATCGTTGAAGAAATACAACGTCTTGTACTATTGTAAACCATGTAATGTAATGTAATATTGTTATGTAAGATTGTTAAAAATGCTATGAATTTAGCTTCCTTTGTAGACCATGTAATGTAAGATTGTTTCTTACTTTTCCATGACATTACTATTGGATCGGAAAAGTAATGCATATAAGATTTGGCTAAAATAGTAGATTTCAAAACTTTTTTAGAAATCAAAACACAACAAAAGCAAGATAACCAAATCAACATGCCCAACCATACATGGTACGGTATATGGAAAATAATTATTATAAGAACAAGATGGAGATTATATTACCGACTCCTTCGCTAAAGCTTTAACTCCTCGCTATGCTATCCTATCCTCGGCAATGTATCCTCTCTAAGGTGATGGATCCCCTTCTTCTTGTTATTGTTTCCTCTTCACGATATTGTATTTTCATCCAATCCGATCTACCACTTGTTCTTTTTGGACAACTTAGTTAACAAGATCCTTTGATAAGAAAGGAGAAGAAAACTTTAGAGGAGATTTTTCTTAGAAGAAAGAAGCCAAAAATAAGACACCTTCTCATGCAATTTTTGACTCACCCATGCATGAAAGCAGAGAGAGTCCAAAAATGCAAAAACACCTCTCTATCACCTTATCAATTTTGGTTATGCATGAAAAGAAAGAAGAGTAGAGCCTCCAATGCATCATACCTTTCTTTAATCAAACATAAAGAAGCCATTAAATGAGACTCTTCTCATTTGTTTTCAGATGGCTATATGAAAAGACCAATAACCTAAAATGACATGTCAATTTCAGTTTTAGTGATGAAAGAAGGAAGATCATCCATCAAATACACCTCTTTCATCTTTAATCAAATGAATGCTCAAAAGGTTACAAAACATGTCATCATTAAAAGACAATCATTAAACCATTTAATGGTAAGATCATAACTCCATTTAATGATGATAATGTATGATAAATACCATCTTTATTTAGCAAGCTACACATTTAGCATTGAATTGCTAAATAAAGATGGTATTTATGATGCATTATCATCATTAAATGGAGTTATGATCTTACAACTGCACATTTAGCCATTAAAAACTGAAATTCCCTTTCATTTCTTTCAAAATTTTACACATTTAGCATTGAATTGCTAAATAAAGATGGTATTTCTCATGCATTATTATCATTAAATGGAGTTATGATCTTACAGCTGCACATTTAGCCATTAAAAACTGAAATTTCCTTTCATTTATTTCAAAATTTTGTTTTAGTATAATGAATCTAATTAATTAAATTAAACCAAAGTCTAGCCCATTTATAAATGTTCATTTGAGCTTCTAATTAACCATTAATTAGAGCAAGCTCAACATTCAATCATGGGCTTTAAAACTTCAATTTATATTTCTTACTTTGCTTGATAATTTTCCTTGAAGCCAAGTGGGGAATCTTATTGGACATAGATAATTCAAGCTCCAATAAGCCCAGAATTAGTTTCATCTCATTAGAATTAGTTCTAGCTTATTAACTAAATGTCATTCCATTAAAGACAATTATTTGAACTCTTGAATTACTAAATATTATGATAACACATATTTCAAATAAGATGTCCAATTGCAAACCCTGTTACAAACCTTATTATAGCCATCCGCATAACAAAGGTTAAAATTACCGTTTTACTCTTATATTGGGTTTTTTTCTAGATCTCCCGTTTTACTTTATATGGTGATCAAAACACAAGATCTCATCTTGGTGTTAAGACTTCATGGGTAGCTAGTCCATCAAACTACTGGTGCCAGTTTAACCATCAATCTCCATAAAATATCTAGAAGTGATGATATTACTATAAACTCTTTATTTGAGTAAATGTTCCCTAATAAATGTTTCAATTAATAATTTCAACATGCAAACACTAGATTAATACTCTGTAAAAATCTATTACGATCATATTAAGAAATATAATAACATACATATGAGTTCACCACTTATCAAGATTGTGGTACATAATAAGCAAATGCTAAAATGTATGTTTTAAGACTAAAGTAACGACCTACTTTATTCTTGAAAACATACTTGAGTTCATATTCGTTTAATAATTCTATTATTGATAGTTGACTACTATCATGATATGAAAATCATCATTTCCTTGAAGTAAACTCTTTTACTTACATGGAGATAAATCGCAACACTATAGTCTAAATCATAATCAAGCGACTAACTTAATTATTTAACTGTGAATCAATTAATTTAGATTCTAATAATAATATACATGTTTACCATACATCTTCATGTATATGTATATTATTAACAAAAGAAACTTGGTTCCTCATGACTAGTTATATTATGCTTATACAAATAAAACCTAACCCTTTTGTTTTATTAATAATAAATATTTTCATAACAAAACCATAACTGGAAGAAGATTAAGTTACTTATAAATACACTTACTTTCCAGGGAACTATATTTACATAACTTCAACAATCTCCCATTTGCCCTAAAGCAAGCTTGACATATCTTTCATTCCCATCCCTGTTTTGTGACTCTTAAAACTCTTTTGTGACAACGTCTTCGTAAATAAATCAGCAAGGTTTTGCTTTATGAAAATCTTTACAACATTCACCTCACCACGTTGTTCTATCTCCCTTATGAGATGATACTTTCTCTTAATGTGTTTAGCAACTTT
The DNA here is from genome assembly GCA_027123425.1 of Erythroxylum panamense. Taxonomy (NCBI): domain Eukaryota; kingdom Viridiplantae; phylum Streptophyta; class Magnoliopsida; order Malpighiales; family Erythroxylaceae; genus Erythroxylum; species Erythroxylum panamense. The sequence continues at coordinate 26,243,302 of JAOTIZ010000202.1, forward strand.
ATGGTTCTGAGGTTCCTTGGAATTAGTCATTGCCCCACTATTATCACAATAAAGTATAATGGCCTTTTTTTTACCTTAGGATCCACCTCCAAATCATTTATGAACTTGCAGAGCTAGACTGCTTCTTTTGTTGCTTCACAAGTAGCAACATACTCATCCTCCATAGTCGAATCAACAACACAATATTGCTTGATACTCCTTGAATCAACATCTGATTGGAAATTGTAATCTGTGTATCCTGTCGGAATAAGGTTACTTCCAGAGTAAACAAGAGTTAAGTTCTTCGTCTTACGAAGATACTTAAGTATACACTAAACTGCAGTCCAATGTTCCATTCCTGAATTGGACAAAAATCTACTTACCAGTCCCACTACGTAACAGATATTTGGTCCAGTGAAAAGTATTGCATACATTAAACTTCCAACTGCTGAAGCATATATAATGTTATGCATACGTTCAACCTCCTCTTGGGTTTTTGATGCTTGTTCCTTTGAAAGTTTGATTCCATGTCTGCTAGGTGTGAAACTCCTATTGGAATCTTACATGGCAACATATTCTCAACGTAGATTATTTGAGACAAGGGTATTAGTTTGCTTTTAAGGTCTGTTATAAATTTGATCCCTAGAACATAGCTAGCCTCTCCAAAAGTCTTCATTGGGAACTGTTCATTTAGCCATCTCTTAACCGTAGATAGCATTCCCACATCATTCCCAATGAGCAAAATGTCATCAACATACAAGATTAGGAAAGTAACCTTGCCTTCTTGTATTATTTTATAAACACAAGGCTCATCTAAGTTTTGTATGAATCCATAGGTTTTGATACACTTATCAAACCTAATATTCCAAGACCTAAATGCTTGCTTAAGTACATAAATGGACCTTGGCAACATGCATACCTTATACTCATTACCTAGCTCAACAAAACCTTCTAGTTGGGCCTTATAAATGGTCTCATCAAGATCCCCATTAAAATGCAGTTTTGACGTCCATTTTTCAAATTTCATAATCGAAATAGGCTGTTATGGCTAAAAGAACCCTGATGGATTTAAGCATGGCAAATGGACGTCTGATTTAACACTTGAGTCTATTTCGATATCTTGTTCTACTATATCTAAATCTACTCTTGGTTTGGATGAAATAACTAACTCTTTGATTACTACTTCACTTCTTCCTTTGTGATTTCTCACAAACTCTTCCTCTAAGAAGGTTGCATTTGTGGACACAAATACCTTCTTATCTTGAGGACTGTAAAAATAGTACCCTCGAGTACCCGTAGGATATCCTACAAATAAATATACTTTTGACTTTGGTTCCATCTTTGTGGATTAAGGCCTTAGAACGTGGGTTGGGCAGCCCCAAGTTCTTAGTTCCATAATGAAGGCAGTCAGTCATTCCACAACTCCTTAGGTGTTTTAGGTATCGATTTGGATGGATCAAAGTTAAGAAGATAAGTTGCCATTTATATGAGATATCCCTAGATTGATTTTGGAAGACTAGAGTAGGACATCATTGATCTTACGATTTCTAATAGAGTCCTATTTCTCCTCTTAGCTACACCATTCTGTTGAGGTATTCGAGGAGTTGACAAGTTGGATACTATTTCATTGTCAATTAAATATTGCTAGAACTCTCTAGATAAGTACTCACCCCCTCGATCCGATCGAAGTTATTTTAATGACTTGCCTAGCTACTTCTCAGCTTCAACTTTGAATTCTTTGAACTTTTCAAAAGACTTACTCTTCTTATGCATCAAATACAAATAGTCATCTCTAGAGTAATCATCTATAGAGGTTATGAAGTATTTATAGGCTCCTCTAGCTTGTACATTTTTGGGCCTACACATACCAGTATGTACTAGGTTCAACATGGATTCAGATTTGTTTCCTTTCAAAAAAATAAGGCTTTGGTCATTTTTTCTTCAATACAAGATTCACAGGTGGGTAAGGATCATTATCCAAGCCTATAAGGATCCCATCCTTTACTAACCTGTCAAGTCTTTTCTGATTGATATGACCCATTCTTAAGTTCCATATATATTTTGAATTAATGCTAGAGACATTGGATTGTCTTGGTTTTATCAATTCTGTGGTATCTAGTGAGCCTGTCATAGGTTTTATAAAAAACAATCCCTGTTTAATTATCACATTACAAATAAAATCCTTATTCTTATTTATTGAAACAACAATTTCAAAATATAAGGAATAACCAGATTTTTTTAGAAAAAAAATAAAAATCATGTTCCTTACAATCATTAGCATGTAATAAACATTCTCTAAATATAACTTATGACTACTAGAAAATTCCAAGATAACTACTCCTAGTGATTCTGCTGAAATATAGGATCCATTTGTTATCTTGACTTGAAACTAGCCTTTAGATAGTCTTTTCCTTTGCTAGAACCCCTGCAAAGAATGACAAATATGGTTAGTAGCTCCTGAATCTAATATCCAAGAATTAGATAAATCTACCACATTTCTAGTCCCTAACAAACTTATGAAACCTATACCTTATTTGCTTTTGAGGGACTCAAGGTAGATTGGACAATTTCTTTTCTAGTGGCCATCTCATCATAGTGGAAACATTTTCCCTTGATTTTCTCTTTGGCCTTCTTTTTCATAGGTTAGGCCTTGACCCCTGTTTGGGAAATGGGGCCTTCTTTTTCATTAGATCCTTCTTCTTTTGCTTGTCCTTCTTCTTCATTCAACAGATGCCATGTCTCACTATTTATTGGAATGGGTTCTAAGAATGCCTTTACCAGCCTCCTTGGTGTATATTTGATGATTATTGAATTACTCCTTATAGGTTGAACTACTTCAATCAATCTGACTTCCAATTCGTCTTTCCTCAGTAATTCAGAATAATTGTATGGAATTAGACTATTTTCTTCAGATTCTTCTTGTTGAACCTGTATTAGACTAAGTTCTGTTGCTTCCTATTGATGAACTTTTGTAGGAATAACATTTACCAGACTTAGTTCTGCTGTTGTCTCTTTTAGAACAATAATAGGAGTCGCCTTCTCCTATATTGGTATCTCAACAATTAAAGTAGTCATATTCTGACTAGCTTCCCTAGCAGTAGTAACACTCTTCTTCTGACTAACTACCTTAGTCTTCTTCACTGCCTCAGTCAGTCTTGGAGTTTTCTGAGGTCGGGGTCTCTTCTTCTCAGACTCCAATGTTCTTTTCTTCTCAGTCTCCTTGGCCTGATTGGCTGATTCTTCACTTAAAATCGAGACTAGAGATCTCGTAGCCTTTGGTGCGCGAGTCACAGAGACTTCTGCCTGACTTTGTTCTCTGGACCGCTTTTCCTCTTGCTGTCTCAAAATTCGAATCCTGGGTGATCTCTTCGTCTTCTTAGGAAAATCACTCAGTAGCTTCTCTCCTTTTCTCTTCGAGACATTTTCGTCTAAATTTCGAACTTGGCTACTTTCCCTTTGAGAAATCATCTTTTCCTTCAAAACTTCTTCAGATGATTTTCTCCTTTCAACAATGGGCATATTTGTACTAACCTGAGGTTTCAAACTTTTTATGGGAGACTTCTTTTTTATCCACTCCCCTTCAGTTCTAGCTTTGTTCTGAGAATCTCCTTCTGTGCTGCTGAGATTCTTCAAGCCCATTCTTTTTATAGTACCCGAGTCGATAACACTCCTAACAGGCACCATTTGTCTTATTCCCCTATCAAGACGAACTCCAGATTCCCTAAAAATCCGTGTTAACAACATACCGTATGGGTAGCTATTCGTATCTTTCATTCCTTTAACCATATAATGAAAGATCAAAAATGGTAAGTCGACTGGTTTGCGGTTCAGCAGGTAAAATAGACACTGTTCATCCAGAGTAGTCACCAAGTGCCTTGAACCCACTCTAGGTAAGACACAGTTAAACAGAATCGCATGTAAGACCCTGGCCTTTGATACCAGACTCGAGGTCTTCCTTTCTATTGGGTCATTTTCTCCATACAATCGTCTATTCACTTCGTCTTCCTTTAAACTAACCTTTGTCATCCATTTGGCTTTGCTTGATAGCTTCTCTCCAACGGATGGACATCCAGTAACCTTCTCGATCATCTCCATTGTTACAATAATAGACAGTCCGTCTACTGTAGAAACAATAGCTTTGTCTACCATCTGCGCATTTTTCCAAAAATCATATACTTCATTTTGGTACACATACTCCCGCACCTGAAAGAACTTCCTCCAACCGGCTTCTACGATCTCTGGTTCGATATCCATTGCATCTTTCCTCAGAGATTCAAAATCCACATGCCTTCCATAAATCATCGCTTGCTCCATTGATTCTGATTTAGAAACTGACTCCGGTAATCTGTTCTTCAAAGGTAAGGTAATTTCAGAGGTTTGAAAGGGGCTGAAAGTTTTGTGGGTTGAGAGTATTCGAAGGGTTTCTGATTTGAGGCTACTCAAAAGGTCTTATCAGGCGTGTTCTAGAATCGGTGAGGTTCTCAATGCTATGAGGCTTTCCCTCCAAAATTTCCTTGTGAGAGAAGTTACCAGCTGTAACTCACTGTTTCTGACGCCGTTAACTTTGACG
>JAOTIZ010000202.1:26340310-26353151 GCA_027123425.1 Erythroxylum panamense
TAACTCTTACCTAACTTATTACTTAATGTTATCTAACTTAGTCATTTAAGTTAATTATGCTTAATTTAAATAAAAAATTTTTTTTGGGGCTAACATATTCTCTTTTTGGGTTAATGAACAAATATAGATCATGATGTATTTGTAAATGATATTGGGTTGAAATAAAGTTAAAAATGAAGTAGAAGAGATGGTTTAGGTTTAAGATGGGTTATAGGTGAAATGTGGGAAGTAAAAAGATGAAAAATGTAGCAAAACATGTTCTCGGAGTAGGTTTCTATGAAAGTTCACCGCGGCAAACTTCTAGGTTTCGCCGTGGCAAAGTCAATTTTCCTGCACCGAGCATGCTTTGGTATTTTAGACATAACTTTTTGTGTAGTTATACAAATGGAATGATTGTTAATTTGGAGTAAACTAGAGCTACAAATTGTATGATGAAATGGAGTTTCAATTCAGTCTATAAGGATTTCAATTTTTGGATGGAAGTTGAGCACAGAATGTCTTTTTAGTATAAGAACAACCCGAAAATGTTTGGGGTATAACTTTTAGAGTACTGAACCAAATTGAATGATTTTGGCATTATTAAAAACATAAGACAATGGGAAACATTTTGATAGAAGAAAGTGTTATCAAATTTTGTTACTTACATGATCAAAATGATCATGGAAAATTGAGATGAAACTTAAGAAATGAATGGGTTTAAGTACTCTAAAATCATTTCAGTGAATGTATTTTCTTAGGGTTCTCAAACTAGAATTCCTATTGAATTGAGATTTTGTCATTGTTAAAGGAAATCAAGAAGGGGATCAAGAGAGGTAAGAGGAGTAAGAGGAAAGACATCCTTAAGTCAATTTCTTAAGCAAGGATTTCAAGGTGGGTTACAGTTTTACAATGAAGTAATAAGACATTAATGTTTTCTTTGAAATGATGGAAATAAATGATTTCAACTATTTCATGAATGTACATTACAACTATTTGAATGATTTGAAAAGGTGTTATGTGTTTGGTATCAACATATTATGTTGATGATTTATGAAAGGAATATGAAAATGATTTTTGAAAAGATACTATGTTTGAAAAAATCAAGTTTCGAAAATGTGCCATTTTGGGCAACAGTAAGTTTACAAGTAATGAGATACATATTATGTGGGTTTGGTTTGGTCTATTCTGTATGACAAGTGCACTTCGACAAAAGGCTTCTTCCGCCTGCCCGCTAGTAGTATGGAGTTCCTTCATGGACTCCCTCATGTTTATGACTACACAAAACCATTATGTGGGATTGTGTTAGTTCGTTCTGTTCATGACTACACAGGACCATTATATGTGAATGTGTTAGTTTTTTTTTGTTTATAGACCTCCTAAATCATTTTGATGTGCTTATGTGCTCATGTTATGTTGACAAGATTGATGCATACCTGATTTGCATTACTGAAAATTTGGTTGAGAATTTGAGAAATATGTGCTTTATGATTAAATGTGAATTTTTGTTACAATGGAAATAAGTATTTTAATGGTTTTGCTTGTTATTGGTTATAAAATTGTTACCTACGAGCTTTAGGCTCACCCTCTCCCATTTCGTCCCATCTTTAGGTGAGGAGTAAGAGATCGAGTAGTCAAGAGTCAAGGCATCACTTCGAATAGGTTTATTTTTGCTTTTGAAGTTAGTTTTTTTGTAGAACAAGGTTGTAGTCGAATTTTGAGAAATCCTAATTTTTGTAAACTATGTTGTAATGTGGCTTAAAATGCCCATTAAAGCTTTGTAAAACTCTTTTTTTGGATGTTAATGAAATATGGTTGATGTTGCCTCTAGGATTCAAACATTTCGTATTACAATCAATTTACAATGAGATGAAGAATTTGGAAAGTTACTTGTGTTTATGTCCAAGTTTATTTTGTCTTTGGGTGGAATTGATGAGGGTGGTTGAGAGAATTTATGTTTGCATTTAGTATGAGAGAAAGTTGGGATTATTGGGTTTGTCCCACAGGTTTTTGAAGTGAATAACACGTTATTACAATGCTTATTATACGATGTATAAATGCACAAGAAGGAAGGTTGAATTGTGTATTTCCCCTTTTTGAAAACCTTCAAAAACATTTTCTCAAAAGAAAAACTTGTTCTTTTCAAAAGAACTACTGTAAATCAAAGTTAATCGTATTCTTCGAAAACTTGTTTAAAAACTAAGTAAAATCAAAACTTTGAACGATAAGAGAGATAAGGTAGAGAGAAGTTGATATAGTAATTTTTATACTAGTTCACCCCAAACCGTGGATTACGTCCAGTCCTCAGATGTCTTTCTGAGATTTCATTATCTCTCAACAATTCTACAAGTATTCTTTTTTCTCTGAGCCTCTTCAGGTCTCTATAAGATCAGTATTCTTTTACTCTTAGCCTCTGCAGGCTATCTGCACTACTTTCTCACAGAAAGAATTTTTCGAGCTTTGTTACAGTAAGATAGCTCTAGCTATTTGCACAATAAACTCTCAAGTAAGCTTTGAAATGTTCACGTGTGTAATTTTTTGTTTCGTAACTTTGCACTCTTCGACTTCGACTCATATTTATAGCCTTCGTCTGCAACTGCTTCTTGAATCTTGCTTCTTGAATCTTGTTTCTTGAATCTTGTAAGAAACAGTTATTCAGTTGAGTTCTGTAACTAACTCAAACTGATTCTTGATTCAGACGTGATTTGCTTCCGTCTGCTTTTTAATCTCCGTTTGTTTTTCAATCTTCGTCTGCTTTTCTTCTATCATCTGCTTTTTAATCTCCGTCTGCTTTTCAATCTACGTCTGTTTTTCTTCTATTGTCTGTTTTTTAATCTCCGTCTGCTTTTCAATCTCCGTCTATTATTTGTTCTTCGTCTGCTTTTCTTCTATCGTCTGCTTTTTAATCTCCGTCTGCTTTTCAATTTTCGTCTGCTTTTCTTCTATCGTCTGCTTTTTAATCTCCGTCTGTTATTTGTTCTTCATCAAAATCATTTATGTAAAATCATTTTGACTTAACAGGACTTCGTTCTTGCTTCCTTAAGAGCTTCCGAACCTATCTTAGCGAATTGATTGTATCAATGTTTTGACAGCACCTCTTTCTCAATCTTAATTAACAGAGAACGTACTTCAGTCTTCAAGGGAGCTAAAGGACTTCCTCAAGGGCATCCTTTTTCTCCATATATATTTCCAATTTGTGTTGTGGCTCTAACGTTTATTGTTTCCAAGAATATTAGGAGCTTTATGGATTTCATATACCATCACAACTGTGATAAATCTAAAGTCTTCAATCGGTCATTCGTGTACGACCATCTAGTCGTCAACAAAGCAAATGTCTCCTCTGTTTATGCTTTGTCAATCCACTGAAGGAGTTTCAATCAATATCTGGACTTAAAGTCAATGCCAACAAGAGTTTGCCTTTTATCTCCTCTGGGGACTTGGACTTAGTAACTCGATTGTTTCACATCAATGGGTTTGTCTTGGCTAATCCTCATCTGAATTCCTTGATCACTTTTAGACTCCTTCAGAGGTTGTTTGCCTCTCTTGAAACTAGTTGACAATAAACTAGACAATTGAAATACCAAATGCGTCTCATTTCCAAGTAGGTTACAGCTCTTAAACTCTGTTTTACATGACTTCATATGTACTAGAGTACTTTTCAACTACTCCCTACAAACATACATAGTGAAAACAATGAGAAGAAAGATGAAGAATTTCCTTTGGACTAGCAACAAATCAAACTCCTTAAAGGCTAAGTCAAAGAAAAATGAATAATGCTAAGCATTCACTCCCTAAGGCTAATGAACAAGATTACACTGGCCCAATGAATTTAGAAGTTTTTCACTAATAATGAGCCACTTTGAGTGAGATGTATACACAATTCTTAAGGAAAAAGAGCTTATGGGAGGATAAGCAAAAGATGACCATAAAATGGCCATTGTGGCATATTATAATTATGAGAGAGCGTGAGAATCGCTCTAAAATATACCATAGGCAATAGGAAAAGGACTTCTTTTTGTTCGACAATTGGCACATGTTGGATCCTCTCGAAATCTTATCTCCATTAAATCAATTACAAACGGTTTAACTTCCAACTTGAACATATAAGCTTTTATTAACAATAGCAAATGGCAATGGCCGCTCTCCCACCTAAGAATTGTAAATGTTAGGGATAACTTTCAGTTCATCTGGGATCGTCACTTTCCTTCGTCACTCTCTACAATTCAAACCTTGAATTACATGTTCACCTATATTTTTGAGTGCCCTTATTTTTCTACTATTTGGAAATTCCTACTGCGGAAACTCAACCTTAATTGGACCGGTATGAACTGGAATTTAACAATGCAATGGGCTTCCTCTTTATCTTATTTGCAATCTGAAGGACTTGACAATTTCCAAACTTGCATAAAGTTGCTTCGTCTATACAACATAGGAAGAGAGATGAGGAACTGCAAAACCTTCTAGCAACTATCCAAACCTCTGGAGAAGATCACCAATCAAACATGTCGGAGGATAAGGGAGAAAAGGTTTTGTCCAGAACTTAAAACTTATCTATGGCCAAAAAAAATGAGGGAATACATAAACGTCTACAGGAGGATAAAATATGTAAGAATGACAGTATGCCAGACCAAACTGTGCGCCAATGAGGGTGCAGCCTAAACTATTTCCAAACCTAGCCTGAAACTCATCCAAAACAGCCTGAAATCTGCTGAAACCCAAGTTCCTAACCCAATTTTAACCTGCCCGGAAACCCCTCTCCGAGTCTCCATCGTCGAATCCTAACTGCAACCAAGTCTCCGTCGCCAAATGAGTTTTTCCACTTTCTTGGATTTCAAACAAAGGCCAGACTGCTTGTTACTCAATCTCTTACTAAGAATGCACCATTCATCTTCCTCTATCTCTTACCGTAATATAGATTAAAAAAAGGGAAAAGCAGCAACGATGCCCAGAGGAAGTCACCGATAAAAACAGCACCTAAAAACCTAAACTTTCTGACCTTTTCCATATTCTGCTCCACCTGTCTTTTCCACATTTCTGTAAAAGGCATGAGAGACATCAATGGAAGAATGAAAGCGATGAATACTTAAGGGTGAGTCTAATAGAAACTCAAAATTTAAAAAAAAAATGTCAAACCCAATCCAAATATTGGTGAACTCAGGATGCAAACTTTAATTTTGAGTCGAGTCAAGCCCGAGCTCTTTTGCCAAGGTTGAAAGCAAGGATAAACAAAAGCGTATGGAAAGGGCTTGACATCTTTTGGATTCCTGAGAGTGTGGTCAAAGGAAATTTGTCAGGCAATAGACTGATTCTTTCTAAATTTTCTGAAGCAAACGAAAGGTCTGATTTTTTAAAGAAAGTTTTGATGGGGAATTGAATTTTGTAGAAGTTTTAAGACCTAAACCCACGACTTGGTAGACCACAGAATATTATCATGCTAAAGTTAGAACTATAAGCAATCCATAGAATAGACCATCTACAGACAACAGTAACAAAAGCAATATACCCACGTGAAACTTTGTAAAGAATACACCATTCTCTATCTCTTAGTTGTTGGAGGAACTCTCGACCCTGCACCATAAATTGACCAAGGAAACAACTTTGTAACTAATAAATAAATGAAAACATAGTCGGCGCTGAATGCTGACGGCCTTCACTTCTAGCATACCAATTGGAATAGCTATACACAGGAAGGGTAGAGGTAACCAAGTTTCGTTAGATTAAGTCACGTGTGCACAGGCTAGGCACAAAACTGTCCCGGGTTTGGCTTGTTCTCAAGCAAAACCCCATAACTATAAGATGCAAGAGACCATTCACCTCCATACATCATGTGTCAGAAACTGCTCAAGAGTAGTTCAATATCAGAGCTAGTTTGATCTGAAATGAAACTGACGAACAATATTACACCAAACTTCCAAGGCCTCCAAGTTCAATTCAACTATATATATTGCCAGAATAACGATATGATACTTTGTTTCAAATGGGAAATGATCACAAGAGATGAAGCAAAGGATCAAAGTACCGATAAAAACAAAGGGTGCGGTGATATGGGAAACTTCTTTACATAGATGTGTATGTATCTAAATATTTATAATCTGGCGCTAGAATCAGTTTCCAACAACGAAGATGTTTCAATGCATACTTATGCGAGGAGCACGTGGCCGAACAGGAGTCTTTGATGGACTTACCCTGAACATATAAAACGCAAAGGTCAATTAAATTGACATCAGTCCCCTTCACAAACAAACAATTGAAAGGGATGAAATAGCTTTTAATCTGACCTTATAGGCAAAGTACCCAGCACAACACCACTACAGTTTAGAGCAGCAATTGCGCTTTCAGCCTGTAGGGAAATAAGTTCATCATGGACTGACTCGTAACAGAATCTATGAAGTCTACCCCATTTTATCCATGCAAAACTTCTATTAAGATATGTTTCCAAGAACAACTTGCATGCATTTAATCTTGCTTCTCACTTTACGTCATAACACATGCAGCCTCAGATCCTATTAAAATCAAATAAAGAACACTTTCCACCATACAAAACAGTGTATTGCAGGATGAAACTAAGATGATTGGCTCTGTGAAGTTGAAAGAAAAGCTCAATAATAATTCAATGGTGAGGGTTATAAGCTAGCCATTTGGTGTGTATACCAGGGCCTTCTATAACAGGTCAATATCAATAATGCAAGCATATACGGGTAAGGTATGCAAAAGCCCAAGAGGTTTATGTCAGAATCTGGTTTTCAGATGCATGTTATCGATATGTGCTACGTCTAACATTATAATGCATTAAAGTCTTCAAGGAAAAGGTTTGTAAATATCAATTAGGGTCAATCCTATTACAAAACATGGGGCCACCAACAACTGTTACACACATAATCAACCCCATTTCAGAAACTGAACTGTGCGCGTATTAAAAGCTCAGAAGAAATGTATCCAAGTAATCAATGGTGCTGACATCTGGCATGTCGATGTCTTCATATAAGTATGTGCTGTAGCATATACAAAATCCACGTCCATTTTTATAAGATATACTCCTAACCGAACTATAGTAAGACCTTTTACATCAAACTGAAACAAGAATACAAATTAATTAACAGATTAATAGGAACTTCATATCTTCTACACAAATCCTTAATATCAACTTTCACAATAGAATAGACTGCATAAGGCATGTCTTCATTCAAGATTAAAAGCTATTCATGGGAAGATGAAAGAACAAATAAAGGATGTGGATGCTGCACAGTCCAAAGAGATCTCTTTATTCTGGTGTGGCATGGCTGAGGTAAGTATGCAAAATAGTCCTACACATGCCTCTTGCCATGTATTTGCTTATTGAAGAATTTGTATCTATAAGTGATCTGTTTTAAAAAAATGATACTTCTTTGCATATCAATAACAAACAATAGTAAAATGCATTTTATTCCCTTACACATACAATTGTTTACATGAAAATTTATATACGTACATCTTGCTCTAAAAAGGGAAATTATATAATCAAGAATTGCTAAAATAAATAAAATAAATAAAATCCTATAATTACTCCTAGATATTGGATTGATCCATAAATTTCTTCAAGTTGGTGTATAAATATCACACATATCTAACTTGCAAACCAAATTATGAAATAATTTGTTGTTGTCTCTTTTGGTGAACACATTATTTATTTAAATTTATTATTATTATTTATTTTAAATTTTTTAAAAAATTTTAAATTTTATTTTATATTTCTCCTCATCATGTGAGTCCTTTGAAAACAATCTCTCTACTAGTTAAAGTAAAGCTACGTACTACTGAACCTTCCTAGACCCCGCGTGTTAGCGTGATTTTTACTAAATGTTGTTATTGTTATTGTACTCGTGATTTAAGGGAAATTTTGCATCAAACTTGAAACCAAATAATGCCTAACCTCCAGATACTTTTGGTTAAAATTTTCAACCTCCTGAAATCTTGCAAACCAATACAACACAATAAGTGATATTCCCAACAGCCACATGCAGAGTTCAGCTTATCATTTTTTGAGAATTTTGATTTTTTTTCTCAATAATCTGACATGCATTTCATCTTACATGAACAAAAACTATTCCCAGTCCTTGTATACTGCAATCCACTGCTATTTCACTACAATTAAGGTTTATCTTAATAATTCAGTCACATTGGACTCCCTACTATTTTCCATTACAATTAAGGTTTACCTTCTCATAACCCAGTCACAATGGACTCGCTACTATCTTCCATCCTACCCAATGCAATTAAGTCAAGCAATATCTCCATTAAGTGGTGAAATTTTGATATTGAGAGGAAAACAATATTGGTGAAGAAAGGAAAATGGACCAGACTGCCAACGTCAAAAGCAGTAATGAGGAAATACTTGTCATCAACATGCAAAATTACATGAATAATGCTGCATAAACACAAGCAGTACATTATGAGCAAGTACATGAAAGGAAGCAGAAAATGACATACAAATCAGCAGTCAACGACATGATAATATAATTAGACGCTTAAGGATCAATTTGGCAAAGAATTTGAAATATCAATTGCAACCCAAAAAAAAAAGTTATAGATATCATAGAAAATCTAAAAATTTGCATCGTACATGGATTTCATCTAACTTTCAAATGTTCATTATATATCTCTTGTCAAACTCTAGATAAGAAGTTAATTTCCGGCTGTAGGGCTCCCAGTCACTCCTACATTTGCTATATAGTTTTTACATCAATAAAATTTCTTAAAACACTGTAGATTTTTTTCCTACTTAATAATAAATAAAAAGAGTGACAATCGTCATCTAACGATTCAGCACTACTCTCAACTAGCAAATTACAACTAACATTGAATAGTTTTTATATCAATAAAATTTTTAAAACACCGTAGATTTTGTTTTTTCAACTTAATAATAAATACAAAGAGTGACAATCTTCATCTAACAATTCAGCACTACTCTCAACTTGCAAATTACAACTAACATTGCACAGGAGATAGCGACTGAATACAGCATGTGATTTCAGAAAAGAGAATTTAGATCAACAATCACAGCCAAACACTGTAGATTAATACATCAACACAAAAAGGAAAAACACATACTAAAGAAAACACTTCCAAAGCAAGTCCTTTATGCAGCTGGGAGCAGTTAAAAGAGAGCATGATAAAGATAGGAAATTCATAGAAATCCTTGCAAAAGACTCGTTCATACTATTATCCGAGAGAATTTTAAACAATAAGTTTATGATGTTCCAAACAGCTTTCAGATATCTTTTGAATGTTTGCCCAGATCTATGGCTTATTTTAGACATGGTTGTCAAATCCACAAGAACATCCTTAAGTGTCATTTAACTCCCAGACACTTGATAAAAGCATACCTCTGAAGGTAGCAATAAAAGCATCATAATCCTCATTAGTGACAAGAACTGTCACCAATTTATGACTAACAGGACAGATCTATACTTTTTTCAAGGCATAAAATGCTTCAAGTGCCATCCAAGTCCCCCCAGTAATTGTTTGAAACCCTACTAAGCTGACAAATACCATTCAGGGCTTCCCTTATGTTTGATTTTTAAAGTGAAAAGATTAACAGCAACTTCAACAGTGAGAAAAAAGTAATTACCATAACAAACTCCACGAAAGCAATACGAGTAGAATGATGATGATCACCTAACAACCTCAGACGATAAACCTGCATTAGATAATCCCCTCTTTACCGAAAATCATATGAAACCTTGTGACATTCATAGCAAATAAACTTGCAAGCTCCAAAACAGATATAATCACAGACCTCACCACAGACTGACTCAAAAAAGATCTTAATTTCCGCCTGAGTAATCTACAGATAACAAATAAAATAATATATTAAAAGTTAAAAAGGCAGAACAACACCAATTTTGATTGATATGAAGCATGTTGATTTGTGATCAAATTAAAAACATTATATTTACCTTCTTATCAATATTTGTGCAGTAGATAGTTCTTGTGCACATTTCACGTTCATCATCATTCTGAAAACAAGATAAAATAAAACAAATGATCATTAGATTTGATAGAGCTTGTACAGTTTGAACTTTGAAGCTGCAAGTTCTTACCCTAGGCAAAAATGTTGGGTTAACAGGTGCAATAGCTGTTTTGGAGGGTAGCACTCTCACAGGATAAAACCCAAGCATCGTTCCTGACAAATTCAACCCAGCCCTTGCGCCTTCTGTATCACCAAACCACCAGAAACCAAATGAGGACATAATAACCATACAGAAACATATACAACTGCACACACACACAGACAACCTATACAACTGCACACACACACATTCAAATGATAGACTTCATATAGCCATCATGTCAAAAGACTTCAACAAACACATACACACACATGCTCAGACATTCTGGACTTCAATAAACAATTTACATTGGAAAACACCACAAACATTAATAACAGTCCTAAAATAACAAATTGATAGTCAACATACCCTCATCAGTGAACTCAACAAAGGCAAAACGGAGCACAGAATTGGGATCGCCGCATATGCGACAGTCAACAACCTTTGCATAAGGAAAGATACAGCTCAGAAATATAATTCTGATGAAAGCTGCTAAAAATATACAATTAGAATAACATTACCTGTCCACAACCAACAAATAGGGCTGCCAGCTGTTCTTCAGTGACCTTATTCAAAGAACACCTAGATCATATATACATAATGCCTACAACCACAAAAGCCTGAATTTGTTAAAACAGAAAGTTTAAACTATACCTGTTGATCAATGTCTGACACATAAACAGTCCTTCGAATTATCTCATCCCTCTGAGCCATACTTGTCCTAGTGTTCACTCCCCGTCTCCCTTGACTGAAGCATTTCTTCTGAGGGGAAGAAAAGTGATCATCCATGAATGATAAGAAACATATGCCTAATGGTTCTCAGATGATCAAATAAATGAATTTCAAGAGTTAAACTTAACACGAAGAGCTAGAGATGGCACAATCTTGGAACTTGTTCAAGCTCCAGAAACAACTTGATTGTAGTCTAAGTTAATAAAGTTCCAAATACCCAAGCAACACACCCAGATGTCAAACATCCAACTTCGTTTGCAGTTGGATAATATCTGAGACAAAACATAGCAAGCTTTAAGCAAAAAAAGAAAGTAAAGCACACATATATACCCTCCGAGTAGCATTTCCTTTAGCAGGACTAATGACAGTTCCATCGCCATGAAGACCCACCAAGCTGAGGCTGTTGATATTGGTGTCTTTAGTATAAAAAGGGACATTGAGTCCATGAAGACCATTGAGACCATTGAGTCCAATGTTATTGTGGTTCCCAGCAAGTGAAGGAGGCACAAACTCCTCAGCCATGGGGTTGAGTTTAGAGAACAACTCCTGCAACTCTCTGATATCTCTCTTATAGCTCTCCCCAACATCTTCATCACTCTGGAAATCGCCATCCCCGCCAACAGATCGCCTCTGATGATGAGTCATCGACAGATTCTGAACACCGGCGTTGATCGGAGACTGGACCTTGACTTTCATGTAGAGAGGCTGAATCTGGACAACGTTGTCGATGCGTGACCGTACGCGGTGGCTGCCGTGACTGGCATGATCCTGATCGTTGGATGATATTGAAGACACACTCGAATTTTGACTGGACAACGAGCTCGAACTCACATAACCACTCATCCCCAAATCTCCACAAGCAGCATTTTCCACCACCGCCATAATTTTCGTCTCCAAATCCTCAGTATCAGCTCCGATTTCACCTTAATCAACTGGAAAAATATAACAACCCACCAAACAGAAAACGACGACAACAAGTTACTAACACAGTATAATGGACAAAGAGAAAGAAAGTTGATACCTTTTCTTTCTTTCCATTTCAAATTAAGGTAAGAAGAAAATTCATCCGGAGAATGAAACAAACGCAGCCCGAAAACTAACTCTTTGAGAAGACCAAAACCAACAAAAAAATAAATGAAATAAAACCAAATACCATAAAAGATGAGAGTAGAAACAAAACAACAACGACAGTGGAAAAGGGAAAGCTTTATTCTGGGTTATGTATGTTCTTACGGTAACAGTTGAATATGGATCGAGCTTGCGGAGAATGATCAGCTTGGGAGATTTATAGAGAAAATGACCGATCTACATTGACTGCTCTAAACTCTCTCTCTCTCGTTTTCAAAGTCTTCTTCCTGTCGCTCGTGTACATTCAAATCAAAAGCACGTCTAATAATCATTATTATCTATAATAAATAATATTTAAAATACTTTTTTATTCCCCACCCCTGTATTGTATACGTAGATGCACGTTGCATTTTTATGCAGTGGGGCAATTTGGATGCATGTCTTAACTTATTAACGTATAGATTGCGTAAACAAATTTATGGAGATTCTCTCCAAATCTGTCGGCGACGGGTTGTATACAAGCATACAAAAATCGTTGTTCACATCATCATGTCTAGCTTTGATAAGAGACTTTTTCTAAAGATTATCTGCAGAATCAACGTGTCAAATTACCTGACAAAACACAAAAATGTTATTATTTAGAATAAAATATCTTTTTAGAAGGCCAAATCTCAAGTCGATAAAGTAATATTCACTTCCTAAAATTCATAATAAATTTGTTAATCTCACTCCCACCTGTACAAGAGAAGCATATAACATATGATATCTTCTTCAACAAACATCCACCTATTCGTCATCTAACCCTTTAGAAGTCCCACTTGTGTTTCGCTCATGCAATCACAACCCATCTTATTGTTGGATGCAGCGGGTGTATTTTATGAAAAGGAACAATAAAATAAACAAAATGGACACAGAATTTTTAACGTGGTTCACCCTTAACTTTGGGCTACGTCCACGGACAAAACTCAGAATATTTC
>JAOTIZ010000202.1:26388007-26409829 GCA_027123425.1 Erythroxylum panamense
TGAAGAGCAGAGAGAGCAGAAGTTGGAGAATCAAATGCGCAGAAATGGTAATGAAGGAAATCTGTCGATTCCAAGCGATTATCACAAAAATCAATTGAACGGCCGCACCAATTGAAGTTGGACACGTGGCAAAACCTGAGTCGTGCAAATTAGGGTTGTCAGATACCGGGAGCGGCGCAGCAGTTGAAACGATACGCATGACCATAAAAGCAACACGAAAGGACGCTCCCTTTCAGATTTTGAAAATTTGTCAGAGGATACGTGTCATAAGTAATGATAAAACCCAACGCTCTGACTAGACGTCGATGTCCGATCGGTCGGGTCTATCACGAGCTGTCATGCAGGCGAGCTGCACAAACCCTATGTACTCCATCGATCCTTCTCCCTGATCGGACTCGAGGAGTAGGAGGCTTATGGTCGGGTCGGTCGTACTAGGCCCAGGTCTAACCCTAGGATAGCTTGTGGGTCGATCGACCCATTCCCAAGATGTTGAGTTAAGCATGGCAGGTATTTACTATATAAGTTCATTATCTCCTCATGATGCAGGTACGACTTTAAGAACCCTTATTCCCTCTGTTCATAGATACAAAAACCTACGACAAAGAACTGACTTAAGCATCGGAGGGGCAAGCCAGCGATCAACCCCCAGTGTGCCTTTATTGTTTTTGCATGTATCTCTTAGTTAAAGTTAATCGAGATCATGGATCCAAGCAACGTCGCCCAGCCTCAACAAAATCAGACTGAACCACAGGCTTTATGGAAAATCCAGAGAGATCTTGATAGTCCATAAGGTTATGTAACTGTCGATCGGTCTTCATATGAGATCCATCTAGAATTTAAAATAACTGTTTCATTTATAGTTGTACTCTAGAAAGTTGTGACTTGATGTTATAAGTTGTTGCAATACCACCCTTTCTAGTGATGTAAAAGTTGATGTTTAATTAGTCACATAAAATTTTGAAAGGTGATCGAGATGAATGATGGGAGTGATACACCTGTTAATAAAATAGAAGAGGGACTTTTATTCCTTCATCACTTTGGAAGATTGTCATAAAAGCATTTGTAATCTATGAGGCTTAAGATCTTGCATAGGAGTAGAGGTTACATAAACCAAATGTGAAAAATTAGAACTTGATTCCTTTTTCACTGGTGTATCCTTCCATTGAGCGTGGTGGATGATGGACTTGTCAACAAGTAAAGCCTTGCTTAATGACCTTTTGAGTATAAATTGAATATTAATTTTAAAGATGCACAATAAACAAGTTTGAAGTATGATAAAAATCATAATTTTGTAAATATGACCGATTTTAGTGTTATTATTGTACTGATGAGTTAATTTGTAATTTTTATGATTTACATAATGTTTTATTACAAATGTCAGAAATTAAGAAAAGAGAAATTGTAGGTATTTTAGGATGTTTAAAAGGAGAGGGTCCCTGCGAACTCGCACCAAAAAGACAAGAAGATCGTTGAAAAAACGGTAATTACATTTACTCTCTCTCAACCGACATCTGGTCTCTCCTCAATCAAACCCAGAACACCCTTGAATCTAGGGTTATCTATTCATATTTCTCCGTCTATTCTATTTCAATTTTGTTATTATCTCTATCAATCTACCAACCATTCCACTTTCTATCTTTCATCTTTCTTCGATGAAGATCTTGAAATTTCGCGATTGATTCGTTGTTGAAACTTGTATTCTGTTCTTTTTGCTGTAGAGTTTGAAATCGCCGATGAAAATACCCAATTCAGGTTTCTTGATTGAGAATGGACGGACTTACTTGCCTTGCACGCCTGATGAGGAGAAACGGATTGTCCATGACTTGATCAATGAAGCCGACCTTCATCTCCGAGAAGGCAACTTGTACTACGTCGTTTCTTACAGGTGCTTTTGATTTTCCCTTCTTTTTGGATTTTCTTGTCTTATTATTGCTGTAATGCATGAACTAAATTTCATTGGTATGTTTTCTTTTTTCTTTTTTCTTTTTTTATCTTTTCCCTCTTTGTAGATTTCCTTTATTCATTAACAAAAAAGATTCTTTGTGTACTATTTGATCATTTATCGGAAAAATTTTTAATTCATGTGCTTATTTTACTTTCGTTCGCTCTGTGGTGAAATTCTGTTGTTCTGCAATTTGTATAGGTGGTTTTCTAGGTGGGAGAAGTATGTTGGTCAAGCAAGTGATGTGGAACAATTGGCTGGTTCCCTAGATTTGGACGCTGTTACTCCAGGTATTGCTGATAGACCTGGTCCAATCGATAACTCTGACATAGTTGAAAGTGAAACGGGTTGTCACGGTGAGGATTTAGATCTAATCAGGACGTTGGTGGAAGGGAGTGATTATGTTTTACTACCTCAGAGAGCTTGGGAAAAGCTTCTTCAATGGTAATGATTGTTCCTTTCTTCAATTTTTATTCTTGATCCTTCCTCCATTTCCATGGTCATGAATCTTTTTTTTATTAGTAACAATTGTTCTCTGTTGAGTTAAATATTCGATCTTTAATATTTGAGAAAATGGATGTTGTGCGTCATGATTTTATTACAAACTATGAACAAATTAATGAAGTACCTAATTTGAAGCTTGACTTTTCTTTCTTAGTTTTTAGTGGTGTGTTCACTGCTGTTGTAAAGGCTGGTAGTGGTGCTCTTAAGATGTATATTATGTTGTCTATGAACTGAACTTTTAGGTTTTGTTGTTATTTTTCTCATAATTTCTTATTTAACTTTTGGAGATTATTGTCATTAATACATCCAGCAATTCTGAAATTGCAGTTAAAACTTACACCCATATATCCTTCCTTATAATATCAACTTTCAATCCATTGTGGACCCTTAAATGCCTGAAAGGTCCCTCTATTCTCTTATTCCAACATCCTTATAGAAAGCAAAAGAAACAAAAAAGGAAGAAATTAACATTCGTGTTTTTTTTTCCTTGGTGCGGCTAAGTATCTAAAGTATGGTTTGTCCTTTTAACTATTCTTGTTTTCCTTATTTTTTATATTATCTCATTCGTATTTTCTGTGTTGTCTAGGTATTCAGGTGGACCCGCATTGCCAAGAAAGATGATCTCACAAGGGCATTCTAACAGAAAACAGTTTAATGTGGAGGTTTATCCCCTTCGTCTCAGATTAATTGATTCAAGGGATGGAAATGAATTCATTCTGTCTTTAAGCAAAAAGGTACTGCCTTTCTCACCTATTTGTTCTTTTCCCTATCCATGGAACTTTTACTGCTCAGCAGTGGACATGGTGAAGTTCTTTGCAATTCAAAATTTTAGTTAGTAGTTTGCAGATAGGTGTTGGAGCATTTACTTAATGATCATGAAGCCATGATTTGTCCAGGAGATTCCTTCAATATTTTGTGTGAGAATTCACTTGTTATTTTGCTTATTTGTTGAGAATTACAAAGAGATTTTTTACAATGGTTTTATATGGTGGATAAGTTCCTCTTTCATTAAGAAATTACGGAGTTACCTCTATTATTAGTAGGTTTGTTTGCTAGTTTTCATAATAGCTGCATCGATGATGAAAGATGATGGATTAAGAGAAATTATTTGCAAGTTTCTCTTTTCTGAAAATGGATCCATTTTGTAGGAAGTCATCTATTGAGTATTTTGTATGTAGTTAGTTTCTTTCATTTGGTATGTAATTGAGCATTTGGTATGTGAAATTTATAAATGCTGGTTATGTAAAGTAAATTTGGGATGCTACATTAAATGAAATTCTTTTTTTCAAGTTCTTTACCTAGTTGTTCATCTGATATGTTTTCTTAATTTCAGGCATCTCTGCATGAGCTAAAAGAAAAGGTGTGTGCACTTAGAGGAATAGAGAAAGAAAAGGTGTTTTTTTAATGACATCATACATTTATCTTAATACTATTTTTCAATTTAGCAATGTTTTGTTTACCAGCTCCCTTTATATGCATCCTGTCAGGTGTCTTTATGGGACTACTTTAGTAACCAAAAGCATACACAGTTGATTGCTTCCCATAAAACCTTGGAGGAATCACATTTACAGATGGATCAAGAGGTATGTATCATAGAAACCTACTAGAAAATATTTTATTTATAGATTTGTGTCCTTATCAACTGTTTTAGAGGTTGTTTTTAAATGCTAACTATAAATTGCAGTCCTCCCGATCTCGAACTTCAAGGAACATAATGTACCTATATTCAAAATATTCTAAGCTTATCTGAGCACTTGGTTTTAGTTTCATTCATAAGAACGATATTATTCCCTCAACTCTTTGCAAGTTTCAGTTGGTGTTTAAAGTGGAAGGGGTCAGATTTTGAAGAAAATGAAGCATTTCTTAGTCCTGGAAGTTTCAATTGGAAGCAAATATGCAAAGCTTTAGAGTGAAAAACAATACCAGTTAGGAATTTGAAAGTCCATTTTTAGGTAGAATAGGTAAAACACTATTGCTCAAAATATTTATAGTTCACAATAAGACATTGAATCTCTGAAATTGAATAATGTCTATATCATTAAATATTTAGATGATTTCGTGATGATAAATTTTTTAAGGAATGGATATTTACGTGTCTTTATACACAACTATTAAAATATCTAACAATAAGTATAACTTAAAGTTGCATGACAATAGTTTTTGAGTAGGAACATATAGTTTCATCCATCAGAAGATTTAATAGAGTCCAGTTAACCATGCAAGGTGTATGGACCTCCCATATATATCTCACTGGTGTAATGTGATGGCAAAGTGCAGTTTTAGTATGTAATGAACCTTTTGTTGCTGAGTAAATTTTGTTCTGTATTTTACTAAATGAAATGAAGTTGAAAAAGGAAATGAAGAAAACAACTTGGAATTGGTGGTGCACCCTAGATTTGTAAATGAAATTTGGCGAAGTTTTAATACAGAGAATTTTTCTTGCGTAATTGTGAAAATAATAGTAGAGAAGAATAGTTTCATTCTCATATTCAGTAGGTTACAGCCATAGTATATATGTACGATTGTCTATACTAAATATACAGCAGATTCCCTAAGATACATGGAAATCTGTATCTTATTATAATCCCTAAAAATCTAGGATTTATATGATTCCTATACAATCTTCTAGATAATGCTACATAATCCGACACTCCCCCTCAAGCTGGTGAGTGGATATCTTCCATTCCTAACTTGCCAATAATATCTTGAAACACTATGCTTGTCAGTCCTTTTGTAAGTACATCTGCCAACTGATTTTTGGTTGACACAAATGGAGTGCATATTAAGCCACTGTCCAATTTTTCCTTGATGAAGTGCCTAACAACTTCAATATGCTTTGTGCGATCATGTTGTATTGGGTTATGTGCAATGCTGATAGCTGATTTGTTATCACAGTATAACCTCATGGGTCCTTCCCATTCTATACTCAAGTCATCAAGAATTATCTTCAACTAAAGTAATTCACATATTCCCAGTGCCATAGATCTAAACTCAAACTCTGCACTTGATCTTGCCACTACATTCTGCTTCTTACTTCTCCATTTAACAAGATTACCACCTAGGAGAGCAAAGTAACCAAATGTTGATCTCCTATCGACCAAAGACCCTGCATAATGTTCATCGGTATAAGCCTCTAATGTCATACCTGTGACTATTTGTCGCTTAAACAAAATTCCTCTTCCTGGGCTGTCTTTCAAGTACTGTAGTATTTTGTTTACTACCTTGAGATGTGATTCTTTGGGATTGTGTATAAATTGACTAATCGTGCTCACTACAAATGCTATATCTGGTCTTGTGTGTGCCAGATATATCAACTTCTCATCAAGCTTCTGATATGATATTTTATCTACTGTTGAATCTTCTGGAGCATTACCTAATCCATGATTGAACTTAATCGATGTATCCACTAGTTTACAACCCAATTTTCCTGTTTCTGTCAACATGTCAAGTACATACTTCTGTTGAGAGATGAAAATCCCTTGCTTTGGGTGAGCCACTTCAATGCCTAGGAAGTACTTTAACTTTCCTAGCTCCTTGGTATCAATTCCTTCAAGAGACATTGCTTCAGATTTTTTATTTCTTTTGCATCATTACCTGTTACAATAATATTATCCACACAAACTAGCAATGCTGTGACTCCCCCAAAACTTGAATGTCTAATGAACAAAGTATGGTCTCCTTGACTTTGCTTATATGGCAATGAAATCATCACCTTAGCAAACCTCCCAAACCAATCTCGTGGTGATTGTTTGAGCCCATAAAGAGCTTTCTTTAGCTTGCATACCATTCCTTCTTTCGATTCAAATCCAGGAGGAACTTCCATGTAAATTTCCTCTTTTAGATCACCATGGAGAAATGCATTCTTCACATCAAATTGCTGCAGATTCCACTCAAAATTAGAAGCTAATGATAACAGTATCCTTACTATGTTCATTTTAGCAACAGGAGCAAGTGTCTCAAGATAATCGATGCCATAGGTTTGAGTGAACCCTTTGGCCACCAATCTTGCCTTATATCTTTCCACCGATCCATCAGCCTTGTATTTTAAGTTAAAAACCCACTTACACCCAACTAGTTTCTTCCCTCTTGGCAATTCCACTAACTCCCATGTGTTCTTCTCAAGGGCCTCTATTTTAGCTCTCATAGCATCCTCCCATTTTTTGTCTCCCTATGCCTCAGTTAGATTTCTCGGTGTGGGAATTGTATGGAGATTGGTTAGGAAGGCTCTATGTTTTTGGGGTAGATTCTGATAAGACATGAAAGAAGACAGTGGGTGTTTTGTGCATGTTCTTGTTCCTTTCCTAAGTGCAATTGGTAGGTAATCAGTACTTGTTTCTTTCGATTCTTCTGCTGGTTCAAATGACTCAACTCTTGGCTCACCATCTGGTATGAAATTATCAACTGGAAATTGAGCAGTAGCACGAATGGGAGACTGAACTTGTGTTGGTCGAGAGACTGGTCCCTTCCTCCTAGAATAGACTTGCAGTGGCTGTTTGTCAATTAATATGACTGGCTATTTGTCGATTGATGAAGATGTGGATTTAGGCACTGTGGGTTGAGATTGATCAAAAACTAGTATCTAGAAGAAACATATCCTTTGCTTTATCTTCACTCAAGATTTCCCCCTAAAGATAGGTATGCTGAAAAAAAGATTCATGCTCAACAAAAGTGACATCAGCTGAGATATAGAATTTTTTAGAAGGTGGATGAAAACATTTATTCTTCTGGGCACAGTGGGTCAATATGACCAGAGAAACAAATCAGAGTTTTTAAAAAAAAGCCAACAGCTCTGATACCATGTGAAAATAATAGCCCAAAAGTATAATTTCATTCTCATAATCAATAGGTTACTGCCATAGTGTATATATATACAATTGTCTATACTAAATATATAGCAGATTCCCTAAGATACATGGAATTCTGTATCTTATTATAATCCCTAAAAGTCAGGGATTTATATGTCCTATACAATCTTCTAGATACTGCTACATAATCCTACAGTAATTATTAGGAAAATCCATCAATAAAATTTGGATGACCTCCAAGCATTCTCAAGATGAAACATCATGTAGTATTCAAAGGAAATGTAACATTTTTACATCATCCAAAGGAGTGTTATATGCCTATCAGCATTTCCAGACATATCTTCCATCCATTCCGTAAGGATGATGGGCTGCCTCTACAAGTTGAAAGAGGTTGCCATCTTTATTGCCTGCCTTTATCGAGTTCAAAGTGTAAGGACTTTGAACCTTGGAGGCTACATGAGTGTTTGGCATCCACCCATTCCCTGCCATACTTCACTAAAAAGTTTCTAAAAGGCAATGACCCATCCTATTCCCTACCTTTCCTCTCTTTATAACTATTTTGTGCAAGCAAAGGAAGTATTTTAGTTGTGAAATCAGGTGATAAGTGAATAACTATAGTACATAAAGGTAGAATATCTTAGACAAACAAAAGTATCTTTTATTTGTACTCAGGAAGCTTGTTATGATCAAGCAAAACTATGCTGTCCCATTTGCATTTATATGTTTATTTGAGATGTCATGGATGTACATGCAAGATCACCCTATTGAATGAAATTTTGCTTTTCATATAAATCAAGTAGAGTTGGAATTTAGTGACAGTTATGGGATATGTATCATTATTATTTAATCAGAAGCTTAAAGGTATGATTTTTTGTCTTTCATCCCAATTTTTTGTTCAGATTCTTCTGGAGCTGCAAGTTGATGAAACCAGTCCTTGTATTGGGAAAGATTCAACAGGAAATGAGCTGGCTTTGGTAACCATAGAACCTTCAAGGTCCTGTACATCAATCGCTGGGGGGCCAAGCATGTCAAATGGTCACTCAAGTAGTTATAGCTTAAACTCCGGACCAGGAGTCACCACAAACTCATATATAGATATTGGATTTGCTGCAAATAACTCTGTTCGAAGAGAGGGAAGTGGATTGGCAGGATTGCAGAATCTGGGAAACACTTGCTTTATGAATAGTTCTCTACAATGCTTAGTCCACACTCCTCCACTTGTTGAGTATTTCTTGCAAGATTACTCTGACGAGATAAACATAGAAAATCCTTTAGGAATGCGTGTAAGTGGCCTCTCTTGTTTATTATACTATTTTTGGTCTTTCCACATGTTAACAGTATATCTTTATCTTATAAGCATGCAACATTAAATTTCTAACTTATGTTGTAGCTGTGTAGGGTGAACTTGCAATTGCATTCGGTGAGTTGTTAAGAAAAATGTGGTCCTCAGGTCGGACTACAATTGCACCACGTGCCTTTAAGGGAAAAGTAGCATTGTTTGCTCCACAATTCAGTGGGTATAACCAGCATGATTCTCAAGTAAGTCTCCATATGATGCCACATGTTATACTATTTCTGGTAAATTTACATGTTGAAAATGTACATTTGGCATTTACTAGGTATGACTGTAGATGTTCTCTTGGTGAGATAGTGAAAAGAATCTTTTCCTTTTTCATTTTATACTAGACTATATTTATGAAAACATAGTAACAAATAATTGGACTTACTCCGGTGAGGAACTTAAACAATTATTTGGCAATTGCTCATATAATATAAAGTCTCCAACACACTCTATTCTTTTGTTGGGGAACTTGGGCAATTATATGACAATGGCTCATACAATGCGAAGTCTCCAAAATGCTGTATTCTTTTGTTGAGCACCATAAACAATTATCTGGCAATGGGGTGGTATAATGTAAACTTCGATTTAGAGACTGGAGATACCTCCTTTTACTATGTGAGTTTAACCCTTTGCTGAATAAAGATGGAAATGGGCGAGGCCCACCACTGGAATTGCCAATCCTAGTGCTGAATGCTATGAAGCCTGTTATAGACGTTATCTGGATCAGGTTTATACAACTGGCATTATTACTGAACGAACTTTCTTGATAGGAACTTCTTGCCTTCTTATTGGATGGCCTTCATGAAGATTTGAATCGTGTCAAGCAGAAACCATACTTTGAAATGAAGGATTGGAATGGTGAACCAGATGATGAAGTTGCTGAGGTCTGCTGGAGAAATCACAAAGCTCGGAATGATTCAGTGATTGTTGATGTGTGCCAAGTAAGGAGGATGCTTCATCTTTCTGTTTGGTCATTATCGCTCGACCAGCTTAGGTGGTCACAACCGAACGCTAGTCTTCATGTGTCATATATAGCTTCAACTAAAGAGCTTCTTACAAATGCTAATATTCATATTCAGACTGTTCTTTCACTGTTAAATATTTTCAAAAGCTATAAGTTATGTGTTCATGAGCTAGAATGAACATCTAATTTATTAAGAGGAAGTGTAGGAGTTTCATACTTTTGTTTTTGATTGTTCTTTTGTACAATGCACTTCTGTTCATTACTTGATTGTTGAAAGTGCTTTAAAGTTTCTATTTCTGCAAGGGAAAGTTAAGGATGTACAACTGTTCAAGTTTGCTTACAGTTTCTGCATGGAAAATTTGGAATTCTCAGGGACAGTACAAGTCAACACTAGTTTGCCCAATTTGTGGAAAGATCTCAGTTACATTTGATCCCTTTATGTATTTAACTTTGCCACTACCATCAACTGTCACGCGATCAATGAATGTAACAATCTTTTATGCTGATGGGAGTGGTCTTCCAATGCCATACACCGTGTCTGTGCTGAAAAACGGTCATTGCAGAGATCTGATTCATGCACTGAGTGCAGCATGCTGTTTGAGAAGTGATGAAGTCCTTTTGCTTGCAGAAGTAATTTACACTTGTTTTCATTTGTAAGCTATCTGATACCTGACAGGATGAACAATGATAAATTTTATACCATAATTTTTTTTTCAGGTTTATGAACACAAGATATATCGTCTTTTTGAAAATCATTTTGAACTGTTGACTTCTATAAAGGATGAAGACCATATAGTGGCCTACCGATTTCCTGAAAAGGAAGCCAGAAAAAGGAAACTAGAAGTTATTCACCGGGAAAGGTGAGCTCAGTTTCTTATTCTAAATGTTCTGTTACATTGTGAAGACATGCCGACTCTTCTTGTTTTGTTATTATTGATGTATCACAGGATTTACATGTAGTTGTTCAGATCAGTTTTTTGGGTATTTGTTATCTTCAAAAGATTGCTAGTGACAAGTTGAACCTCGCAATTTTACCTAGCTTGTGTAATTTCTATTGACTGGCACATATGCATGCCTGTGTAGTGTTTGCATTCCTTTTCCTCAAGTCATTGTTGCAGCTGTTGTATCGGACCTGTCAATTAGCTCACATGTCCATCTCAAATAAATTTTGTTTCACTAGCAAAAATAATTCTTGTATTGTCATCGTGAATTTAACAGACCGTCAACGGAGTTTCTGAAGGGCAGTGGTGGGAAATATTTTGGAACACCTCTTATTACATTTTTGGAAGAAGACCAACCAAGTGGAACAGATATTGAAGTTGCGGTTGCAAAAGTGCTTTCACCTTTGAAAACAGCAAGCTCATCCACCATGGTTCATGGTGGACAGGACAATGGTTATTTTTCAGAAGCTGATGGTGAGCCATCAGCTAGTTGCAATGGCCAGCTTGAAGCAAAGGACCAGGTAATGGAGAATGTGGAACATGGGGAAGAATCTACCCAGGAGTTATCATTGAAGCTCTTTTTAACTGATAATGGGTATGGAAGTTGCAAGCCCGTTTTCAAGGATTCCGTCATCAAATTTGGAAATCGTATCAGGGTCTTCTTGGATTGGTCCGAAAAAGAACTGAAGCTATATGATTCCAGCTATCTCAAGGATATCCCAGAGGTGTATCATAAGTCCAGTTTCACTGCAAAGAAAACCCGGCAAGAAGCTGTCTCCCTGTTTTCATGCTTGGAGGCATTCTTGACTGAGGAGCCTTTAGGACCTGATGACATGTGGTAAGTATGCCTTCCAAAAATGTTTTATTGTCAAGGTTCAGGATTTTACCTTGAGTTTTCTATTGAAATTATTTACCTTGGTACATGTAAGCCAATGCAAGTCATCTTGATACAGGTATTGCCCAAATTGCAAAGAGCATAGACAAGCCACAAAGAAGCTGGACCTCTGGATGTTACCTGAGATTCTTGTGTTCCACTTAAAACGATTTTCTTACAGCAGATACTTGAAGAATAAGTTGGATACTTTTGTGGATTTCCCCATTCACAATCTTGATTTGAACAAATATGTAAAGAAGGGGGATGGAGAGTCTTATTTGTATGAGCTATATGCTATCAGCAATCATTATGGTGGTCTGGGTGGTGGGCATTATACTGCATTTGCTAAGGTAATTAAATACTCTGGTTTGATCTCCTCTTTGACAAATTGATGTCACTGATCAGACTTATTCGTCAGTTATCTTCTTCCATTTCCATAGAAGAAAGCTGATAATTATTGGTTTTGCACCACCTCCTCACATTCTCTCAAAGCCTAGTGAATCTACTTTAGCAAGTTGATATTTTTTGTTGCTTGCAGTATGGAATGTTTATTATGGAGAATCTGTTATAAGGCTTGATGCTTGAAAGGCATGACATTTTTGGTAATCTAATAACTGTTTCTTTGTCCAATGTTCCAGTTAATTGACGACAATAGGTGGTACAATTTTGATGATAGTCGTGTCTCTCCGGTCAACGAGTCTGATGTGAAGACTTCAGCTGCATATGTGCTATTCTATCGAAGAGTTAAAGTTGCACAGAAGGTGGGTGGGTTGGGAGAGGCATAACAGAGCCGTACGGATTTGCGAATAACCATGTGCAGATGGAATTCATTTTGTATTTGTGGCCTTAATGCTAGCAATTCCATTTCTTTAATCTAGCCGACTGTTGCGACAATGTGGTAGTTTTGTGTTTACATTTTGGTTAGCACGGGTTATAACGAATCTGTACATATATTCAGGCGATAAAGGCTTGCTTGAAGTGGACGGAGATACAAAATAGTTTAACTATTTGTTAATTTTTCAGGGTAGATTTGGCCCAATACTGTACCCTACTTTTGTTTGCTTTCTGCATCACCTTGTTCAAGTTCTTCCAAGCAACGTGATGATGAAAATTTTACATTAATGACAATGATTGATAAGTTCCAGGGTTGTGTGTTAGGTTCTGATCAAGGGATTTAGAGAAGAGTATTCAATGTCATAGTACTCTTATGTGGCATTAAATATATTTCACAGGTTTGCTTTGCGTCAGTTCGTTGGTTTCTTTTTCCGACAAGTAAATGTCATAGTACTCTTATGTGGCATTAATATATTTCACAGTTTTGCTTTGCGGCAGTCCGTTGGTTTCTTTTTCCGACAAGTAAGAAAAGTATATGGTGAATATGCTTCGTTGAAGAATTACTCCTTTTAATTGTAGACCATTACTCCTTTACGTGTTTTATACTGCCTCTATCGTGTACCAGTAGCCATCTCTGCAATGGAATCCAACTACGCAGGAAAGAAAGTGCAACGACTCAAAATTTTATTTGGTTTAATCGTTCAATTTTGTTACATCGGTTTGTAATTTTTTAATTTGAATTATTTTAAAAACTTTTATTGTTAAAAATTGATAAGCTTATTAATTAATTGTCAATTTTTGTAAATTAATTTTTATAAATTAAAATAAATAAATAAGTTTTTATTTAACAATTCTCTTAATTAAACTCTGAAGTTTTTTCAATTATATTTTAATTTTATTAAATATTTAGTTGACCCTCAGACTTTTAAACTCTGAGCTTCGTATAACTTTGGACGGCTAGCACATCTTAACAAACTCGTTGGCGTGGTAGGAGATGTTCGGTTCAACCACTCCTCGCTCTTAGGTAAACTACTAAATCTAAACAAGCGAACAGCCCCTACCGTCTCCTTCCAAGATAAATGTATATATGCAATCAGTCATCGATATCCTTTCTCCATCTTTAAAATTAGCATCCACTTATATTATCTCAACGATCAAGATGGCTACATCCACTATTCGTGTTGATGACGAACGTGCAGGCGCAGAAATAGCATACGGTGCGGAGGATTGCTACAGGCAGTCAATAGAGCTTCTTGAAGAGCTAGGATTCCCAAAAGGAGTACTTCCACTCAAAGATCTTCAAGAGTGTGGAAGGGTAAGACAAACGGGATTTGTCTGGATGAAACTCAAGGCTCCATATGAGCATTTTTTCGTTGCTACCAATACTCGTGTATACTATGCCAAAGAGGTGACTGCCTATGTAGACAAGTTTAGGATGAAGAAGATGAGTGGCATCAAGAGCAAGCAAATGTTTCTGTGGGTGCCCATAAGTGAGATGAGCATTGAGGACCCTACTTCCAACAAAATAATGTTCAAAACACCTATGGGCATTGGCAAGTCTTTCCCTCTCACTGCTTTCATGACCGACGAGGAAAAGCACAAGTACCTGCAGGAGAATGCCATTGAGCCAAATTAATTGATTGTTCTGCTTGTTCTTAATTTCTGATTGCTTATATGGGTCAACTGTCCAATCCCTGTTATTTAAAATCAGTCTGTTGTTTTTCTCAAGTATCCAAGTTAAGAGTCCAGATCTTCTGTCCAATATTATAGTGTTTTATTGCGTCCAATAAATCTCAACCGTTTATTTATGTAAATTCTGTGTCGATCCCGCGTAGAGCCCGCGCAGGTCCCACAAAATAAATGGTTGAGATTTCATGGACAGAATAAGACAGGGTAATATTGGACAGAGGATCTTGTTCTCCAAATTAATTGTCTTTCGTATCTTAAAAAAAGGCATCAAAGTTTGTGCAATCACTCATTTCCAATCTTTCTTTTTTCAAACTTAAACGAATTATATTAAAAGCAAAATATCCAGAATTAAAAAAAAGAACACAAGGACAAACTAATTAATATGTCATTCACACGTTGGCTTTATAAACATGTGCCATCTTCATGGTTAGCATTGAGGCTCCTCTCTCATGATTCTCCAGTATCTAGCTGCTCTATCTTCCCAATTGCTTGCTTCTATATTGCATGTCACCTGTTCTCTAATTCATTGTTTGATTTCTTCAAGTAACTCCCTCTTCAAAACACCTGCTATTTCTTTCTTACCAAGTCTTGTACATACATGAACCCAAGGTTATTATAAGCACAGCCAAGTCTCCTCTTTTAATTGTTCTGTCTTCCAGTAGCCACTTTATAAACTCCAAAGAGTTACGATCGATGTGGTTCTGAGGATCAGGCAAAACCATTATACATTCCCTCGTAACCATGATGAGTAAGAAGCGGATGTTGATCAGATATATTTAGAAAGCTCAACATATCCTTTATAAGCAATCTTTGTTTGATAGCTAATTAGATTAAGAAGGATACCTTGGGGATTATCCCTTCTGCTTGTTCTTTTAGGAAATAAGGTGCCTTTGTTCTCCAATAGCCTCCAAAACCTTTTTGCTATGAACACGTTGTTATTTAAGTTGGTTGAAGTATTTTTTTAGTCCTCCTTCATCCATTGGTTTGTTGATTTCTTTTCAACTAACCTTTTCTATAGCTTTTTCACTTCTTCTATTTCCCAGGTGCCTTTGTTCTCCAATAGCCTCCAAAACCTTTTTGCTATGAACACGTTGTTATTTAAGTTGATTGAAGTAATTTTTTAGTCCTCCTTCAGCCATTGGTTGATTTCTTTCCAACTAACTTTTTCTATAGCTTTTTCACTTCTAACACTTTATAGGAAGCTTCTCATTGATTTTTCCAATGATTTAGTTAAGCTCTTGGAGAGAAAGATGTGAGTTGACCAATACACATGTAGTGAGTTTAGGATTGATCTTATCAACGACAGTTTACCAACTTAGGATAAATCTTTATTTAAAAAAGTTTCCAACCTTTTTTTTGTGTGTGCATCTTTTCCAATAATGGAATGCAATCCCAAAATTAAAGTCCCTTTCTGGACAATGGAAGTCCAAGATAAGTAAAAGGAGGTTCTTTAATTTGCATATATGAGATCCTTAAAAACTAGTCAGACACATGCAATGCACTCGAAGATACAGTTAGATGAATCTTTTTTTTAGTTAACTTCCAAGCGTGATAATTCTTTAAACATGTGTACAGATGTCACTAGAGTATAGACTGACCTATCATGTGCTTTAGAAAAGAGTAGCAGGTCATTTGCAAATGAGAGGCTGAATAAGTGAATTTCCTTCCATCTGTTATAGTAACATAAGTTGGGATTCATAGAGATATTGTGTCTACCAAACCTCTATAACATAAGTTGGGATTCATAGAGATATTGTGTCTACCAAACCTGATCAATACTTCCATACATATAATCAACATGTAAGAGGATATTGGATCCCCTTATCTCAGGCCTTTGCCACCATGAAAGAGGTTAGTATGTTCCTCATTCACTAACACACTAAATTAAGTAGAGGTTATGCACTCCTTTATCTACTCTCTAAACGCTTGGACTTCCTAGCTTTTTGAATCATAGGCTTTATAGAAGTTCTCCTTAGAGCATAGTTCATAGGTTAATTTTTCCTTGTATAGCCTTTAAACTGTTGTTGTGTTATCAATACATTATCTACAATATGTCTTCCCTCTAAGATGACTCTATATGTCATTTATAAATTAGTTTAACACCTTCCTTATGCTTGAAGCCAACAGCTTTAGGATGATTTTACGTAAGAATTTATAGTAAGAAATTAGTTTATACTCACTAAAAGATCCGTGATTATGAGATTTTGGAATCAAACAAATTAAAGTATTATTAATCTCTTTTACAATCTTACCATTATCAAAGAACTCCATACATCTTGTGCAGTAAAGGACTACATAGATACTCATTAATCTCATCAATAACCTATCTACTAATAAAGGAGGTAAGCAAATGCATTGAGGGTATGCTCCTAGTTATTGTTCTAAGAGAGTTCTTAAAGATATGTAGACTTCACCTAAGGTCACCTTGTGATGAAATAATCTCCCCAATTTTCCTTGTTAAGGAATTTAATCTATTTTTATATCCCTTGTCTTAATGGAGTTACAAAAAAATTTGGTATCACTATCTTCATCCTCGATCCAATGACTCAGGTTCTCTATTTGAGAATGGAGTTATGGATTGAGATTGCCCTTGTATATTCACTCACAACTGCTTTTCTTTGACAATCAACTTGGAGTCGATCATTTTACTTATAGCTTCATCAACATTCTTCTTAGTGTGCATTATCCTTTTTTGTATTGAAAACTTGTAGCTCCTATTTAATTAATAACACAAATATAAGCTTTATTCCCTTGTTTCTCTTAAGCTAAGCCTTTATGGATTACTTCTCAAAATCCATCTTCCTATACTAAAAAGTTGTTAAATATAAATGGGATCTTCCTCCTCCATTTTTTGAATATGTTTTGAAAGATATATTGGAGTATGATCTAATAATAAGGTGTTATCAAAAATAGCTTTGCTCTCTGGGAACTCATCTGACCACTCTCTATTTACTAATTTCCTATCTAACTTCTTCCTCAAATTCCATCGAGAGGTTTGTTTGTTACTCAAAAAGAAGAAGCAACCCTCAAACTTCAAATTAGTGAAACCTATTTTCTACATGCATTCCCTAAATTCATTTGTAAATTTCCCCACTCCTGTATGTCCCTTAGCTTAATGTCTTTATAAAATCATATTGAAGTCCACTATTATAATCCAAGGGCCTTAAATTGTTGGGTGACTGTTAGTCAATTTTTCTTGTAGATATCTCCTTTAGAATAAAAAATTTGATCCATACATAAAAGTGATACATAATTTATAATTTCCCTAAACAAACCAAGCTGATGTATGCAACATCTAATCATTAGAATCTAGTATACTCACCTTGACTTTTCTCAAGTTAAAATCCAAAAGAAATGAACCTATAGTGATGATGTTGGTGATTAGACAAAAGGACCACTAGCTCCCCAAAATTCTTAGTTTGGAGATGTTCTCCTGACTAAGTTTAGTATTTAGAATTCATAGAATTAAGGCTTAACTTCATTAACAAAATCTCTTAGTGCTAACTGTTTACTGGGGCAATTATTTCCCCTAATATTCCAAGATACAATCAACATTAAGTATGGTTTGTAGGCTTAGAACCCTTTAACTTGTTTTTCGTTCTTAACTTGCTCTAGTACTATCACTTTGGAACTTACACAGACTTTATTCCAATGCTTATTGTGGCAATATAGTCTTATCAAGGTCCCTATCTTTTATTTTTTCGGCTTCCTTCATTTGATCATGTAAGCTTTGAGCTATTAGGATGGTGTCCTTTTAAATATAGTTCAAGCTTCAAGGTTATGGTCTCTTTCCTTTCTAATAGTACTTTTTTTTCCTTTATGAGATCCCACTACTTCTCCAGTTTTTTTGTTTTACTCTGCACTTGTTCCTTCCACCTATGTTTTCCCAATTAGGTTATCTTTTTGTTGAGTATCCAACTTATCAATTCCATTTATCACCTACCTTAAATTTCCTTCCAATTTCCAATAGTAAAAGTCCTTTAGTAGACCAATACTTTAATGGTACATTATGAATGCTGACCTGTATTAGTATATTTTCATGCTTAATCTTTTATATGTCAATAAATGGGCTTCAAACCTTCACAAAAATGGGAAAATTGTATGTGTGTTATAGACTAGCCTTAACCACTACTTTAACCTAACTTGAATAAAACATGATTATCTTCGAAGATTAGCACCTCATATAATCCGTTACTTCTCTAGAATTTTGGTGGCTAACTATTAATAATAGGAAAATAAGGTCACGTACCTAGGTATGGAGTTCCAACTTTTTACTCCCTTCTTTAATATTTCTAAGTTTGGACAAACAATGGTTCAACCCCATCATTACTTGGAGGACAATAATGTAATGATGTTTTAGAGGTTTATCCTACAATTGGCCTCTAGCACATTTGAATGTTGGGAAACTATAGACTAACAACCTTTTATCTCTTAGACATACCTGAGCTAAGTGAAGAAATATAGTTATCTAAAGTTGCTCCTGAGAGAATCACTAGTCTAGAGGTCACCCTAGATGTGAAGGGTGGAAAGATATTTTATTTTCGAGTCTTTTGACTAACTATTACTCATCTAACATCCATAACTCTAAAGAGGGAAAATTTTGGCTAAAGATAACTTGAAAATCTATTACTAAAAATAGTTAAAAAAAAGATGGGTAGGAATGAACTTTGATAAAGCTAGAAGACCATGAAAGATTCTCTAGCGAAATTTGGATCTGATTGAGGTAGCAAGGAGAAGGATATAATAGTAGGTAGAAGGAAAGGAGAGTGTTAAAGCAAGGGATTTCTCTAGTGGAATTTGGATCTGATTGAAGTAGCAAAGAGAAGGATATAATAGTAGGTAGAAGGAAAGGAGAGTGTTAAAGCAAAGGATTGGTTCACAAATAAGGGAGAGAGAGCCAAGTTATAAGAAAGAGGTAGAAAGAAGGAGGAGATCGTGGTATTTGATTGTCACTTTTTCCAAACCAAACCTATTACAGGCATTATATAGTAATTTAGTTCAAAAATGGTAAAAATTAGATTTTTCACCTAAATTATGAATCATATTTTTTAAGTAGTAAAAAGAGATTAATTGTGCAAATGTCTAAAAAACAATTCGTTCTACAAAGGAATAAATTAGGCACATAATAGTTAAAATAAAGAATAAAATAAATTTTTTGAATGATTAAATTATGCTTACATTTATGATAGAAGATACAAAATTTTATTACATTAATAAATTAATATAATCTAAAATAGTAATTTTAGTTCGCATATACAATAATTTCATATATCCAAAATTTTACCATTATTAAATTAAATTAAGGATTGATTAAACATGACTTTGATGGTTTCAAATTTTTTACGTTTTCACTTATAATTTAAAAGTTTACA
Organism: Erythroxylum panamense; assembly: GCA_027123425.1. Taxonomy (NCBI): domain Eukaryota; kingdom Viridiplantae; phylum Streptophyta; class Magnoliopsida; order Malpighiales; family Erythroxylaceae; genus Erythroxylum; species Erythroxylum panamense. The sequence continues at coordinate 26,407,275 of JAOTIZ010000202.1, forward strand.
TTAACAACTATATACCATAGCTATCATCACAAACCATCTTATCATTAAATAAGTGTTAAAATCCTCAAAAAGAGGTTAAAAGTGCATTTTGAGCCTTATCATTTTCATAAAAGTGTAACCTGAGTCCTAATGATTTAAAGCAGTCAAATTCAATTCTAACATTTTTAAAATGTTCAAAACAAATCATAGGTAGACAAAAAATTATAAAGTGTTATTTTTAGACCATTTAGTGCCATACTATTGCTGATGTGACATTTTTAAATATTTTTTAATTGATTATTGGGCCTTACTACCACATGTATATCACGTGGCATAATAAGGCCAAGTGACTCATTTTTAAAACTTAAATTTAGTTTTTAGTTTTTAAATATTTAAATTATGCTATAATAATTATTATGTTACTTAATTGTTGTTAATTATATCTAAAAACCCTAATTTTGATAATTGAATTAAAAATCCTAATTCCTAAAATGATGAAAGCCCCTTATACTCTATCCCACTAATAGTAAACCTCTAATCTGTTCTTAATTCTAATCCTTCACACCATTTCCTTCTCCAGTGGAAACTTTGATACCCTATTTAAGATTTTACATCATAGATCCTTTATTTATATTTAAATAAATATATAAATAGCCACCAGCACTTAAGCACACAAAACACACCACAAAGGAATCCCCATCATGACTCCATCTTTGTACTTGTTCTTCTCATTGATGGCCAGTCCCACCACTAAATTCAATTCCTATAAACATAGTTATAATTTATTAAGATGACAATCCTTGTCTGAGACCTTTATCAAAACATTAATAACATTCGTCTTCTTACACTTATTATTCTTTAATCAATAACTTAAGAGGTATGCTTAATTCTCCACCATATTATGACTCCCTAAGAAATTAAAAAAAAAACTAGAACATTTACACTACCTATAACTTTTTGTCCGTAAAGCCAACCCTACCAAGCATTTGGAGGGATATAAATTGAGCATCCATTAGCATGACCATTAATAGCTTCTAGTTCTATGAAGAAAAGCTTGTACCTTTATAATTGGCTCTTATAGGTTTTCAGTTAGAAGGGTCAACCTTGAAAATGACAAAATTATTCTTTTCACAGGTTTATGGTTAGAGGGATAGGTGATAGGTGCAGTTTATACCATGTTTTGGTAGGTATTTTAGGATGTTCATAGGTGTTTATTATATGATTATTGCATGTTTAGGCTTAGAACTATGTTAATGTGATTGTTTATTTATGTTTTAAGAGTTATGTGGTTTATAGCATGATTTTGGATCTTAATCTTATGTTTCGTCAGATGTTTCATCTATTTGTTAGTGACAGAGATCAGATAAGTGAAGAATAAAGAAATTTGGAATGTGCATGGGTTACATGGTAGGGTTATGATTGTGCATGCAATGTCACGATCATGATAGAAGGTTTTGCTCTAGTATATATGTCACAATCGTGACAGAAGATTGCCATATGTGGGATTTTTCATCTTTTTTTGAAGTTGGGGGCATTTTTGGAACCAATTGACGTGGGTAAACCCTAGAATTAATCCTAAGACCCTCAGCTACTATTAAAGAAAAAAACACTCCAAAAAAGTTGGCCACCATCTTACTAAATTAGATCAAGCAAGGAGGATCAAGAAGAGCATTAGAGGATCTCTAGATTTCTAGATTTGGTTCCAAATCAAGTTATTCTTTCTTTCCTTTTTTCATTTTCATTAAACTTGATATGTAACTTGGATTTGAAGATGTTGTTTACATTTATTATGTTCAAAATTTCTAGAATATGGATTTTTTGAGTTGTTTTGAGACTTGATTATTATTCAATTCAATACAATATTCTAATGTGGTGATATTTGGGTATGTTAATACTTCGATAATAAATCGAGAGATTGAGTTAAAATTAATTCAATTAGGTTGGGTAACAAGAGTTGACTACATACTAAGTCACGCAAATATCATATTGATAATCATACGAAGAGAGATCTTATATGAAAACTCAATCATTCGATAAATTACTTTAGAATTAATTGAAAATATATGAAGTTTTTATGAATTTAGAAATTGTAATATCTAGAAGTTTGTAATCAATTAGGGTTAAATGATTAGGTATTAAGAGAGAGTCATCAAACCCTTAGAAAATCTAGGATTAATACCTAATTGAATCAATAGTGGTTAAGGGAGCAAGATAATGATATAATGAATCCTAAGCTTCATCATTGATCATCCTTACATAATTGTGGCAGCTGAATTGTTATTTATGTATTTGCTTAATTTTATTTCATTACTTTAATTTCTATTATTTACTTTCATTCAAATCACATTTTAATTAGGGATGGCAATGGGTCATCTGGGGCGATCGGCCCTACCTGACTTTATTATTTTTTAAAATAATAAAAATGATGTTATTTATACATTCTCGTCTGGTCACAAGCCAGGTTAGGCCACATATGTCATCCCTAATTTTAAAACCTTAAAAAAAAGTTAGGTTTACTTAGTTTTAACTAGTTCCTTGTGTGATCGACACCTTTAATACTACAATTTTAGGATCTA
>JAOTIZ010000202.1:26439788-26455647 GCA_027123425.1 Erythroxylum panamense
AGAGATTTTGGTTCTTATGGCTTAAGAATGGTATGGGTTTAAGTTTTCTAAGACCAATTTTGGTGATTATGTCTTATGGGTTGTTCAATTTGGATTCCTATTGATTTGAGAATTTTGCCATTGTGAAGGAAAGTAAGAGAGGCAAAAAGGAGCAAGAGTATAGGCTTTTTGAACAAGTATTAAGCAAGGAATTTCAAGGTGGGTGATATTTTTATAATTGAGTAAATGAGCTAGTAAAGTTTCTTTCAAATAAATGGAACTAAATGATTTCCAACTACCTTGAAAATGTGCTTATTACTGTTGAAGATGGTTTGAGAATGTGCCATATGCTTTTGTGTGAATGAATTTTGGGAATGATTTCATATTGTATTGATGATTTATAAAAGTATGTGAATGATTTTGAAAGGATACTATTGTTATAAATTTCTTTTCGGAAATGTTCCATTTTGGGCAATATGTTTGAAAAATATGAAATGCATGCTTATGTGGGTTTGTGGTGGTCCGTTAAGTGAGTCAAGTGCACTTGTCTATAAACTTCTCCCGCCTGCCCGCTAGTGGCATGGAGCTCCTCATGGACTCCCCTAAGTTCATGGCTACACAAGACCGCTATGCAAAAATGTGTAGTATGTTCTGTTTTGGATCCAACCGAACCATTTCCGATGTGTATGTGTTTATGATTTGTGATCATTTTGATGCATTTGTTATGTTTGATGTTATGAATTGCTTGATAAGTTGTGAATTTGAGAAATATCTGTTGCATGGTTTTCAATGTAAATTTTTCTATGGAAATAAATGATTTAATGGTTTTTGCTTGTTTCTTGGTTATAAACATGTTACTCACGAGCTGTAAGCTCACCCCCTTTCATTCCCATCTCCAGGCGATGAGAAAGAGATCGGATGAAAGAAAGCCAAGGAATCCATTTGATTATGCATGTTTTGTATTTTTAAGTTGGATGTAAAAAAAAAAAGAAACTTTAGGCATATGTTAAGAATTATGAGATTTGGTATCTTTTGTTGTATTTTGGATTTTTGAAATTGATGATGTGATTTGGCTTGGAATGCCATTAAAGTTTTGTAAACATTTAATTATGATGTTAATGAGACATGGATTTATATATGGATATGAAATATAAATTGTGTATGGATGATGTGACTTGAGTTAGATATATACTGAAGAAGCTATCCGCTTGAGTTGATGTATGAACTATTGTTATATATAAATAAGTGAATTATGGAAACGAAAGATATGATTGTGGTGAATGATAAGATGTTATTGAATATGAAGAGTCATATGAATTGAGGTTTGAGTGTTGGATGAAATCCAATTGGAAGTTGAATTGCTTTGAATGGTGTTATAATAAGTTGTCTCTTGTGTTTCTATCTTTCCAATGATATAGAGTATGAAATTTTTGATTATCGAAGTAAGAGTTGGGTTCCGGAAACGTGTCCCAACATGTGTGGTATCAGAGCAAGAAAATGAAGCGATAATAGTTATGGTTTTCTTCAAGAGTTAGGTTCTGGAAACGGGACCCAACACATACGAACCTAACTCTATGTTGACCACTATGTCTTCATTATATAGTCCATAAAAGTATCTCTACCATCTCTTCTTGATGGCTTGTACCTCTGTGAGTACCTGACTTGCTTCGTCACGTATACAACAGACTTCGTTGAAATCCTTCATCTCACGTGCCCTATCTCGCGCTAGCTTAAAAAAATTTTGTGCTCCCTTGAATGAATCCAACTCCCTGTACATTGTCTTGTATGCTTTTCCTTTAGCCACTGAAATAATTTTCTTTGCCTTATATTTTGCCAGTCTATACCTTACTCTATTGGTTTCCTGCTCCACTTCTTGCTAAAAGATCTTTAAAAGCTCTCTTTTCTCCACCAAGATTCCATCCACCCACCCCCTTCCTCTTCGACACCCCTAGGAGTTTTGTTGCAATTTCTCTCACTATGGGGGCTACTCCTACCCACATCCAATTTGCATCCCCACTATGTGAAAGATATAGTTTAACGAGAGAATTACACATGAAGTATATATCTACATGAGATATGATGAAAAATTCAATGACAAACTTGATTTCTCGATATGCATACTTTAGGCATGTGAAGTAATTAGGATTATATAGATATTAAAATGTAATTGATTAACGCTTCTCCATGTATGCTCATTCAATGTATTGTCATGTATAAATATAGATATGAGTTAACAATGTGTATTAATGAATAAGCATTATATAGTATTTAATTTTGAAACATATATATGACATTTTTTATCTGATAAAAGATTGACCTTCTCACATGGACAACTGACTTTAGTATTTATGATGACTATAGATGAGGCAGGTATTAAGTTTATTATCAAGATGATAATTCATAGCTAGATTAAGAAACTTAAACTACGAATGTTAACTTAGATAGTAAGTAAAAAAAATGGTTTGAGGTGATCATATGGTCACCATATTTATCTTAAGTTGCTATTTGATAGTTTAAAAAATAAATTTAAAAGAAGACAAGTGAACTCAAGTTAAACATTAAGTATGTTTGAATAAACATTTGTACAAAATTACATTTATAAAAGACGTATGCTCTAAATGAATATGAGTTAATACCATAATACATGACTTTTACCATAGGCTCAAAAATGACCATAAAAAGAAATAAATGTAAGTTATAAGATCTTAATTTACATTGTGTGAGACCCTAAATGTTACACGAGCCTTATAATATACTCTTAAGACTCTTGTCTAATTCTTAAGAATTAAATTTAAGGTTTGTTACTTTAGATATGTTTGATATGATCTTATAGGATAATTAGAGGATAGTAAATTAAATTCAATTCAAGAGAATTTAGAATCGAATGAGGTCATTCTAATTAGTAACTTTTTGAAAATTTTGATTAGTAATTTGCTTAAGAAAAATTATATATTCAAAGGTGACAGGAGGATTGAATACATTTATGATTCGATAAAATAAATGAGATTAAAAGATATTTAAATATAAAATATGCCTTCTAGTATAGCATAACAAATATACTCAAGGATTGATTCATTAATCTATATGTCATATATTCCTAACAAATATATGACTATAAACTCTCGTCATATGCTAATTGCACGAGATATTAGACAAGTATGAGAATATGTAGAAATCTTATTAACTAAACTCATCATATTTGAGTAGGAGATAATTATGAAAGGTCACACTTGATGAATTTGGCATATGACCTTTTGAAAGAATAGTTAATAATCTTGGCATTATCTATAATTATGGAATAATAATCATTTAAACAAACCGATGATTATCATTTAAGCGAAACACAAATAAACAAAAGGGATAATTTCTGTGAGAAAGAAATGTTTCTTATAAACATCCTTTAGTCGGTGGATATACAATCAAATTTAAGTAACTAATTTTATTGATTAATAATGCATATGATTCAAAAGATTTTGAGTTTATTTATAAGTTTGATTTAACCGATAAAAACAATTAGAATAAAAAGTAATAATCAGAGCATCATTATTGTCACAAAAGTCCACATCCCATAATAATAGAAATCTTTTCTAGTAAAAAGGTGAAAAATAAAGAGGAATAAATGGGAAAAGGTATTAATTATATTCAGTATATACATATGATATATATACAAGTATAGTTGTAGAAAAGTAGGATCTAATTACAACACAAATATAACATCAATTTGAATAACAGATATGGTAACTAATTGGATAAGGATTTGACAATATCTTCCTTAATACACCCCCGCAAGATAGTGATGCCATCTAGCACTGCTACTTTGGCTAGATTCTATTGAAAAGGATGCTTGGAGACAACTTTAGTGAGAAGGTCGAGTAGTTGATCATTAGAGGAAATATGAGCAATACACAAATTTTCTTGTGCCACCAATTGTCGAACAAGGTGCACATCTATTTCAATGCACTTCATTTTAGAGTGATAGACAAGATTAGAGAAAGTATAAGTGGTATCAATATTATCACAATATAAAGCAATTGTAGAGGTAGGAATCCGCAACTCTTGAAGTAGAGATTGGACCTTTTGTGTCTCAAAGGTAGCAGTTGTAACGACTCGATATTCTGCCTCAGTAGAAGATCGTGCTACTAATCGTTGTTTCTTGGAACTCCATGACACTAAATTAGGTCCAATGAATACAACATAGCCACTTGTTGATGTCCTATCATCTTTATTACCACCCAATTGGCATTAGAAAAAAATATGTAGAGAAAAATTTGTGTGTGGCCGTAGCAAAAGTTCATAAGATAATGTACCTTTTAAATATCAAAGTAGATGTTTCATAACAACCCAATGAGCATCATTTGGACAATGCATAAATTGAGAGAGCTTATTAACCGAAAAGACTATATTAGGCCATGTAAAAGATAGATATTAAAGAGCCCCTATAACTTTCCAGTAAGCAAAGACATTAACTGGCTAGTTGATGGATGATTTTTGAAGACACACTAAGGTACTTAAAGGAGTACAGACAACTTTGACAGCATCCATATTTTCACTCTCAAGAATCTTACAAATGTAATGTTCTTGGGTAAGAAAAAGACCATCTTGACAATTTATTGCTTCAACACCCAAAAAGAAATGAAGTGGAGCTGCATCTTTAAGAGAAAATTTGTGCTATAGTTTAGTAATAAAAGAATTAAGGAGTCTAAAATTATAACCCGTGACTAAAATTTCATTCACATATACCAACATAAAGCATATGGTATCACCTTTATGATATAGAAAGAGAGAATGATCACTCTAAGATTGTTGAAAACCAAATGATGTGACAAAAGAACTGAGTGCAAGATACCATGCCTGGGGAGCCTGCTTAAGACCACCATATAATGTGTAACATCCCGTTTTCCCCATGTTAAGGGTTAAAACCCTAGAATACAGAATATGAGAGATAATATTGAGAAACTAGAACATGCATTTCATGCTCGTGCATCATTTAGCATACATACACGTCAATTTAATAATTGCATACATTATAATGATTGTATATGCACTCGTTTCGGGTATAGTTGATCTTAAATTATTTATAAATGTGATTATATTGTGAATTATGGATATTATATGCCTCTTGAAAATTAATTTGGTGAGTAAAATTATTGATCTAAAATTTTTGGTGAAATTCAAAAAATTTTGGACTAGAAAAAATACCAAGTGGCAAGAAAATTGAAAATGGTAATAGAAATATTAATAAGTGGCATAGAAAATTGGGTGACAAATGGTTTAGAGATTTGGAGACAAATGGACTAGATGTTAACAGACATTAGTTAGCTTAAGAAAATGACTTATTAATTAGGTTATTTAAGTGGTAAGTGTCATGACACTCACTAAGCTTTTGTTTACCTTGCTTTTAAACCCATCCTACGATATTTACATTTTGAAAGACCAGCTTTATTTTTGTCTTTCACTTTTGTCATATGCTCTCTTCTTCATCTTTTTCATTTTCTTCACTCACGACCATCTTACTCTCACCCTCATCACGTTGAGTTCTTGCTATCCTTCACTTTGTTTCTTCAAGATCCTTATTATCTCTTCATCTTGTAACTAAATACCTAACCTATTCCTCCTTGAAAGATTAATGATCGTGTAAAACTTGGAAAGTTAGGGTTTGTGTGATTTTGAAGAAGCTTGGAGTTTATCAACTAAGTTATACATTAATCTTCATGGGTTGTTTAAATATAAACATATTTGATGATAGTTTAAAGGTGAAATGATCATGATAGTGGAGTTAAATATATGTTGCAAAGTGGATGAGGAAATAAGTAGGTGTATGTCATATTTTTTTTGTATAAGATGAGTGCAGGAAAATGATGGATGAATGTGTATGTTGTGTTCTATTTTTGAGAGTATGAAAACCATGGATTCTAAGTTGTTATGTGTATGAAATAGATTGGGATTTAAGGTATAATGAAGGTGAAATTTATGCTTAAGAAAGGTGTTTGAGAAATGTTCTTGAAGTGAGAAGAAATAAGAATTATGTATGATAGTAAATGATGAAGATTATGTTATGTTTTTGTATGATTGATAAACAATGGTTCATGGATAGTTTAATGGATGTTATTGAGTTAAACTTTGAGGTGGTAATGAATAGGAAATGATGTAGAGTTAATGAACTATACATAAGATGGTTTGAATGTAACATATAGGAGTTGAAAATCTGGAAAAGTGATAGAAGAATTGTTGGAATATGTTAACTGTAGTGTTTTCACAAAACATACATTTGTATTTTAGTCATATCTTGATCTATAAATATCCAAATGGGATGATTTTAATTTTAAATTAAATTAGAGACAGATGGCTACAATTTTCATGAAGGAACCTAATTTGAATTCTGTCTCTAAGGGTTTCGAAATTTGGCTTGAAGTTGAGTATAGTGTGTTGTCGCAGTATGAGAACATTCTATAGTATTTTGGGTATAACTAGCAGAATACTGAACCAAACTGTAGGGAATTGATGTCGTTAGAAACTTAAGACATATAGGAACATTTTTTTAGAGAATGTATTGCCTAAATACCTCATTTTCCTTGTCAAAATGGCCATATAAAATTGACTTGAAAATCCATTTCGAGAAAGGAATTTGGAAAAACAAAGATGGTATTTTTCGAATGGAAGCATCCCATGATCGTGGGAATAGGTTAAACATCAAATATGCTTCTTTTATGTGTGGTTTGGGACAATAAATGATTAGGTACTTTCATATGATGCATTTAGGCTTGAATGAAGCTTGAATTGAACCTAGAATGATGCTTGAATAAGGGATTAAATATGTGATATGTTTAGGCTGATAAATGAGGATATAAATTCAAGAATGGATTGGTATTTACCAAGTGTTTAGATCTGAAATTTTGGAGATGTTATATGAATAAAAGTGATCCTATGAAGGATAATGTGATTTAAAGAAGGTGAATAATGTGTATTAAGTAAAGGTAAATGATAAATTGGATATTTTGTGATCTTTTAATGCTTGAATGATCTTAGTAAATGATTGAAAGATTAACTTAGAATAATCTTGTACAAATGAAGTGTAAATCTAAGTTTAATTTAGACATATATGAGTTATGAAGTATGAATGATCATAAGATGTGAATTAAGAGAATATACATGGGATTATCATTGAACATGCATTATAAATATCACATATACATACGTATATGATTGAATATTCATGAAAATGTGCTAACTAGTAATGTGTAAATGTGTATGTATTACACGATATAGAAAAGCAATTAGAGCGAAAACATCCCGACATTACTGGGACGTCAAGGCAGTAGCTTTCTGGAGCATACTATGAGTAACCTAGATGGTCTCACATTGATTTATTATTTTGTTTAAATTCTGAATTGACTTATTAAGTGATATGAATGTGCTGATTCTGGACATTGAATGTCTGAGGCATTTGATACATGAATAATATATTAGAAGTGCTCATTATATGTGAATTTGACAGAATATGTGATACTCAACTTAATTATTAAATGTCGCACTAAGGTCTGAACGTGAATGTGAATGTGCATATGAATGCAAAAAAAAATGAGCAAAAGTGTGATTAAATACATATAATGCATTTCACTACATGAATGCATGATAACATAAAGGTAGTTGTGACAGGAGTCATCAATGAAAAAGAGCTTAAAGCTCAAAATGTGGTAAGAGCCTGTGACTCACTATGTATAATGAGTCCTGTATTCCTAGTAGATAGGGACAATTATTAATGAGCCTGGTATCCACAATCGATACGGAACAATGAAAACGGCAATCAGTCACAACAAATTAATAAATGAAAGTGAGTCTCATGAATGTTGCATATACAATTTAATATGCATTATATGAATGATTGAATTTAATTGTATGAACGGTTATGAATGTAAAAGACGAATAAGTGAACCAAGTGTTATATGGTGCTTTATGATAATTGGTGAAAGATGTGCATTATATGATGACATAAATTGTTTGTGAACTTGAAATATGAACTGTATGTGTTATGTGTTATGTGTTATGAGTGAGCCATTGATGATGGGTAGCTTATTGAGTTCGCAAAACTCATCAAAATTACAACGTTGTCTTTGTAGGTACAAGAGAGTGGGCTTAGCTTCTAAGACAACTTAGAAGAGATCTAATACTACTTTTGGATAGAAGAAATGACTCAAAGGTCGATCAGCTGAGAATGAAGGATTTAGATAGAATTTTGTATCTTTCCTCATTCATGTAGCATGTAGCATATGTAGAGTTGTAGACTCTGATAGTTCTTTGATATTATATATAAGGATGAAGTATGTAATGCTACAATGTATATTCGGTTTTATGAAATAAAAATGAGGAATTCGGTTTTTTTAATATTGTGATATTTATGTTTTAATGATGATACCATGAGAACTGAATGTGACTACTCTAGGGCACTGCTTCCATCGACCATGTGCTCAAATGTCTGAAGGGTGTACTGGCACAAATGTCTGATAGGAGTTGGGTGTTACACACATTGCTTTGAAAAAATCACTAAGTACAGGGCCATAAAGATTGTCCTGACTCAAACCATAATTCTTAGAATTGAAACGCGAGTGAGAGAGGGATTAATGAAACTAGTGAAGTTGTTTCTAGAAAGTGAAAGCCTTTAGAGGAACAAGAGCTATAAAATTTCAACTTGAATTTTAATGAAATATTAAAGTTAAGTTTGCATTTTTTACCTAAGCTTATATATACAAGTAGCAAGTAGACGTTGCAGTTATAAAGTTGATTTGATTATTATTTAAGTACCCAATTACGATCTTTTTCAAACTAAAACGATTTGCAGGACTTTAGGGTGGTTAAATGACATAAAGAAAATAATAGTTGCTTAATCATTCTTTTCAATCATGCTCTTTTATCAAATCAAAATTTTTAAAAATCAATTATTTATTGAATTATTGTTAAAAATATTATTTTAACATTTTAATAAATATAAGAGATAAACAATTCTAAAGGGTCCAACCTTTGGAATTTTTTTCATTCCAATGCTCAAGTTGATTTTCAATTGAATAATTAACCTTTTAAAATCTTAATAGTTAATTTCAAAATGTCAGTTTCATTAATAATTTAATGATTTAGTGATGGAAATCTTTGCTCTTTATAATATATAGATGTGTACTTGAAAAACTAGTGGTCATAGTTAAATTGGAGTTGAGAAAATTTTTTCACACAAACACCTATCATATTACAAGCAATAAATATTCTAAATTAACAAATTACAATCAGAATTAACTAAACTGTTAATGTTTTAAAAGATTTATCACTCAATTGAAAATTTTAAAAACCTGAGTGTTAGATTAAAGATAAATATATGTATCAAATATTTTAGACATATTTTTCACTATCCACAGTGGTCTTCTAATTAGCATCCTATTGAAAATTAAAAAAAAATTCACAATTTTATCCTAAACAAGCTTTAAAAGACAACAATCTTTGGAATTGGATACCGCGAATCCCAAAGATGCTTTTAAGAGGAACCGCAAATCTTTTGGATTAGTAATCCTAAGCAGGCTTAAAATGTTGACTTACCTCAGCAGTCATTAGTATGGACTGACATTTTCTAACTGGTCAATAATAGTCATCGACCAAGAAGAGAACCCCAAAGGTTTTGTTTCAAGCAATAACCAAGAATTAAAGGGTTATCTTTGATAGGACTGTAGAAATGTGTATGGTCAATCTTTTCAAAGCAACTTAAAAGAGTATAAAAAGTTGGAGAAAAAAATAATATCGATGAAGTTATGATTTATGAATGATCTAATGTCATATGGAGGACTTAAGCTTCAATACTTTCATTGATCAATTTAGAGTTCTACTATAATTATGAATGGCGCATTATATACAATACAGAGACTATGCAATCTCTCATTTGGAGTACACCAACCAAATCTAAAATCTCATTGATGGGGGGCTTTAACAAACTCCGCGTTTCTGCAGTTAGTGTAACATTCTGGACAAAACACCACATAAACAAATGCAAACTATGCACTAATGCAATCTATTTAGTAGGCATGCGTCACAAATCCATAGTTCTACCACAAGCTTGTCGTCAGTTATTGTACATGCAATAAGTTGGGGAATAGCTCAAACGATAGTTACTGAGGATATGCATATTCCTCTTTGAACTTCATATGCATATTCCTGCCCGAGGTTTACACAACATCACTGGATGCCAAGCCAACCCCGAACCCCAACATGTTTGGAAATAACAAGGTCTGTTACTACAACTTCACGCTTCGCATCATCCATTCGTTTATTTCATAGGTTAGCATTGTAGGTCAATAACTAATAACGATAATGCTTTGCGGTTGCTTAAGGAGTGGCAACATTTTCCTTGGCAAGTGGAGCAATCTCCTCTCCCTCCACACCAGGTTCACTGCCAGCAACCTCTAGGCCTAGCAGCAATTTTTCCCACAGCTTAGAGGGTCCCTGCGTGAAGTCAAATGTTTTATCATGAATAATAATAGAAATATTAAAGGATCAATGTGCCAGATTAGACCTACAGTAAATGGAATAACATAACAAATCAAAGTCCTAGACTACATTGCGTTAATACTAACCTTCCATGAAAGGTCTTGGCCCATGCAATTCTGAATCATTTCTTTGAAAGCAGCAGTGCCGTAAATGGCAAGAGCTTTAATGACAGTTCTTACTATTGCAGCTACATCAGCTGGTTCAACTGCATCACACTGGATTTCCAATATGTAGTTTTCGTTTTAGTTGCAACAATAAAGTCACTCAAAATAGAACCAGAACAATTGTCTTTTACTCACTTCAACGCTGAAAGCCCCCATGTGGAATCCAGTGTAACCTTCCTTGACAGTGTCAACAAGACCACCGGTAGATGCAACAATGGGCACCTGCAGTAAGATCATAGGAATTGCTGAGAGTCAACATCTAGTTACTGTGGCAGCCAGGTGAAAGAAAAAAACTCTCCGAAATAAATTCAGTTAAAATAGATGCAGTGAAACTAGGATTATCTATAACTTTAAAATCATCGAATCAAATGCTATTACCGTTCCATATCGCATAGCATGGAGTTGAATGAGGCCGCACGGTTCAAACCTACTAGGGATCATCATAAAATCAGCACCGGCTATAATCATATGGGCCAAGGCCACATTGAATTTTGCCACTCCTCTAGCCTTATCAGGGAACAATATCTCCAACTGTTCAAGCTGCTTTTCCATGTACTTCTTGCCAGTTCCCTGAAGGACAACACATTCCATCATAAGACTCAACAAGGCAACAGCAGTAATAACATGGTAATGAAGATTGTTTAGGCCTGGTTCTTACAAGAATTACTATCTGCACGTTCTGACCAATGAATTTTGGAATAGCAGCAGCCAGAATATCTGAACCTTTCTGCTCTTCTAGTCTTCCAATAAAGCCAATCAAAGGAATATTCCTGTCAACAGGTAATCCAACTTCAGCTTGAAGAGCCTCCTTCAGTAAATGCTTTGCCTCCATAACCTACAAATCCCATTCATTACTCACCATGTTTCAGTTTCAAGTACCAAGGTTTGCAAATTAGAATATAGTGTTCAGATACTTACAGTTGTGGCATCATATTTGACATCAATGTATTTGTCATTTGCAGGATTCCACTCTTGGACATCCATACCATTCACGATGCCAGTAATGGTGGTTTTACGAATGATGTTATCTAATTCCACACCCTTATCTTCTCCAGAAACCGTTTCCTGGGCATAGTAAGGGCTGACAGTTACTACCCTATCTGATTCCAATATTCCAGCCTTCATCCAGTTGATTTTCCTTCCCTTTACCGGTTTTGGGTACCTGCAGAGTAAAATTTCTTGGAACGCATGAAAGAGGAATAGCTAATGGATACAATCTTATACAAATAAATTTTTTTACTAACTAACAGCCATACCCATCAATAAAGTCAAAAGAACTCTTGAACCGATCTGGCAAATTGAGAAGTGAGAAGTCTGAAAAGGCAAATCTTCCCTGATAGGCAATGTTGTGGATACAAAAAGCAACCTGTCATCAATTACCAAATACAATGTTAGCAATCATGCAACATATTGTGCTGCTCAGAATTCCAAAGGAAATTCAATAAAGAAATGATATACCTTTGCATTCTTGTAAATGCCCCTAGATTTGTACATGGTTTTAAGGTAGCAGGGGATAAGAGCAGTGTGCCAATCATTGGCAATGAAGACAACATCTTCTCCTGCAGCGATCCATATGTGGAAACTAGTGTTATTTCATTTCTTATGAGAAAAGCATAAGGCTTCAGGATTTCACAAAGCTATACACACCATATGGTCCTGAGAAATGTTTGCTATTTTTCAAATTTAAAACCCTCGGGGCCTCCAGAGCGGCCTACAAGATGTAGCAATGTCAAGTTTTTGTCAGCTCCCCACACAGAAGAGGGAAAAATAGAAAGATATATACGACCACATGCAACAAAAAGGGTCGTGCTTGTAATTAAAATAAACCCATTTAATAAGGGTTTGACTTCAGTTAAGAGTCGAAACCATTTGACATGATATTAAGCTATTGATCCTTTGTTTGAAACTAGGATTTAGATTTCCATTGGTTACGTCCATTCGATATGAAATTTCTGTTATTTTAAGTTTAAAAGTATTAGCTGTCAACTGAAAACAAACAATTACTATAATCCAACAGCTTAATATGCATTTCCTAATTCACATCGACAACTCCTTTCTTACAATTTTCCATTGTTTGCGTGCCATGCCCACCTCAGCTAATCTACTGAGACTACAATGAACTTGCAGTGTAGAATCATTACTGACTAGAATATTTGTAAAGACAGTTATATGATCTCTTATGAGGTAGCTAGGAGTCGGAAGAAACACACAAAATTGTGAGTTGAAGAACTGCTTACCTGGCACAACAAGCTAAAACGCAGTTGGTTGTCCTTGTAATCTTCTCCTGTTTTAGGGCCATAGATTTTGGAACCGGTTTTGCCCCATACCTTAAACATTCAGAAAAAGCTAATCACAAAAATAAGAAACTCAAATCTTCCATTTCTTATATGATGTAGTATTGGAGTTGGGTAATTTCATTTCACAAGAGTCAGACATCAGAGGAATTGGAAACCTTCTCGAGGAACAATGGATGGTCCACAAAGACACGATCAACTCCACGTTTGTAGCAGTGGAACAAGCGGACAGTTTCAATCTTATGCCCAACTTGTATCTGAAAGTAAAAAAACGTAATTAGAGGGAAAAAAAATCCTTAAAACTCCTGAGAAAGTAGAGACTAAACCAATTAAAACGTTGTAAAGAGAACGACAAATATCATACCTCCACCAACACACCGGTGTCCCATGCATCTTTGTATTGATCATAGCGAGGAGCTACTGACATAACACGATGTCCTCTTGCCTGAATGGTGCAACAATCACAAAAGTAAGAAGTGAAGTCAGTAAACTGAAAATGGATATGAGGGAAAAGCACATATCTGCAAGAGAAAGTCATCTATTTACCGCCATCGCCGGAGGAAGTCCACCCATGACATCGCCAAGTCCGCCAGTTTTACTCCATTCAGAAACCTCAGCTGCAACAAAGATCAACCTCATTCCCTGCCCACATATGATTGTCCCAGAGCGCATGTTGCTATCGGTTGCATGCGCCTTTTTGGCAGCTTTCCTGGAAAGGGATTTTGCAGAGGACTTCATTTGCAAACGGTCCACCATGTTCAAGGTCCTTAGACCACTGTGAGTCATGCTTTGACTAATTAACCCAAAGCGGGCTAAATTGGTTTTAGTTTCTGACCCATGGCAGTTGACATGTGAACTCCTCGACACAAAGTGTGAAGCAGTCACCGTTGCCATTCCACTCGACTGTTCTAACAGAAGGAAAGAAAATTCAACAGTAAGAAGGTAGCAAATTTCCTATCAGAAGCTCTTAACATGTACGCTGCGAAAGGAAGGGTTGAATTCGCTTTCAGCTACTCAAAAGGCTGAAACGTTTACAACAGTAATCCAACAACTAGAACTTCACGTATTGGGTTTGGACATGAAGTAGAATCATACAGCAAAAGGGAAGAAACAAAGCCAACAGAACATGCAATGACAATCCAGAAATGAACCACAAAAAAAACAGAGAAATTAAAAGATACAAACCACAACAGATGGGTAAGACCAGACCTTAAAAGAGAAAGAAAGAAAGAGGCCACAAAAGGATGGATGAATTAGTTGATGAAAACTAAACCTACAAACCAGATCAAGTAGATAAAAGGAACCGAAGTTAGTAACAGAAACCTTAGACCACCGAAAGACCTGAAGCGAAAGTCTTAGGTTCCTGTTTTGTGCTAAGAAGAGTGATCAAAGAAAGCTTCTCTTTCTGCTTCTAACGGTGAAAAGAAGCAGCATTGCATTATGTAGGGAAAGAAGTGCAGGAGGTGGCAGAATGTGAATGGACAGGGAGAATTCTAAGGTATTAGGCGCCTCACGTGAACTTGGG
This sequence comes from Erythroxylum panamense, assembly GCA_027123425.1. NCBI lineage: Eukaryota > Viridiplantae > Streptophyta > Magnoliopsida > Malpighiales > Erythroxylaceae > Erythroxylum > Erythroxylum panamense. The sequence continues at coordinate 26,454,272 of JAOTIZ010000202.1, forward strand.
TGGTTCCGACGCGTATGCATCGGATCAACAAGAAGATGCTCAAGATCTTAGGCCTCTGGTTCGGTGTTAGTAATGTGTTTAAAAAGGAGAGATCTCTTCGTGGCGCTAATAGTGACGATAATAATAACAGCCAAGTGGAAGAAACGACGTGATCTGAGGTCCCACCCCATGCGTCCAGCGGTTCACATTTCCCGATGCTCCACTCCTCATTTGTCGCTTTCAGTTGGATTTTGTCACGTTCATGTTATTTTTGATTAGTTGGGGTAATGGCTTTTGCTCTTTCATAGTAATGGAAATTTCTTCCTGTCCTTTTCCTTTGCATTAGCTGGCGTCTCCAAGCCCAAGGTGTAAACTATAGAACAAGTATCACTCAAGTGTCAGCACTCGGAATACATGAATCAAATAATTGTATTAACAACTGCATATTCTGGGTAACCAGTGTGTTGATCTTCTCGCTTTTTTAGTAGCTGCATTTAGGTCGGATCTTCAGTATTTACGAGATTCGCTATTACTTATTCACGAAGTCTTAATTCAGAATTTGGTTGAATTGCGTCATCTTTACGACCACCATTCAAGCATCCTTACTCCTATCACTCTGCTTTTAGATTCTTAATATTTTAGCTTCCTATTAAAAAAAAATTGTATTAACAACTTTAATGATTGCTAAAAGAAAGAATTTCTGGACCATGAAATCACAATCTATCTTGACTAATAAAATCACCAAGAATTTCTGCACCGTCAAATCACAATCTATCTCACTAAAATAATCACCAAGAATTTCTGGACCGTGAAATCACAATCTATCCGACAAATATAATCTGCCTTCTCACTATTATATTTCAGATGTCCCATAGCCTATAATTCTATTATATTTCAGATGTCCCATAGCCTATAATTCATTACCCCTGTGCACGTCGGTATCTAAGCACGTAATTTTCAGCGTATCAAGTGGATGCTAACTCACCTTTCAACTGTAACTCTGCAAATAGAATAGTAAGTTGTTCAATAACCAACAGCTATTTACTCATAACCCGGGGAGCTGCACTGATTTTAATTTGATTTTTGTTCAACTTTGTACCTTCTCAACCATCAAATTCCTTCGCGACTTATTAGTAATAAGTGCCCAAATTATTGCTTTTATAAAGATGTCCTACCCTATTTGAATTCTTGTAGAGATGTAAAATTAAGTGCTACAATTGTTTTTTTTTTTATGTTTAGTCTCCTATGATCAGGTCTATAAGAGATAGAAGGAGAAAAAGTAATATTGTAATAGAATAAGTTGGGAGGTAAAATGTCACATCGTTCTTAAGAATAATAATTATTTTTATAGTTACTGATGAGTCAGTAAAATTATGAATGCTTCTGTCACAATATTT
>JAOTIZ010000202.1:26483443-26504263 GCA_027123425.1 Erythroxylum panamense
TTGCTACTTCCATTTTTGGTTATCTTCATCATCTTACCACTAGAAAACCTAACCTACTCCACCTTCATTTGTGATGATCGTATATGTTGAAGAGCTAGGGTTTCATGGTGATTGAAGAAACTTTAGGCGAATCAGGTAAGTATAAACATCACTCCTCTTGAATTGATGAATGAAACATGTTTTGCTGATAGTTAAGAGTTAAATGTTCATAAAATGAGGATGGGTTCATGACGAAATGTGGATGAGAAATGGGGAAAGATTCATGTCCTGCTTTTGTGTTTTGATGGATAATAGATTAGGGAATGACATAATGTTGGGTTGGGTGAGTGAATGGTGTTTAATGGGTGCTGGAACAATATTGGTTGTAACATTTTCCATCTAATTATGCTTCAATTATTTAGCCATATCTTTTTCTCTAGTTATCCAAATGAGATGATTCTTAATTTGGAGTAAATTAGAGACATATGGCTACATTTTTCACGAGAAGTCGAATTCAAATTTTGTTTATAAGAGTCTTAAAATTTGACCTGAAGTTGAAAAACTAGGCATGCGTCTGTGGAAGTTTGCCGCAACAAACTTCTGGAATTCGCCGTAGCGAACTTGAAGGTTAGTTAGGATTTCCTTTGGGTAAAGTTCGTCGTGGCCAACTCTAAGATTCACTGTGGCGAACTTGTGAAAATTTCACGAGAATTCCTCTCAGGAGGAGTTCGTCGCGGCAAACTTTTCTCTGCACTGAACATGTATTGGTATTTTGGGCATATCTTCTTCTATAGTTATCTAAATGGACTGATTCTTGATTTGGAGTAAATTAAAGACATAGGGCTACAAAATCAAATTCTGAATCAGACTCTAAGAGCTTCAATTTCTAGGTGGAAGTTGAGCATAAGGCATTGTTTCAGAATAAAAGTAGGCCGAAAATATTTGGAGTATAACTTTGACACTACTGAACCAAATTGAATGATTTTGGTATCATTAAAAACTTATGAGATAAAAGGACAATCTCAAAAAGAAAGTGTTCCCAAATTACTTCATTTTCATTGTCTAAATGATCATGAATGATATACCCGAAAGTCAATGTTTGGAGAAAAATCTGAAATGATTCGTTGGGTTATGAAATTAGATTCTAATGATTTTATTACGGAATAAACCATGAGTATAAATGGTACTTACACGAGTTTGGGAATATCAATGTTTACATGATGTGAATGATAGAGCGATACCTAAGATTGTCATGAACATGCATTATACATATTCCATATACACACGTGTGCATAAATGAATGCTTATAATTGTGAAAATATTAATGTGTGTATACATTGTGTGTATTGCATAATTTTGACGTACAGGATAAACATCTACATTCAAATATTTCCAGACCATTGAAGCTAGTGCTAATCTGGAGCGTACTGTGAGTAACCTAGACGGTTTCCCTCAATTAATTGTTTCCTTTTAAAAAATATGTTTTAAATGATGACATGAATGCGGATTGATTTTGTGTTAATGCCGGACAATAAAGATATGAGATTTGATGCATGTGATATTGAAGTGCTACTTGTATGTGAATTTGATGAAATATGTGATACATGATTTGATTGTTAAATGTCGGACTTAGTTCCGGAAGAAACTATAAATATGCATATGAATGCAACAATGATACTCAACATTATATTGAATGCCAGACCACGGTCTGAAGATGAATGTGAATCCGAAAGCACGTGATAGAATGAAATTATATGAATGTGATACATTCCATTACATGAATGCATGAAATATAAAGACAGTTATGACTGGAGTCACCACCGAAAAAGAGCTTAAAGCTCAGAATATGAAAAAGGACCTAGAGCTCAAAAAGTGTATAAGAGCCAAAGGCTCACTATGTAAAATGAGCCATGTATCCCCAACGGATAAGGGACAGTTATAAATGATCCCGGTATCCACAATAGATATGAGACCGTTAGGCACTCGGTCACAATAATGTAGTAATTAAAAAAGAGTCACATGAGCATTTCATATACAATTTAAATAAGTATGTTTGATTGTTTGAAATGTGAAATTACCTTATTTGTAAGTGAGAATGTGACATATGATGAATTATGCTAAGTGCAAAGATGTGAATTTCATATTACGTGTATTGATGTGTTGCATGAATTGAGTGAACCATCGATGATGGTTACCTCATTGAGTTCGCAAAACTCAACCAAAATTTGAAATATTTTTTCAGGCCCTGAAGAGAACCCCATTAGATAAACGGGAGTATACACTGCAATAAAGTAAGAGATTAAGGTTGGGATCAGTTCACGTCTGCAATTGTTTTCATTATTTTTGTATCAAATAGAGTTTTCGCAATTATTGTAACTTGTGTATTCGAGCATTTCTATTTTGTAACAACTTTCCATATTGGAGAAGTTTGTAAATGATTTTGCAATGTAATGAAATTATGACTACAAGTACTCTGTATTTGTAATGGGCCCAAATGGCTATAAAATTCGGATGATTGTATTACTATGATTGAAAAGGTTTATGATTAAAACGGGCCTGATTTGGTAATTGATTTATGTGTACTCGTTTGATATTTTTGAAAAAAAATATACTGAATTTTTGACTGATTGACTTTACTAGCACGCCACTTTGGTGGGATGCGCACTCGAATATCACTCAGGACGTCGGGTACATATCTAGCAAGAGTGGGGTACTACAGTATCAAAAAAAAAGTCATTCAATCTTTTGTGCTCTAATATATTCCTTTTCTTGGAATAGATGATTTCAGATATGCTCTAATTCCTTTCACACCCTTTTGTACTCACACATTGACTTAAAATTCAAATTGCAAATTTTTTTAATTCTAGAACATCACTTCCGAATTAATCTCACCAAGAAATTGTAAGACATTAAAAGTAGCATTATAAACAAAACAAAAGTATGTTAATCATGTATTTTAGAAAAAAAATTATTTGTAAATCATATGTTTAATTTAATAAAAAAATTTAACTTAAATTTTTATACATTGTAAAAACAATGTGTTTTTCTTAATTACCATAATATAATTTCTGATTCCTATCTAAAAAGGTGTTTTTTCTCTTCTTCTAGTTAAGAGTTTTCAAAAAGTAAAAAACAAATGCACGATGCTTACACACACACGAGAATCTTAGCAACATGTTTTGACTCCATCATTATGATTGTTACATAATGAACAATCAGTCACTAAGCTACTTCTATTACAATCGTGTCTCTCTTTGCCTGTCTCTATTGTTAACTTGGCAAATGGAGGTGGAGAAGATCATAGGACTAGTGGATAAAGGAAGCCCTTGCGAGGCTTGATTCACTCAGAATTTTTCGTTTTCTTAGACATATTTACCTTTTCAACAACCCACACCAATCAGAATTATGAACTGTTGAAGGAGATTATTAGGTGTTTGATAAAATGCAATCGTGGGATCGGTCCTCAGTTGAAATCTAGATTTCAGAGAAAACTTGTCAAAAATGGCTCCTTGATGTTCATAGTTGTGGCAATTGCTTTTTGACTTGTTTCCCTTTTTCTTTTTTACGTGTAAGTTTGGTCATTTATTATTGGTGGGTTTTGCGTTGATTTCTTATGCCTTGTTTGCATGAATGTAATTGTTTTCTTTTAAAGTTCTTTTCTTTCTTTATATTTCACCTTTTTTTGTGGGTGAATAGTTTGGTTTCTCTGGGTGGTGGGAAGTTGAATTGTGTATAGTAAATGACGAACAATAAAAACTTGAAAACAGGTAGAGAGGAGAGATAGAGATGAAAATAGGTGGTCTAATGCGTGACTGATAGATACTTAATTATTAAAACATTTATTCCTTTACACTTAGTGATTAATGATATGAAAATACTTAAGATACTTACTATAGTTCTTATATAGTTTTAGGTACAATTCAGAAGCAAAAGAGCTAAAGTGAGTCGAAAACACAATCTTTGAGCTGCTTTTTAGATTCACAATCACTTGTCTCTATGAAATAAGAAGAAAAAGGATTAGAGCAAGAGGAGACAAGAAAATGCATGAAGATGAAGAAAAGCATGACTTACCTTGCATGGGTGTGACTCAAGTAGTCATGCCCATGACTTAAAGCACGTCTATGCATGGTGTGTCACACAATCACAGGTGTGACACTGCCACCTCACCCCTCATTTAACCTAGCGTTAATAAATACTAAGGGTGTGACGGTGGAAGGGATAGATGAACTTTGTCACCTTTTTAGCTTTCTACATAGTCTCATCAATAATAGAAAAATACCTAAGATCTCCTATATTCTCCAGCATTAGGTCAATGCAATGTCCAACACAAAGAGTCCAAAAAAAGAATTATTTTTATTCTGCAACCTTCTTCCTGCTACTTTATAAGCGGAATCATGACAACTTAACAATGTTTTTTGGCCCTACTTCATTTACAACTTCATCAAATATCGCAAACAAAGTCTCAATATTCCTAATAAGGTCAAATACATCAACAGATTTCAAAAACATTGAGCCATTTGTAGAATAAACCAAAAAATTAATAATAGGCTCTTATTTCCTATTTGTCCAACCATCATACATGATTGAACATCCATAAGTAGCCCAATTCACTTTTCTTTTTTCCAAATAACTTTTAATTTCATAAATAAAATAACTCAAAAGTTTACCTCTTAAGTTATCAATCGAATGCACTTTGTATCCCGAACCATAAGAGACTATTGCATCCATCATAGGTTGATAATAATAAGACTGAGAAGTATTGAATGATTAATCTATATCATGCCACCATCTAGCTACTGCCATATCGACATTATGAGTTGCATCTTTTGATTGCATTGCACTACGAATTGAAAGTTGGGCTTCAGGAGTTGTTTGTGGTACAAAAAAACTAGTTTGCCTTCTTCTTTTCCTCACATAAGGTCTAGCTACTTCTTTAAGGGCCTATGATGGAACACTAACAGTACCACTACCACTATCACTACCACCTTCAACATTTCTGCATTCACCACGAAAATCAGAAAACGAACTTCCACTACTAATCTCAAAATTCAACCTTTCCCTTCTATCTTTCTCATGTTGATATTCTTTAAACAATGTTTTCATTTACCACTTCATATCATGACTCACTTTTTTACAGGGTTCTACATCTCCTTTAACCCCCAACTAAATGTTTCTTCAATCGGGTGATTCGTCTACTTTCAAATGTTTGTTACAAAACAAGTAAATTGTATGATTCTTCATATGTGGGACCAATGTAGCATGAGCCCAAGTTGGATCATTACATCTTCTTGAAGCAGTTTGATAAGGTGTTCATCATTTATCTGTAACAAAAATGAAGATATTAGTTTTGTAAGAAATTAATCCTTCAGTAGTTTCATCAACAAAATTAGCAATCCTAATGCTATGTCCTTCTTGAGGCAATGCAGCATCAATAATGTCTTTAACTCTTTATATTAAGCCTAAAGAAGTAAATATTCATGAAACTAGAGTAAAATTCAAAAATAGATAGACTTTCCTATTAAAGAGTAATAAATTCATGCTAAATTCAAAATCAAAGTATCGTTCAATGATTTAATATGATGGCTCAATGAATTAAAAAATTCAAGCCAAGACTTAAACATCCTTAACTTCACTTTTATCTTTATTCTTGTTTTTTTTAGGAATATGACTATTGCCATTGACATATCTTCATAAATTCTTGCATTTAATAAATATCTTGAAATAGATTAGATTTTGAATACGCAAAGACTATAGGATGGACAAATTTTAGGATAAATAAAGGTTGATATGCCAGAGACTTGAATCCTTAATGAGATGGACTAATTTTTGGATAAAAATTAAAGACAACTTAGAGATATATAATAATTACAATTACAAAACTTCCTATTTGGCTTTTCCACAAGACCACAACCGAATTATTATTATACTCAATTAATTATTTACCTAATATCCAAATATCATTTCAATAATTTTAAGATTATGTTAATTAATTATTTACTTTGAATTCTTTCCAATTTACATTCTCAGTTTGTTAGTTTTAAGTTAAGTTGAAACTTGAAAGTCTTTCTAACTTTTAAATCATCCATCATAAAGTTAAGTTGAAACTTGAATTGAAATTCTTTCTAGCTTTTAATGCATGATGTGAATAACCAAAAAATTTAACATAAATCAAGTCATCAATTATTAATCAACCGAACCGTAAATTAACCAAAATCATACTCCTTTCATTCAATTCAACTACAAATTCAATCCATTTTCCAACTTCAACCAATGACAAAAAACAAATGCTTTACAATTTCATTTCAACTTCTCATTTACAATCACAACACAAATGCAATTAACCAGAAAAATTCAACAGAAAGTGAAAACACTCCCCAATAGAAATTCACAATCGGTATTATTTCAGATCAGGTCAATAAAGAAGCAAAGATTGAATGGAAAATTCACGTATATTGATGAAGTTTACAAGGGATTAAATACAATGTTTTACACAAGCTGAATCCTAAATTCAAATTACCCTAACAAGTAGCTAACAATATATACAAATTGATATTATCTCAACAGCAAATAGACTTGGTCAAAGCAATGTATTTGTACAGCATGTGTTGCTTCTATACGCCCCCCTCAAGCTTGCAGTTGGAAGCAACTCCGAGCTTGGATAAAATGTGAAGGAAGAGAGACTTAGCCAATGGTTTGGTAAGGGTGTCAGCAAGCTGGTCTTTAGCATGAACATGAGCAACTTTGAGTTATTGTTGTTGTACTTTGTTTCGAGCATAATGAAAATTGACAGCGACATGCTTCATCCGAGTGTTGATAGCTGGATTCTTGCTCAGATAAATCACGCCAACATTGTCATAATAGATAGTTGGTATATCATGTGGTTGAACCCGAAGTTCTTGCAACAAATTTTGCACCCAACTTACTTCAGAAACTGAAGTTGCAACAGCTTTAAACTCTGCTTCAGTCGATGATCGAGCAACAGTTTGCTGTTTTTTTGATGTCCAGCTAATTGGATTGGAACCAAGAAACAGGATATGCCCTGATGTGGAGTTTCGGCCATCAAGATCACCCGCCCAATCTGCATCCGCATACATTGATAAGGCAAAGCTGTTGTTGCGTTGCAGTCGCAGACCAAGATTGGAAGTGCCACGCAGATACCGAAGGACTCTTTTTAAAGCTTTCCAGTGCAATTCAAATGGGTTGTGCATAAACTGAGAGAGCTTGTTGACAGAGTAATTGATGTCAGGTCGAGTGAATGCCAAGTATTGTAGTTTCCCAAGCACGGTACGATACTTGGTGGCATCGAAAGAGGGAGCACCATCATTTAACCGAATACATTCAGTGCTGCTCATTGGAGTCGAAGCGACATTACACTCGTGCATGTTCTCCACACTAAGTAGCTCATCTATATAGTTCGATTGAGTCAGAAACAAGCTGTCACGAGTTCGTGTGACCTCAATTCCCAGAAAATAGTGAAGTTGCCCAAGATCTTTTAGAGAGAATCGACTAGCAAGAGAAGAAATTACTCGTGCAACAATCGACTCGTGGCTCCCAGTGATGATAATATCATCAACATATACTAACATAATGACTTGAGCAGCCCCAATGCACAACATAAATAGTGAGGGATCCGAGTTCGACTTACGAAATTCGAGATCCTGTAAGTAGTTCGTGAGGGCCGTGTACCACGCCAAGGGAGCCTGCTTCAGGCCATATATAGCCTTTCGAAGCCGACAGACATGATTTGGGGCTGATTTGGACTCAAATCCGGGAGGTTGTGACATATAGACCTCTTCCTGAAGATCACCTTGTAAGAATGCATTGTTTACATCAAGCTGCCGAATCACCCAATTTTTAGTAATAGCAATGGACAGAACAACCCGAACCGTTGTTTGCTTGACTACCGGGCTAAACGTCGAGTGATAATCAATGCCAGGGCATTGCGTGAAACCTTTCGCAACCAGCCGTGCTTTGTAGCGATCTATAGTGCCATCTGGTTTTCGCTTAATCCTGAAAAGCCATTTACAAGCAACAATATTCTTTTTGTTATCAGCGGGAACCAATTCCCACATTTGGTTTCTCAATAATGCATCGAATTCAGCCTGCATAGCATTTCTCCATTCTTTGTGTTTTTGAGCTTGTTTGACAGTGGTAGGGGTGACATTGGGTGACAATTGGGCTAGGCAATTGAACTTCGGTTTTGGCTTAAAGACATTGTTTTGGGACCGAGTAACCATTCTAGGGGCAGTAGTTTGTTGGCAGGCAGTTTGTGGCATGATAATAGGTTGTATTTCAGGTGGGTGAGGCTCGGTGTCGTGCTGTGTTTCGGGTGTAATAGGGCCATCGGTTGGAGCTTGGTCAACCGGTCTAGAAGCAGTAGTGGGTGATAAATCAGAGGCAGGGATAGTTAAATGCGTACCTTGTGTGTGTGAGGGCACCACTGGAGCTATCAGAGTGTCGATGGCTTGTCAAGCTGGGGCTGCACCGTGTTGGGAACTTGGTACGAGTATGGGGGAAGGCAAGGCGGTGAGAATCATTTCGGATTGGGGCTGGTTTTCATGGCTGGTGACGGGTGACATATCCCACTCGATGTTGGTAATTTTCGGTAGCAAACATTTGAACGGTGTTTGATATGGGAACTTGGTTTCGACAAAAAACACATCTCGAGATAAATAAACCTTGGAGTTTAAGGGATCAAAACATATATGGCAGTGGTGGCTAAGAGACACACCCAAATATACACACGGGGTCGACCGAGGGTCAAGTTTGTGGTTGGTGTATGGCTTTAACCACGGGTAACACAAACAGCCAAAGCTTTTTAAGGTGTCATATGTCGGTTGTTTGGAGAAAAGCAGTTCATAGGGCGACTTGTTGTCAAGTAGTGGAGTGGGTAAGTGGTTGATTAGGTAGACGGCATGGTGACAGGCAAAAGACCACAATGAGGGTGGTAGAGAGGCCTCCGATAGCAAGGCTTTTGCGGTTTCAACAATATGTCTATGACGTCGTTCGGCTATGGCAACTCGTTGTGATGTGTACGGTGGGCTTATAAGATGTTCAATGCCATGTGCTTGTAAGTATTGATCAAGGCTTTTGTACTCAGTGCCACCGTCGGTGTACAATGACAGGATGGGGGTAGCCAGATGTTTCTCAAGTAGTGGTTTCAATGTTTGGAAAATTGTTTTCATTTCACTCTTGTTTTTCAAGGTATAAAGCCAGGTATATTTGGTGTGTTGATCAACAAAAATGCAATAATATAATTTTTTGTCGATCGAAAGAACTGGTGAGGGACCCTATAAATCGCTAAAAATGGTTTGCAAAGGTTTATCACTTGAGAGAGAAAATTCTTTAAACGGAAAACGATGCGATTTATTGCATTGACAAGAATTACAAGATGTAAATTTGTCTTGTTTGGAAAACGGTAAAGAAAACTTGTTGCAAATGAAATTCAGAGTTCGTAAATTAGGGTGACCTAATCTATGATGCCAAACATTGATAGGGAATTTTTTGTTGACAAGGAAGGCTCGGGTTGATGAGAGCTGTTGTTGAGGCCATTCATACAAGCCATCTTTACTCCGTCCGTGCACCAATGGTGTCCTTGATTGTAGATCCTTCACACAAAAAGAAGAGGGAAAAAATTCAATGGATGTGAGATTATCATGGCAAAATTGTGAAACCGAGATTAGATTATGTTTAATTTGTGGTGCACAAAGCGTATTTGAAAGCTTAAAGGCATTATCTGATGCTATTAATTGAGTTAACCTGAGTGGGTGATTGGGATTTTCATACCATTCCCAACTGTAATACCATCAGTGCCGAAGTATTCAGGCATGTCTCGAGGCTCAGATGTCATGTGATGTGAAGCACCAGAATCAAGCAGCCAAGAATTGTTTGTGTTCGAGTACCCCATTGCAAAATTTTCCTTTGCTTCGAAGTGATTGTGAGACTTGGACCGAAAAACATTTGCCTCATGGCCAGGTTTGCGGCAAAATTGACATCGGATTTCTTCACTACCGTTGCTGTTCTCACGCCGGTTGTTGCTTCTATATCCATTGCGCCACTGTGTGGGCTGACTGTCCGGCCGATCAGCTGATCGCCAGCCCTGTTGATTACGGCGACCGTTTCGTTGGTTGAAATTGTTTGGCTGCTTGGTGCGTTGTGCGACAGCAGCAGTGATTGTAGCAGCTGGCTTTTTGGATTCTTCATGTTGAAGAAATATTTCATGATCAATCAGCTTATCATATAAGTCTTCGTAAGAGATAGTTGTATCTCGTGCACGAATCGCAGCCGAGATCTCACGGTAATCTGTCCCAAGACCACGAAGAATTTGAACAATCAACTCATCATTGGCTAGAGGCGCTTCGGCTTGGGCTAGTTCATCAGCCAGGGCTCGTACTCGATTGAGATAGTCGGTCATCAGCTGAGTGTCTTTGGTGAGTCGGGCGAGTTGGTCTCGGAGGCTAAATAGTCGAGATTGCGACTTGTTGGCATAGGTTGTGTGAAGGGACTGCCACACACAGTGGGCAGAGGTAGCATTGGCGATCATTGGTGCGATCGTTGGCTCGACGGAGGTCATGAGTGCATTATGGACCAATTGATCCTGGCGGAACCAGAGAGCGAAGGCCGGATTTGGGGTTTGTGCAGCATCGGTGGTTTGATCAGGGGAGGGTTTGGTGCCGTCGAGATGGCCGTAGAGGTCAAGACCATGCATTAGCATGGAAACCTGAGCTTTCCAGGTTGCAAAGTTGACGCTTCCTGTGAGTTTGATCGGAAGTTGCGATGCTGGATTGAATTGCACAATCGGGGAGATGAGATTAGGGCTGTCGGAGTTGACAACACCACCATTGTTGGAAGTAGTATTTGTCATTGGAACAGAGGAGGAAAAAATGGTTTTTTTTTTATATTTTTGCTCGGTTAGAGACTGGAGGCTCTGATTACCATAAAGAAGCAAAGATTGAATGGAAAATTCACGTATATTGATGAAGTTTACAAGGGATTAAATACAATGTTTTACACAAGCTGAATCCTCCGGTTAAGACGATAAAATCTAAATTCAAATTACCCTAACAAGTAGCTAACAATATATACAAATTGATATTATCTCAACAACAAATAGACTTGGTGAAAGCAATGTATTTGTACGGCATGTGTTGCTTCTATAGTCAGGTTAGGTTTAGATTTGGGTATTATTATCAGATCTAACAGCTACGGATGCGTGGGTGACAGAGGAGAGCAGATGATGGTGGCGTGGTGTATTGGCGGTCCTCGTGGAGGATAGCTGAAGGCTGATGGAGGTGCGAATGAGGCTTGGTGGCGACGAGTTCACATGGTGGAGGAAGATCCCAAGATGACTGCTGAAGAGGATTCGTGTGGTGCATCGCTGAAGAGGCAAGACGTAAGAGCATTATCGATGGGGAGGAGAATGAGAGAGAGGGAGTAGAGAGGACGAGAGCATGAGATAGGGAGAGGATGAGGTGAGTCTAAGAGAGAAAAAAATGAAAAAGCCAAGGGGTTGGTTTTTGCAAAAAGGTCCTTAATTTTTATTAAAATTATGATACTGACCGATATTTGACGAAAGCACGTACTTGAAGCCGGTACGAAACAACTGACCGAAATAGATATAGAGTCAAAAATCAAAACCGAGTTTGACTCCCATCACCAAAACAATTAAAAAGCCACGAACTTAGGATCTTCGAAGACAGACTTTCCTCCTCGACGCGGTTTTTGGTCCTTCTTCGAATTGGAGAAGACTGGTGGAGACCTATTAGGAATTAGCCATCTACACCCGTATATTTACACCTTTTCTTACGCGCCTCCGAAATACACGTACACAATCAGATATTACCAACGCAAGAAACCCAAGACCCACAAATCTTTTCTCTTCTGATAAGCAGGCTGCACCATGAATTCAATGTTTAGCCCCTTCGATGCCCTGTGCGCCGAACTTCTGAGCCGCAAAGTTGGGTCCTCATCTGTTTCTGTGATGAAATTCGACCGCTCCCCCAAGGTGATGGATAACAAGACGACGTTTGAAAACCCGGTTAAGAAGGAAGAAGTATGCCCGTCGTCGACGCCGTCTTCGTCTCCGTATCCGTCTCCGTCACCTTCACCGCCACAATCCGTGGTTAGAAGAGGGAAAACCCCAAGATTTGCATTTGAACTCGATGGACTTCACTGTTTCGAGACTATCATCAACTATTGACGGTTAATGATTTTGGTGTAGGATGGCTTTGAGATTTTTTGAGTCCTTGGATCTAATCCTATAAAGATACTGAGATCATTAGATTGATGCTCTGTTTCTTTGCAAGAATTTAAGATAGACAAATAGTTATCGGGTGGATTTTTGACTCTAAAGAACGCTTGTTAGTCGAATTATTCTTTTGATTCAAGTAATAACACCTTTTTCTTTTAACTCTTTGTTCTATTTAACTATGGTTGGTCCTTGATCCTTAGAAGTGAAGTTTTGTTTGCTCTACTTCTGCCTTATTTGTCTCCTTCATCTTTGTTTCTTTCTTAGCAATTGAAAAACGAAGATCCTACGGAGATGCTTGGATGTAGAACTGTTCGGCATCATGATTTGATTGTCCCCAACGATCTCCTGGTCCGGTTGGGTTGGACGTTCTCTCGTTGGACCGTGTTTAGATATTTGAATTTGTCGTCACAAATTGCGTCTTCAGGGTATATTTGGTTAGGTATATTCGGCATCGGATTAAAAAGTTGCTAGTTGATTGAACACTTTTGGTTAATTATACTTTCTTTCAATAAATTTGTGAAAGTAATCTACTACCCAAATAACTGTAAAATATGTTTTTTAATAATATAAATAGAAGAATAATTCATTAGGCATCATAGTATTTATGCCTAATATTTATACCATGTAGAGTTGTTTTAATCTGCGCGCGAAAACTGTCAATGTTTTAGGAAAAGAGTCAAGGGGCATGCAAATATTTCAACAGTCTAATCACATATATATGTATATGTATGTAAATATATAGGCTACATGACGTTATATGTATATGTATGTAAATATATAGGCTACATGACGTTATACTACATGAATCGATAAAGGCCCTTCTCGTAATATTTTTTAGGCTCATGAAATATTTCACTGGTAAGTTTTAAGATAGTTGCATCATGAGTTTTTTAGTCTATGAAATAATCTAAGTGATTTATAGAATATATTTTTATAACAGGGCAAAGATAAACAAAGATTAACTGTAGCTTAAATTTCAAAATATGCTAGCCAAGAAACAAACCTTTTTTTTCTTTTAGTGCAATAATTCTCAAGGCTTGCTTTCTAAAAATCTAAATTGACCAATCTTTCCTCATGTAACTTAGACCTCAAATATAATCTACAGTCTAAGAATTTCTGATACATAAGATCCTTGTGAAGAGACAAATGTAGATCACACTTGTCTTTTTGAATGATTGTTGCTTACATTATTCAAAAATCAAGCTTTCAGGTGAAAGAAAAACTTAGAAGGAAGCCAGAGGATAAAGAGCACTCTTCATATTATTGATATAACCAGGTGTGTCTATAAAGGAAGGGAAGCCTTGTTTTTATAAACCAAGCAAGAGAGAACAAGACAAACAACTTTTAAATAAATATGTAAACAACCTCACATAGTACAATAATGTTAACTAAAAAAATTAAAAGTAAAAAATTATTGAGAAATATTGGGTCCCAATAATATTGCTAAGAGATAAGATAGAATCTTTTAATAAGGTGGTGCAAAAAAAGATCGGGGTCCACTATCATCATCAGAAACAGGCATATCATCATCCATCTTTTCCATTTCTTTTATGAAATGAGCTATTTCTGCATCTGTCCAAATTGGAGGCTAAGGATCTTGAGCATCTCGAATATAGTTAGGAAAGTTGGGTTCTACATTGGGCTTTTGAGAGTGGAGCTTTCTTCAATTTGAAATTTTTTCTTAGGCTCAAAGTTAGATGGACATAGCAATTCACCTTCCATGACATTTAAGTCCCGCGTGAGCAAATTGATCAAATGAAGCCCAATATCCATTAGATGGTGAAATGGGCTCTGGAAGGGCAAAGTCACCAGGATGTGGACCCAAGGATGTACAGGTAGTTGGCTTAGTGAATTTGGGATGACGGTTCAAGTGATCTAAAAAAATGATATAGATCAAGCATTATGTTTTCCTTTTTATCTTGAAGCTAGTCAATGAAGATTTTCCATATTTGAAAATGATTGATGGTGCAGACATAGTCATTGCTAGTTAGGCTATAAAGATGGTGGACTATGAAGATTGGGTTTTTTGTTCAAACAGGGGAATGCTCCATAGTTAATATCGGTTTAGGATTTCTCCTTGTTGGATACGCCATTTACCTAAAGGTTAGAACCATTCTAAGAATGTCCATAAGAGAGAACTTTCATTGGCTGGATTGGTGAGATGTTAAACATGCAATGGAGATAAAGCAATTGGATAGGCATAGAGGGTGGATAGAGCCCAGTGACGCTACATAGTTGGCTTAGGACACTTATCATAGATATGGTGAATGGTACAAAAGGGAGTTAACATGTCAAAATGATGAGGGTGTGGAGGAATTTTTAGGATGGTGAGAACAAGATGAAGATAGTAAAAAAGGATTTTGCAGAGGAGAACAACAATTTCATCCAAAGTTTGTGGAGGATTTTTGGTGATGAGAGGGAATGATTTCTTGATCTTGGTATAAAGGGGGAAATCCATAATTGGAAGGATTAGAGGAATTGGTTTTCTTAGGATGGGAGAGAGAACTTGAATTAGCTTTCCAAGTCTGGAGAGGAAATCAACAAGAATGTTGTGATAACCTTTGATATGGTGTATTGTGAATTTATAGCAAAGAACCAATCTTTCCAACAAAGCAATTAGTTGTCTAGTAGTATCTTCTTATTGGGTTCAAAATCTTTGGAAAAGATTTATTATGCATTTCAATCATAAAGTGATAGGGCTAATGTGGAAATTGAATTTTTCAATACTCTTTTTTACCACTGAGATTTCCTTGCAGATGGTATGGTAGTACTTTTTTTATTCCTTAAATTGGCCACTAGCATGGCCATAATAATATCACTTACCATCAATCTCTTTAAACAAGATGGCACCCTAATAATGGTTACTAGCATCTTTCTAAAGCATGCATTAGCCTTTGTCAGTAATCTTTGAAAGGGATAGATGCTGACTGACTTGCTTTAAGTACTGGACAACCTTGATTTAATCTTTACTCCATAGTGGTGGATTCTTTCTCAGCAATCTGGATAGGGAACTTGTATAATCAGCCATATGTGGGACGAAATCTCTAATGTAATTAAAAATTCCAAAGAATTGTTGGATTTGCTTTATGTTGAGATTTTCATCAAAAAATTGTAATAACTCATTAGTTATATGTAGGTTGGGCTAATAAAATCCATCGAGAAAATTAATTCCCAAAAATTCTATTTAGGTTGTTCCAATGTGGCTTTTTTTAGTTGCGAGCATAATCCCACATTGTTTTTGAAGATCCAAAAATGATTGAAATAGTACCTTATTATCTTTTTTAGTCTTTGAGTACAATAGAATGTCATCAATGTAAACCAAGGCACTAGAAAAAATAGGTTCATAAATCTTCATTATAGCTCTTTGGAATAGTGATGGAGCAACTTTAAGTCTAAATAGCATGATGGTCCATTGATATTGAGCATTAAGGATGTAGAAAGTTGTTTTGTACCTTATTTGTGGATCTATTCCTAATTTCCAAAAACCTACTTTCACGTCAAACTTTGCAAAGATTTTTTCTTTCTTTTGAAATAAAACTTGATTGTTGATCTCTGGTAATGGAAATTTATCATCTTGAAGAAATGCATTAAGAGGTTTGCAATCAATCTCCAACTGATTTTTTTCCTCTCTTCTATTCAGCTCTTTTATTTACATAAAAAGCTTGATAAGCCCCATATAATTTTGTGGGCTCAATTAATCCTTGTTAAAATAAGATAGCACACTCTTCTGGTGCTAACTTTAAATCATCAAGATTTATACCAAAGTGAGTAGCCTTGTAAGATTAATGTCTTCATTCTTATTAAAAGGTATATGAATAAAGAATTGCATATTTTCCCAAAGAGGATAATAAATGAGAACTATGCATGGTTCTCAAGGTAGTGTTTCCAAAATTGATCCCTTAGTGCTTCATTTTGAGGAGGTACTTGGGTTAGTTCAAACATGTTGCATATATCCGTGTAAGTACTGAAATTGGCTCAGCATTTGATACCAGTGGGTAAAATTTATAGAGGGGACACCTTGCTATAAACATTTATCTTAATTAAGATATCTAGACTAGGTAGATGACTGCGAAGAACTTTGGTCTACACCACATAATTAGGGAAAAACATTATCCTTATTTTTCTTTTAGTGATAAGCCCAATCTTATGAGAGAAGTAAAATATTCATCATGTGATATCTAAGCTTCAAGAGGTAATATGTTGGGCTTCATAACACTTCGACAAGATCCAGTATTCATATATCCAATAGCCTTAATTGACTTATCATATTTATCCTATTGTAACAACTAGATATGGATATAAGTTGAGGAATAGTAATAGGCTTTAAGTTTACCTTGAAAAATGGTTATTGTAACATGTATAGGTTATCATCCTCAATATCCTCATCAATTAGGTCATCAAAAGATTCAAACACATCATCAAAAGAGTCGATTAGATCAGCAAATTTTGTTTCCTCTTCTTCACTAGATTGTTCATTAATGATTTCTTCAATATTATTATTTTTTATGAATAGGCATGATAGCTTCAATAGATTCCAACAGTTTTAAATCATTTTTTCGTCTTGTTAGGACATTATCGAGCATAATGTCCTAGCTTGTCATAAATAAAACAAAGATCCCCCTGTTTTACATGAGGAGGTCTTTGTTTAAAAAAAATGAACAAATCTATGCTATTTATTTCTTCTGTGTGGGATTGTTGAGATTTCTTGTTAGAGAATTGCTTATTATGATATCTCTTTTTGGGATGACATTCATAATCTTTTTTCTCCTTGCATTTGATCTTAAGATAAGGCTTCATTCAATCATTTTTTAAAATAGAACCACCTTTAATCATGTTCTTGAAAAATGCTTATTGATCACAAAGTTTATCAGCAGAGGCTAAGGCAAGTTGATATATCTCACAAAGAGATATTTCTCTCGTATATTTGCATAAAGCTATAATGATCCTTTGAAGTTTATGTGGTAATTCTTCTATAAGAGATGAAATGAAAGTATAATAGAGATTGACATAATTAAAACCATTAAATAGATAATACCTTTTAGTTATACATTGGAAATGCTTTTATAAATCTCTTCTATCTAGTGAAAAATACTTCATTTCAAAATATTTTTACCTGATTTGCTTGTCAGTGAGCTAAAAATCTCTAATAAATTCTTTATGAATAACTCCACAAAGAATTCTTACAAATGCTACTTAAATATATTAGAGTTTGTGATAATCATCTAGACTTTGCCACTATTCTCATAAAGTACTAGTAAAATAAGAGGTAAACTCATACAAGATATCTCGTAAAGGGTTATCTGATCAAATCATATATAAATCTATCTAAACTCCAAATTTATGTAGACGATCACTCCATTTTTGGTTGGTAGATCATTAAAAGTAAATCAAAGTCTCAAAGTAAGTTTGGTTGGTGGTACTTACATTGGTGATGGTGAAGGTTTGATTGGTTTAGTTCCTGTAGGTCTAGCTTTATTGATTTCTATTTCAACCTCAGTTGATTGAGATGTATTAAGATTGTCATCATAATTTGAGCTACTTCAGATAAACTTATGAATTACTCTGATACTTCTAAATATTGTTCAAAAATTTTAAAATCTTTAAATTCTTTTGAGATAGTTATTGGTTTAAGAGTTGTAATAAACTCTTGTTGAGGATCTTTATCTTTTCCAGTGGATGTAATAGGTTGGTTTTTAAGTAGCGAAGAAGGTGATGTTTTAATTTGTAAAGGATTTGTCCATTGATCAGCAAACTTGGTGTATAAATGTTGGACCCCAAACGTTTCATAGAAGTTAGAACTATTTGAATGAGAAATTTTAGAGATAAGTCATGAGTAAAGAACAAATGAATAAAGATTCTTGAATCAGAAATGATAGACAAGAGTAAAGTAGTGAATGGAAAATGTGGATAAATTCATGTTTTGCCTTGGTGCTTTTAGTGGATAAGAGCTTTCGAAATGGGAAGAATTAAGGTGAAAGTTAAAAGTAGAATGAGAACAAAAATTAAATTGAATTTGTGTATTAAGTTGATGAAGAATATGTACATATGTGTATGTTCTGTTATTGATGTTCATGATTAATCATGGATTAAAATATCCTTATGGATAATATTGATTTGAAATGGAGATGAGAATGAGGAATAAATGAAGTAGAAAAGGTGATCTTGGTATGAGTTGTGTTAAAGAAAGATTGTGAAACAAAATGGGTAGTTGATATGGAAAATTGTTCAAGGAGTATGCTTAAGTCATTTAACCACAACTTCTTCTCTAGTTATCCAATGAGACGATTATTTGTTTGGATTAAACTAGAAACATATGGCTACATTTCTTATGAAGATATCGAATTTCAATTCTGTCTCTAAGAGTCTCAACATTTTTCATGAAGTTGAGAACTGGGTGTAGTACATTGGTGGAGGAACGAAAAAAAAATTCGTGTTCGGACTTCAGGGAAAAATCCGGATTAATCTAGGCTGATTTGGGCAAATATGTCTTCTGTAAAATTGTAGGTCTTTCTTTTTGTTTTCCAACAGTATATAGTATGAAATTTTTGGATTTCTAGGCTGAAAATTATGGTCCTTATAATGGAAGATATATCTTTTGTCTTTTCGCTTCTTCTATGTTTTGCTTCTTCTGTGTTTTGCTTCTTCTGCTTTGTTGCTTCTTTCGTGATGATGTCATCTTCTTATGTGTTTTGCTTCTTCTGCTTTTTTTCTTCTTTTGTGATGACATCATTTTCTTCTGTGTTTCTCCTGTGATGACGTCATCTTCTTCTGTGTTTTGCTTCTTCTGTGATGACGTCATCTTCTTTTGCCTTTTTGTTTCTTTTGTGATGACGTCATTTTCTTCTATGTTTTACTTCTTCTGTTTTTTCACCTGGCCTATCTTTTATTCTATTTTTGGCCCTTCTAACGATAGAATCTATCATCAAGGTCCTCATGAAAGTTGTAGATCTTGAAGTCCTCTTTTAAACCATATAAAGAACACCTTAATCCGATATCTGTAAGGAAAGTTATAGCAATTTTCCTACTTCTTTTGTCTTTTTTCACTTTTTCTGTCTTTTTCATTAGTCTGCTTTGTACCTATCTTCTGTTCCATTTTAAACCCTTTAGAAGATAGAATTTGTCTTTGAGGTCTTCATAAAAGTTGTAGATCTTGAAGTCATATTTTGAACCATATAAAGAACACCTTAATCTGATATCTGTAGGGAAAGTTATAGTAAATTTTTCACATCTTCTGTCTTTTTTCACTTCTTCTGTCTTTTTCATTAGTCTGCTTTGTACCTATTTTCTGTTCCATTTTAGACCATTCAAAAGATAGAATCTGTTGGACCCCAATCCTTTTTCATAGTCATTAAGCATGCTTAATTTTTATTTTGAGGCTTAGTTTGAAAATTCCTTTTAGTTAGAATAATTAGAGGTTTTAGTGCTTAGGTGGATGGGAATTAAATGGTGGGATTAATTTAAATTAGAGTTGTTTATGTTGTTAGAATTTAAAAAGAATAAGAAGAATTGAGGGTAATTTGGAAGTTTCCTTATACTTTAAAGACTAAGGCTTTCAAGGAGGGGCTACTTTGGTCCTTTTGGCTTATTAAAATAATAAGGAAAGAAACAAGAGGCCTTGGGTTGAAAGAGAGGATGAAGGGGACGAAATTTTCAAGTAATAAAGAGGGAATTAATGAAACTACACCGTTTGGGCTTAGGCTTTAAAAGTTAAGGAACAAAACTTTCCCCAAGTCATTTGATAGAGTGGCTCATGAAATTTACAAAGGAGAGAAAGGAAAGAAGGAGGTTTCGGCTAAGAAGAAAAAGAATAAGAAGAAGAAGAAGAAGAAGAAGAAAAGAGGTTAGGCTTTGTGGTTTTCTTGCTTTTAGAGAAGATTTTGTAGAGTTCTTAAGAAGGAAAAGGGAAGGGAAGGCCATTAAAGCCAAGAAGAGAGAGAAATTCGTGGGTGTCTCTTCAAGGTAGGGAAATTTCGAAATTCTTGGAAATTATAGATGGGTTTTGGTGTTAATAGCTTAGGGAAGTGATGGGTAAGGTTATATAGGTTTAAAATCATGTTTTCCTTTCTTTAGAAACTCCAATTTTGACATCTCATGTTTCATATGGGATTTTTGTGTTTGATGAAGGTCAAGGGAGGCAATTGGAGATGGAGGAAAGGCCCATTGACCAAACTCAAAGCTAAGGAATTAAGGTGGGTGATATTTTAATAATTGAGTTAATAAGCTACCTAATTGTTTTGAAATAAATGTCATTTACTATGCCTTCCCAATTTTAAATGAATTGCTATTTGTGATGGTTTGAACTTGTATGAAATGTTTTTGTATGTAAGGACCTTGTGAATATATGTGAACAATGGTTTGTCAAGAGGAAAAGATTCGAATATATGATTTCAATGATTATGTGAAAGTGAATTTGCCATTTGAGGCTAATAATTATGAATTGTGTAAATTATGTGATATGCATGCTTTCTTTGGGTTTGTGGTGGTCCCTTAAGAGTCAGGTGCACCTGTCTAATTATAGGCTTCTCCCGCCTGCCCGCTAGTGGCATTGGAGCTCCTCACGGACTCCCATAAGTTCACGGCTACACATGACC
>JAOTIZ010000202.1:26578843-26589069 GCA_027123425.1 Erythroxylum panamense
TGTTATTATTATTAATAATTATTGTTATAAATTTTCTACTTATTATTATTCTTTTTATTATTAATGATATTATTTTTTATTAATTTTATTATATGAAATTAATTATCTTATTATTATTATTGTTATTATTATTACTATAAATTTTGTACTTATTATTTTTATTATTTTTATTTTTATTAATTTTATTATACGAAATTAATTATCTTATTATTATTATTATTAATTTTGAACTTAATAATATTATTATTAATTATTGCTATTATTATTATTATTATTATTATTATTATTATTGTACTTATTATTATTATTGTTGTTGTTGTTGTTGTTATTATTATTATTATTATACAAGATTAATTTTCTTATTATTATTGTGATTATTAAATTCCTTATTATTATTAATTTTCTTCCTCTTATTATTATTATTATTATATAAAATTAATTTTTTATTGTTATTGTTATTATTATTATTATTTGTTAACTTTTTTACTAATGTAAATCATTTGTTTTAAAATAATCAATGAATTATATATTTTTAATCATATTATACTGTAGGGGTAATTTAGTTATTGGCATTGTTTTTTATATTCTGTCAATTGTAATCAAACACATTTCTATCCTCGAGACGGAGACAGTTTTATCTGTTTTGTTCATCATAACCAAACACCTTACTGTCTTCAATTTTTGTTCTGTTCTGTTTTCAAAATTTTATTTTGTTCCATCTCTACATACAAAAGACAGTAACCATATGCGGCGTTATAGTGGTTCTTATTCAAGCAGCACCTAAAAAATTCAGATTTTTCATTTTAGAAGCTTGTGTTGAAAGCAAGATGTACCTTTAAATTCCCATAGATGTTCACTTGGACATAAGCTATTGATGTTCTCATTAACAAGTGAGGCCTCATGTCTATACCTAGGTCTCTTATCCCGTAGATTTTTTGGGTGACTGTAACTATCGCTCCTATAGTATAAGTTATGGCGTGTTAAGTATTAATTTCACAGAGATTATGACTATTAGTATTAATCATTTTTATTATTTAATCAGTAAATTATGATCAAAGTGATTGATTAAATTTAAATTTAAAGAAATAAGTTTAAATAAATTAATACAAATAACTAATTAGAACAAAAATATAATTAAAAGCAACTAGTGATAACAACAGTATTTAAAAAGCCAATACCTATAAAAAATTTCATCCAAATAAGATTTTATATATCCATTTAATTTAAAGCTCATCGGATCAGGAGAATTTTGTATTAACATATTTCTCTAGATTTTTAGTAATTAATTCCAAGTTGATTAATTAAAATCTTTTTTCAAATAAAACTTTTAGAATCACATTAATCATTTTATGAATTTCTTTATTATATTTTACTTTAATTTGAAAGATGTATGGCATTCTATTTTTAAGATGCATGCAACTCTTTCAATTATGTTAGATTAATTCATAAGAATTTTTAGATCTTAAATGCATAAAATCATACGTGAATTAGCATACTGCTACATCTTGAATCAAAAAAAAGTAAAGACTTTGAATCTCAAAAAAATTGAATAATAAATTGAATTAAATGAAACCAAACTACAAAATCAATCATATGGTTCATTGCATCTAGGTATATAGAAGTTTAGTTTCTAATCATAGAAAACATGACACCAAAGTTAAAGGAGAAATAGAAAATTAAAAGAAATATGATGAAACTCCTTCTAATTTTCACGAAATCTACTTTAGATTGATGAAAATCTGCTTCAATATGTCTTTTTAATTGTTCTTTGTTTTCTCTGCCGCTCAAGGTCGCCTAGTTATGCTTCCAAAACTTATTCCTCGCTCAACCCTTCAGTTATGCCTTTTATAGTTCAAAATTTAGGTTTTTGAGTGGAACATGGGCAAGCTTAAAATTGTGTACCAAGCTATGTACTTAGTAATCATGAGATCCTTGAATTCATAGCAAACACATGTATAAACACGAGCAAAAAATGTGAACACAGGCTCCTTAATATATAATATAGATGTGTACCTTAAACATGGGTGTGTAATACATAAAATCAATTAACATGCCTCAAGCTCTTCAACAGGACCATATAAACTTGAAATTCATAAACAATAGAAAACACAACCACCAATATGGCTATATTTCAAACTGTGTTCCTTTTGATCTAAATAAGTGAATTATGACATGAAAAAAATATATAAACAAATTGGGTACCAAAAACAATAACAACCCTTAAATAAACAAGTGAAATATACTAAATATAAACATAAAAATATGAATCATTAAGCACTTATCAAACTTTCTCACACTCAGGCATTTCCTTGTCCTCAAGCAAATAATAATTTAAATTCATCAATCCTTCAAAATGTCTACCTCTCCTCTATTTCAAACCAGAGTACAATTATAATCAAATTATTATATAATAAACTCCTATAAGAAAACATTATAAAAGATTCACTCAATTCTTTCAAAGCGTTTAGGATGAAAGTTACTAAAACTCTCAAATCAATCTATAGAAGGAATCTTAACCATTAATAAATGAAAAGTGCTTGATTTATGATTTACTTATTCCCTATGCTTAGTAATTAATGTTGTGTTGTGTCAAAAATACTTATTTTGGTTCATATTTTAGTATAGGTACAAGTTAGAGGAATAAGAAGAAAAAAAAGAGAGCTAACTTCACATCCTTGGTATCGTTTTATTGATGTTTGATCTTAATTGCTTTCGTACAAAAAAGAGATGAGTGGGTGGAAAAAAAGGCAAAGAATGGAAGAATTGGAGATACTATTACTTACAAGGTTGTGTGTAGGAACATGTAACTCAATGAAAAAGTATACAAACTCGAAGACACTATTTCAACCATCCTTGTGACCTACAAGCCCATTTGAAGACTTATATGGCCATGTAAGTGAGATACATAGACATGTATCTTGGTTGTATATCTAACTGTTAATGTGTAACTTCATGATTTCTAACAAATTGACACATATTGTCACCTACACGCCCACGTACCTAATAATGTATAATAACAAAACCCTAATTTTGCAATATAAAAGGACAATTAGGAGGTCAAACAGGGTATGTACAGATTAAAGAGGAGGTAAATTCCTTTCCCTTTTAAGAGCTATACGCAACTAATCTTCTTCTTTCTAGTTTAAAGGGGAAATTAAGGTTGGTTAATATGTTTGGGCATTGA
The DNA here is from genome assembly GCA_027123425.1 of Erythroxylum panamense. Taxonomy (NCBI): domain Eukaryota; kingdom Viridiplantae; phylum Streptophyta; class Magnoliopsida; order Malpighiales; family Erythroxylaceae; genus Erythroxylum; species Erythroxylum panamense. The sequence continues at coordinate 26,582,028 of JAOTIZ010000202.1, forward strand.
TCAATCTTAATGATGTTGTTCTTAACTTTCTTTTAGAATTTACTATATTATTCCCTATTTAAAATTTAGGATTTATGTATGAACAATATAGATAGGCCTGCTAAATTATTCATGTATGGATTTATTGGCAGAATCAAAATTGTAATCCATAATTATTGTAAATCCTATTCATGTGTGGTAAACTAATGGTTGTGTATCATTATGGATAACATAACATAAGTTAAATGACCCAAGCTTATGTATTTATTGCTTAGATTAACATGTTTCCTAATTGGTAATACGATTGTCACACTAAATCTAGAGAGTTTATTTTGAGTTGTCTAATATTTAGACCTAATTAAATAGCTTGTTTTAATTAGTTGCAATCTAAGGAAAAAATGGGATTAATAGAGCTTGTTGATAATCTACGTTTAATAGTTTCAAATGGAGGTATGAGAACAACATTATGATTTATTATGCACATTTGTGTAAAGGTTGAGATTGAACTGAGAATTAGATTTAGGACCCACTGATTAACTTTACAATTTTGTACTGTTTGATTTGATTTGTCTTCCATAGTTTAATTTAATTTTATTAATTGAATTCAAACAAACTCCACCAATACTATAAACTAATTCGTTCATTACAAAAGCTAATCACACCCATTCTGTGGATATGATCCTTTTTCACCACTACTAAAAATTTAGTTGTACAGTGTTAGGTAACATTTTATAGTGTGTTTGACATGCATTAGGCAAAATTTTGGCACCATTGTTAGGGAATGGATTTGATTTAGTTTTGTGTTTGATATTAATTTTTTTGTATATATATTTTTTATAACTAAATTTTATATCTGTTTCTTAAACTTTTTATGTTTGATGGTGTTTATGTTTGAAAGTGATTAGGTCTCCTCATTAAGATGCTTTACAATTTGATTTAGAGATTCAAATGACACTGTGAAGATTGCATGGGGAGAACAAAACAAATCTAAAAATAGAGCAACAAATTGAATTAGAAGAAGGTATGGCCTATTTGAGAACTCTAATGGAGTTAGTTGCCCCATACTAAGACCCAAAGACTTATAGGTATTTCTTTCCTAAATTTTGCTGAGCATATTACTTTTGAGCTTAAGTCTAGTTTTATACATCTTTTGCCTAATTTTGATGATCTTGCAAAAGAGGATGCCTATAAACATCTTAAGGAGCTTAATGTGATTTGTCTTAGTATGAAACCTACATGGGCAACAGAAGAAATAATTTATGTTAAGAGCTTTTCCATGCTCATTAAAAATGTGACAAACGATTGGCCTTTTGATTTATTAGGGAGTGTTAAACACATGTATTGAAATGAAAAGTCTATGTTTGGAGAAGTATTTTCCAGCTTCAAAGACAGTGAGCATAAGGAAAAAAATTTATGGTATAAAGCAACATTATAGACAATCCCTTTACAAGTACTAGGAGAGCTTTAAAAAGTTATGTACTAGATACTCCCATCTCATTATTACAAAACAACTCCTTATTCAATATTTTTATGAAGGAATATTTTTGATGTGTAGTAGTTGGATGGATGTAATAAGTGGTGGAGCATTGGGTGAAAAGACTGTCGAGGAGGTAAAGACCTTAATCAAGCTTATGGAAACAAACAGTCAATAATTTGGCATTCGCAATGATGTTGATAAGGTAAATGAGCTAAAAAATTCACATAACATCATTTATATGAACTAATATATTGTTATTGATAGATTATTATAGGTTAAACACAAGTGAAAGCTTATGGGATATATGCCAATGAAAACTATCTGACAGATGGGTGATTAACTCCATAAGAGGGAAATATGAATATTTTAATACTACAGTAAGTTTCTTTTCCCAATAATACAAATCTATATTCCTAAACTTATAACCTATATTGGAGAAATCACTTGAACCTGAGTTATGGAGAGAATAGGTAGCAAAACTAATTCCCACATAGGCTACAGGATACACAATACTTTCAACCCAAAACCATAAGCTTAACCTCTAACTCAGGTATCTCATTAGAGAATATGGTTAAGTATCTTACTACTAATACTTTATGATTACAGCAAGATGTGAAACAATTTTAGTAGGAGATAAGATCTTAATTTTAAGAGGCAAGGTCTAATATTTAAAATTTGGAGAACCAAATGAGTTAAATGGAAGTTGCAATCAATCGATAAGAATCTCAAACTGAAGAACAATTACCATCTTAACCAAAGGTAAAACTAAAGAATGTTAACATGATGATCTTAAGGAGTGGTAGGAAGCTTGAAGGTTGTCAGAGGGCCCCATATAAGATGGCCAACAAAAAGGAAATTGAGAAGGAGCTGGGAAAAGAAGGAAATCCCTCATCTAGTTCAAAGGTAAATTTTGAATCTCCCGATGTAGTTAAGACTCACCACCTCTTAATTCTTTAATTAAACATTCTATATCATTTAAAATAAAACCCTTTATTTTATCTTTAAATCTCTAATTAAACATTTTATATCCATATATCTAGTAACCCATCACAATCGCTCAAATATTAAGAATGTCAAAATAGTTTTGTCTAACTTTTTTACGTATAATTTTTATAAATTAAAAAATTTTATTCTAAAAATGAGAGGCATAACCTTACCAAAATCGAATTAAGGGATTTAATTAAATCCCATTGATAGCTAAGTTAAACTAGAAAAACTGTTGAAAAAGCAAAACATTTTACAATGAAGTGGTAAGCCTTGGTTTAGCCTAAGTCGTATTTAGTTGCACCAATTTTGGAGAAATTATTGTTATCAAAATTGATCCAAAATTGCTCTTTAATCTTGTATATGATATTTGATTTGATTGCATCTGGATCAGTATGCTTCCCTTGAGTTTTTATTAAGTTCCTCTCTTACCATATTTCATAAATATTCGTGCTCAAAGTTAGTTTTAATAGTAGCATATTGTCTTTAGGAAATGATGTTGTAATTATGTTGTTCTAGGTTGTTTTCCCATATAAGTAGTTGCAAAGTCTTTGTATAAGTCTCAGTATATCACTTGTAAATGAACATTGACTGTAGATATGATCCCTGGTTTCTAGTGCCATGCTGTATAGATTTGATTGCTTATTGATGTTTAAGTTGCTTTTAACCTATCTGCATTGCTTAATCTATTGTGTATAGTGAACCATATTTTGAATGTTGATCTTAGACTATGGCCTCGAAACCATACCACTTTTTTGTAGGGTGCTTTGGGAGATTTCTATTTAAAGAGTTTGGAGGCAGACTTGTTTATATATGTCTTGTTTTTATTCCTAATCCAGATGATCTTATCTTCTGCTTTCCTTCTAGTTATAAAACTAGGTAGTGCATCCTTTAAGCATTTAAATCCTTTGTAGCCAATATACCAATGTTATCTCTAATTAGCTCAATAATTTTAGGATTTGGCGTTAACATGTGCTTGAGTTTGAAGATATTAGGCCTTAAATAAAATGGGCCTACTTCACTCTAATTTTCATACCATAAGTTAGCTTGTTTTCTATTCCCTATGAGGTGGTTGACCTTCCTAAAAAGACCGCTATTGAGCTGTAGAAATTGGTGGAAAGTCTAGGAGATGTTTTGGTTTTTCTTAAAGCTCCAAAAGCTATTCTCCTTTAAGCGGTGTATATGCATCCACTTGGAATAGAGATTTTCCATGTCAGTGAGCCATTTCAAAACTCTCTTCAAAAGGAAAGTTTTACTAAAGGTTTGAATGGATTTAATTTCAAGTCCCCCTTAAAGTAGTGACTTGCACATCTTCGTCCATGCAACCTTAGAACTTAAATTCTTATTTCCATCCCCAGTACATTGAAATTTCCTCTAAGGACTAGATGTTATAGCTAGCAGGTATGCATATTGCACAAAATGGATTTTATAAGCTGCAATCTTCCAACATAAGACATGTTCTTATTCCTCCAATGATTGATCATTTTTCTCAATCATCTTAAATATCTATTTATAATTTTTATAAGAAGGTCTAGCAGTGGTAATTGGAACTCCTAAGTAGTTGAAAGGAGGCATCTATAATTTAAAGTCAATTAAGGCAATGAATTGTTGTGTGAGGCTCTGAGCATCTTTGGATAGTATAATGAAACTTTTATCATTTTTTACTTCAATTCTTGGTAGCTTGCTAACTTTTTTAATGGAATTCAATATGATGGAGACTAATTCTAGGTCTGCTTTACTAAGCATCAGTAAGTCATCAACAAATATGAAATTGAATACCTTTAGCTTCTCATATTTCTTATGATAATTGAATGTTAGATTCCTTTGGATGTTGGAAGTTGTTAATTTCAGCAAGGCTTCCATATAAATTGTGAAGAGGTACAGGATAAAGAGAAACCTTTTTTCACCCCCTTTTAAACTTGGAACCATTATTTTTGCTCCCTATTCACCATTACACTATATAAAGTAGTGGTTAAATATTGTTTTACCGTATTTAAGAACCTTGTTGTGGTTCCAAAAGCCTCTAATGAGTGGAATAGGAAGTCTTAGTTTACTGAGTTAAAAGCCTTTCTGAAGTATATTTGCATGACACAATTTGCCTGTACCCCTCCTTTGGTATCCATGTAATAGTTCTTGAGTAAGTAACACATTGTCTTTAATGTTCCTGCCCTTTATATATGCACCTTGTGTCTTATTGGTAAGGGATCTAATTACTTTTTTAGTCTTTAAACCAGGATGCATGAAATTAATCCTTTTGTCAAATAATATTTCGAATAGATATAAATCATGGAATTAATGTCTACTTTATTCAAATCCAATCAAGTTAGTTCTCTACCATTAGTAATTGTTTTGTTAATGACATTTGAAAACTATTTTCAAAATGTCATTCCATCTGAACTAAGGATTTCCTGAATCAATGCTAATAAAGAATAATATAGTATTCTCCCTAGTCACTTTAGGGTAATGAATCTTATATTGATCACTTAGCTACCTTTATACAATTCATACTTTATCTAATGTTCTTAGCTTGCCCAAAATGACTAGCCACATTATAAATTCTAGCTTTGAAGTGTTTCCTTTATACCAAATTAGTCTATGCTAAGAAACCTTAGGAGAAAGTTGAATGAATAGCTCCAAAGTTGTCTTATTAGTGAAAGTACTTAAGGAGTGCTAGGTCCATAAAACTCTGTCCTCCATATTTTGCCTTAGATTGTAATTGACAGAGCTTGTTGCCAGCATTTAAGCCCTCTGAATATGATGTTCTACTCATCAACTTTTATCAACTTCTTGACCTTTGCATTAAGTTTTAACATGTACCTTAGATGAAAAATTTTAGGGGGCTTGTACAAGGGACCATAGTCACTCTAGTTGTCAAACAAAATCTAGGTTTTGTTAGCATTACCAATTATGGTCTTGACTTTTAACAAATCAATTCCTTTAAGTATGTTATAAAATGTCCATTAGATATTGATATTAGGTTTGAATTCCCAAAGGCTTTGGTCTTTTAAATGATGCATGTGCATGCATTGCACCTATAAGTTTTCTTTATCAAGCAATAACTTCGATAATCTTCTTGCAACAAGTACTTTGCTTGTGGTTTGAATGGATCTTAAGCTTAGACTCACGAGATATTCCAAGTCTTAGGAATTAGGAATCATAAAGAAGTCATGGCCAAGATTTAGGAGAACTAGCAAGGAAAAGAATTTTCACTATAAGAGTTTTGCTTGTTATAATTAATGTCAAAGTTACTAAAATATAAACTATTCACTTTCATATAATAATTTCATAGTTTTATACCAAGTACTTTGTTTGAAATCTCATGTTTTAAAACATCACATCACATGTTTGCTTTCATATTCATTGAAATTAACAAATTAACAAATATATAATTTATTATCATAAAATACTAAATGAGGACTATACTTTCAATTTAATAGACACAATTAAACGTGTGTGTTCCTTTTTCGGTAGTAAAGCAGTCATCAACAAATTTGATAAGTTGAATTAGTTACTTTCTTATAGCAATAAAAAGTTAAGGTTTACTTTTAATTCCAATAGTTATGATAAGGGTAATAGTTTAAAAAGTTTTTAAAAAATTATCTAATCTTTAAAATTCTAAAAAAAGAAAAACTTTCTAGTTTTAAATTTTCTTGAAAAGCTCAATCTTTTAGATATTTATTAAAAATAACACATGATATGAATGTCGTATGTGGACTAATCGAATTTTATTGACATGATAATAGAACTTAACTCTTAAACCCGACTCAAGTTTAATTAGTTTGTTTCAAGTTTAGAACTTAACTCTTAAATCCGACCCAAGTTTAATTAGTTTGTTTCAAGTTTAGAACTTAACTCTTAGACCCGACCCAAGTTTAATTAGTTTGTTTCAAGTTTAAAAGTAGGTTGGACCCTCATGTAAGGAGCTTTTAATTGATTCATATATGGGATTTATATTATGTGTATTTCATTATTATTTCTAATTAAAGTCTAAAAGAACAGATTTATTTGAAAAATTAGAAACTATAAAATGGATAAATATTTAGGAGTTTTTCTAAACTATATGGAAACTAATTTTCTTTTATCCATTAAGATCTCCGTTAACAAAATCTAAAGACAAAACACTAATCTAACTCCTCTGTATTTTTACTAAAGAAAATTAAACTAAAGTTATAGAATTTCCGTTTATGAAAATTAGAATGGATGTATCCAGAAAATGATTACATATATATGCAGTTATGGACATAAAACTATGGTAAGATGTTGCCTTCCATTAAGCATTAGGATTTCCCGTATTGGGTTAAAAAAGTTAGATGCATACGAATCTTCATCACTGCGAAACGATTCTTAATTTTGGAATTGGATTTGAATGTTTGCAATTTGAGGGACACAATTAGTCAATTAGGAGACAAGTCTCTGCGAGGAATGACATTAGTTTACATGTAGCTGTCAGCATTCACAGTTAATAAAGGAAAAAGAAAATCTTAGGTTTTTATCAATGTTATGAATACCGTACCGGGCTCGGTACCGGATTGGGCTCTGGAACGGAACGGTACCGGTATCGGTCGGTACCGGGTACCGTTTCGGGATATTTTTTAAATTTAT
>JAOTIZ010000202.1:26599081-26609788 GCA_027123425.1 Erythroxylum panamense
TGGGTGAGGGCCCCGCAGACGTAGGCAAGGTTGCCGAACTGCGTTACCAAACGTCGGTGTGTTATTTGGTGTTTTACTCTTGCGATTGCTAAATTATTTGTGCTGGATAATTTATCTTAGGTAGTCTGTGAATTTATTGACAACTTAGTTATTTCAAAAATGATTACAATGTTATGAAATTAAAAAAGAAAATGTTAAAATAGTCAAATTTGATAGTTGTAGTTTTATTGTCATTAAGTTTTAATCTTTTTTAAGAAAATGAAATATGTATTGATGATGTAAACAATAAAAGATAAGTACATAATTGACAAGTTGTACAAGCTTCAAAGCCAGGTGAACTTAATCAACTATGTTAATAGGATTTAAATCTTGATTAAATTTTGTTGAAAAACCTTTAAATTTCTCTCCCTTCATAAACTATAAATTGTTCTGCTTAATGATGTTTTGTAAGCAGTGAAGTCTACTGTTGGATCCCATTTCTGGAGCCCAACATTTGGAATCATAAAACGTGATCTTCATTAACTCATATATCTGGAGTCTAACTCTTGCTCTGATACTAAACAATGTTGGATCCCGCTTTCGGAGCCCAACATTCGGAGTCATAAAACGTGAGTAAACTCATTTCTTCAACTTCAGGACAGATTTTGGGAAACCTCAAACTAGAATTACAATTTGACTTCTTCAGAATATTTGTTCCTCATTGTCTTAAGTTTCTAATGACATCAAAACCATTCAATTTGGTTCAGAAATGTGAAAGAAATACTCCAAACATTTTCAGGCTGTAAGTAAATTGAAACTGTACATTATACTCAAATTCCATCCAGAAATTGAAAGTTTTAGAGACTGAATTATACTCTAAAATTGAAAGTTTTAGAGACTGAAATTAAAGTTGACTCCTTTAGCTAAGTTGTAGCTATCTGTCTCTAGTTTATTTAATCATCTCATTTAGAGCTCTACAGATCAAGATATCCTCAAAATACTGAAGCATGTTCAGTAAAATATCCAATTCGTACTCTTCCGATCGATATCCTTATTTTGATTCAATCTATCTTTTTCAAATCAATACCAAAAGCTATAAATTTTTATGGATAAATAGAAAAATGTGTTAGGAAACTATTGCTTTAAAATTTAGGTCATTTAGAGGTCGCACGACAAAGTTATGGTCAAAAGAGTATAATATGTTCAGGTTTGGGGGAGGGGGCGATCGCGACTTTTGCGCGATCGCGACTTTTGTGCAATCGCGACTTCTCCCTTCCTGCTTTTCTTCTTCCGACATTTATTGGTAAAATAGGCATAACTTTTACTAGAGATATCAGATTAAGGTCATTCTTATACCGTTTCAAATAAGACTTCTAGATCTACAACTTCGGTGAAGAACTCAAAAACAATTTTTGCCTCTACTCTAATGTCCAAAAATTTCATACTATATAGCGTTAGAAAGCTAGAAAGATAATATACAACTTCCAGAAAGATAACTTTGTCTAATTCAGCCTAGAATAACCTAATTTTTCCCCTAAATTCAAAACATAATTTCTACACTTATGAAATACTTGAAATATGAAATATACGGCTACAAGATAAATAAGCACATACACATTGGAAACTTCCTTAATTCTCAATTTATTTCTAAATCAAAATGAAGTTCATACATAGCTTTAACTGCATATCAACATTACATCAAAGACTTAACACAAGATACAAAATACATTGGATGCTCAATGTTTGATAGGCTTATAAAGCTAACCAAAAATGATTAAACTAACTTAGTTACAAAAGTCTCTAACTATCTTGGAGTTTCCGATGCCTTGCAAGATTTGCTAACCCTCTCATTCTACACCTAAGGAGTGGTAAAATATTGGGTTAAGCTACGATGCTCAGTGGCTAATATATTTATATCCATCGGCAATTACCACAAAGTCAAGTATATGTATTTATATATTTAGTAATTCAATCATTCACCAATTTAGCTTAAAAACTCATAATTAAGCAGTTAATATATAACACATAACATAAACTTTATCCATTAAGCAAATCATTCAAATGCATCATACTTGATAATTCAAAGATGCAATGCACAACCAAATGGCTTGAGGGATCCCATGGGTACGAAATAGAGAAACCGAAGTTTTCATCATGAACAAAATGAGTCCATTTTCGGAGTTCATATGCTACAAGCAAGCAGCGGCGAGAAGGCTCTTGTCTATATGCACATGATGAACGAAATGGTTCCTCTCTCGCCCAAACAAAAGCACATATTCATTTTATCATATGCTCATACTTTTATGCTTTTTTTCTTCTTTTCCTTTAATTAAAAATGTTACAACTCTTTCACGGTATAACACAATTACAATGCATCATGCACTTCCTATCAAATCACAACAATTCAATTTCTACCAATCAACAATCACACACATAGGCAAGAATTTGCCTAATCACATAATAGCTATAAATAAATTATCCACTTAATTGGCTTGCAAAAATCCAACTCAAGGTTGTCTTCCTTTTTGCTCTTGGGTAGGATTCTCTTGGTTTCCTAAAACAACCAAGGCTCCATTCAAAAAAATATTCTAATAAAATTCATAAACTTTAAAAATCACAAAAATGTAATAAATACAAATTAAGTTCAAACCTAACCTACCCATAGTCCCTCTAGGTTAGAAAACCTAAAACCTAGTTTAGAAACCTTAAAATCAAAAGGGTTCCATTAAATCATCTTCTTCCAACACAACATCCATTCTCTCTCTGACTCCTTCATTCTCAACACAATCCATTTCTCTAATAAAGCAAGAAGAAAAGATGATTAACTTACCTTAACAAGCTTGATTTCTCTTCTTTTCTCTCTTTCCTAGCTTCTCCCATGATTTTCTCCTTCTCTTCTTTCACTACATTTTTTTCTCTCCTTTCTTAACTTCTCATAATCCTCTCTCTTATTCTTCTAATTTTAACCCCTTTTGTTTCGTCTTTCTTCCCATTTTGCCCCTTATTAAACTATGCTTTCCAAATTTACCCTTCTTTCTTTTGACATAAGCCTACTAACTACATAAGCTAACTTAATTCTAACACTTAATTATAATTTGTATTCATACTTGCTAATTTAATTTACAAAATAAAAAAAATCAAACACATAAATCGATAAATATTGAAAGAAAATTTTAGGGTCCAACAATTCTCTTACCTGAGTCCATGAAGAGGTGTGGGTACTTATCCTTCATTACTTCCAAAGGCTCCCATGTTGCTTCCTCCATAGAATGGTTCTTCCATAGGACTTTAACTAGCCTCATTGTCTTGTTTCTCAAAACCTTTTCCTTCGAATCTAGGATCTCCACCGGTTGCTGCTCATACATTAAATCCTCCCTTGATTGGACCTCTAATGGTTGAACTATGTGTGAAAGATCTGATCGGTACTTTCTTAATATCGATACATGGAAGACATTGTGAATTTTAGATAATTCTGATGGCAAAGCTACCTTGTAGGCTAAAGGCCCGATGTTCTCAATGATCTCATAAGGGCCTATGCATCTTGGACTAAGCTTGCCCTTCTTACCAAATCTCAAAAATCCTTTTCATGGAGAAGCTCTAAGAAACACTTTGTCTCCAATTTCAAATTCCATCTCCTTTCTATGTGCATTTGTATAACTTTTCATCTTATCTTGAGTTGCTTTAAGTCTCTGTTTCACTAATTTAATCTTATCAAACGTGGCTTATACCAACTCAGGCTCTAAAAGCCTCCTTTCACCTTCCTCATCCTAACAGATAGGAGTTCTACACCTCCTACCGTACAAAGCTTCATAAGTTGCCATTTGAATTCCTGAGTGATAGGAATTATTGTAAGCAAATTCGATTAAAGGCAAATGATCATCCCATGAGCCTTTGAAATCCATTGCATAAGCTCTTAACATTGTTTCCAATGTCCATACTATCCTCTCTGATTGTCCATCAGTCTATGGATAGAAAACGGTACTAAAATGTAACTTAATTCCCAAAGCCTCTTGTAAGCTTTCCTAGAATCTGGAGGTGAACCTGGGATCTCTATCCGAAACTATAGAGTTTGGAATCCCATGAAGTCTTATTATTTCATCCACATATTTCTTGGCCAAAGCATTCAAGGAATCTGTCTGTCTAATTGGCAAGAAATGTGCTAAATTAGTTAGCTTATCAACAATCATCTATATTGCATCATGTTTCTTGCTGGTCTTTGGCAATCCCATAAAAAAATCCATCGTAATCTTCTCCCACTTCCATTCAGGAATAGACAAAGGTTTAAGCTTGCCTAAAGGTGCTTGGTGTTCAACCTTAACTTCCTGGCACACTGAGCATATTTTAGTATACTCTGCAACATCTTTCTTCATTTCTTTCTACCAAAAATGCTCTTTCAAATCTCGATATATCCTCGTACTCCCCGGGTGCATTGCATAAGGAGCATTGTGCGCCTCATTGAGAATCTCATCCTTCAACTCTAACATATCTGGAATACACAATCTGTTGCCTATCACCATCAATCCATCTTCTCTTATCCCTATTTCAGAAGGTTTACCACTTTTAATCTCTTCTTGGAGCCTGCTCAACTACTCATCTTGTTCCTGCAATTCCTTAATCTTCTTATTCAATACTGGCCTCACTCTAAAGTTAGCCAATACACAATCAGACTCAACTTACCTCAATGTCACATTAAGTTTGGCTAATTCCTTCAACAAAGGAAGGTATACTGTCTCTACATGTGCTATAGTGGACTTCCTACTCAGTGCATCCGCTACTACATTAGCTTTCCCCGGGTGGTAGTCTATTATTAAGTCATAATCTTTCAATAGCTCTAACCACCTTCTTTGTCCCAAATTCAACTCCTTTTGGCTCATCAGATACTTAAGACTCTTGTGGTCTGTAAACACCCTGGTGGGGACTCCATATAAGTAATGTCTCCATATCTTCAATGCAAAAATTATGGCAGCTAACTCTAAGTCATACGTAGGATAAATCATCTCATAAGGCTTTAATTGCCAAGAAGCATAGGCAATCAATTTATCACCTTCCATCAACACACAGCCCAATTCCTTCCTTGAGGCATCACTATACACTATATATCCCTCACTACTAGAAGGCAAAGTCAAAATTGGTGTAGTTGTAAGCCTATTCTTCAATTCTCCAAAATTGCTTTTGCATTCCTTTGTTCACATAAATTTCTTATTCTTCCTTTCCAATTTAGAAAGTGGAGCTGCTATTATAGAAAAGCCCTCCACAAACCTTCTGTAATACTCGGCTAAACCCAAGAAACTTCTCACTTTAGCTACATTCTTAGGTGCTTCTCATTTCACAGCCGCTTCTATCTTCTTCGGATCCATATGTACTCATTGCTCTGAAATCACATGTCCAACAAATGTCACTTCCTTTATCCAAAATTCACATTTGTCGAATTTGGCATACAGCTCATTCTTCTTCAGTGACTCCAAAGAAATTCTTAAATGTTCCTCATGTTCCTTATCACTCTTAGAATAGACCAAAATATCATAAACTAAGACAATGACAAATTGGTCTAAGAAAGGCTTAAAGACTCTATTCATCAAGTCCATGAAAGCTGCAGGTGCATTCGTTAACCTAAAAGGCATGACCAAGAACTTAAAGTAGCCATACCATGTTCTGAAGTAGTCTTTGACACATCGAATTCCTTTATCCTCAACTGGTGGTAACCCGATCTCAAATCTATCTTAGAAAAGACCCTTGCCCTTTGCAGTTGATCAAACAAGCCATCTATGCATGGAAGCGGATATCTATTCTTGATAATGACATGATTGAGCTTCATATAATCCATACACATGCTCAACAATCCATCTTTTTCCTTTACAAAAAAAGACCGAAGCTCCCCAAGGTGAAAAGCTAAGCCTAATGTAACCTTTCTCCATCAACTCTTCTAATTGCTCCTTAAGTTTTTTCAATTCCGCCAGAGCCATTCGGTAAGGCGAAATTGAGATCGGTGCAGTACCTGGAAGAAGTTTAATGGAAAATTCAATTTTCTTATATGGTGGTAGTCCTGTTAATTTCTCAGGAAAGACATCCAAAAATTCGATGACTATAGGAATTTCTTCTAACTTTCCTCCATTTTTCTTCGTGTCTACCACATAGGCTAAAAACGCTTCACATCCTTTCCTCGTCATCTTCTCTACTGTCGGATCTGAAACAATCCTAGTCGGATTTACTTTTCTATCCCCCATAAACACCACCTTTCTATCATTTCCAAATTCGAACCCCACGATCTTCTGCTTGCAATCCAAGTTGGCATTATACTTCTCTAAGGTGTCTATACCCAAAATCACATCTAATCCTCCCATCTTCAACAGCATTAGATCCACCACTAATTATTCTCCTCTAATATGTATCTCACAATCTCTATAAACTTGACTAATCACAATATACTAGCCAATTGGAGTACTAACCATTAAAGGAGTATCCAGCTCAATTCTCTATTATACACAATTCTACTTGATGACACAAACGAATGAGTATAACCCGGATCAATCAAAATAATTACATCATCATCAAATAATTTAACCGTACCAGTCACAACTTTTGGAGTGGTATCTGCATCCTCCCATGTCATTGCAAACACTCTAGCTGGTGCTTGCACCTTTGGTCTCCTGGGAAGATTCACTCTTTTAGTTGCCACATAACTGCCCACTTTAGTTGCAGTCTTGTGCCTCACTGTCTCAGTTCTCTTTGAAGCTTGCATATGAGTTCCCTCTCTTCTTGTATACTTCAGACACTCTCTGGCCATGTGCCTCTTTTCTCTATAGTTGAAACATGCTCAAGTCAATTTGTAACATTCCCCTCCATGGAACTTGCCACAATGATCACATTTAGGGACGGATGACTTGTCCCCTTCTCCCCTTATATTGCCTCTAGCTTTTGAGGATTTACGAGTAACAGTTCTCATCTGTTTGGACTTGTTGTCACCACTACTTCTCTCCTCAGACTGCACAAGAAAGGTCTTGGCACTCCTCTCTGGCATGGAAGTACCACCTCCCCTCTTGAACTATTCTTTCCCCTTTCTCTTTTTGTTCATAGCACTCTTTATGTTCTCAATGATTTCAACCCTCAGTGCCACTTCAACTAGCTGTTGAAAGTCACAGAAGTTTTGCAGCGTCACTTTTTCTCTGATGGCTAGATGTAGTCCTTATTCAATACGACACTTAGTCGCCTCACTCAGCATCATCTCAGCTGCATACTGGGATAGCTATGTAAACTGGTGCTCATACTCACTAACTATCATCTCCCTCTGAGTGAGACTCAGGAATTCCCTCTGCTTCTGCTGAATGTACACCTCAAACAGATACTTCTTTTTATAAGTAACGAAGAAGTCCTTCCATGCCAAGACTGGCGGTTTCAATTGACTTCCCGATACACGCTCCCACCAATGCAAAACATCTCCCTAAAGCAGACTTGCAGCATATACAACCTTTTCATTATCTTCACAATCCATCTGCTCCAATACCCTCTCTGTCTTTTTCAACCAAGTCTCAGCTTTTTCTGGATCAATGGTCCCATAGAAGTCCACTGCTCTATACTTCCTCATCCTGTAAAACTATTTCCCCTTCTTAATTGTGGCCGGAGCAAAAGCTTGCGGTATCTGACCTATAGCCTGGACAAAGGCCTGAGTAAATGCCTGAATCTCGGATCTAAGGTAGGCACTTGCTCTGATGGAACAGGTGACTCCTACGTCTACGATTGATCGGGCTCGCTACCTTGCCTACAAAAGCCTCATCATTTCTTGGGGCTACTGACTCATCAATAGTCTCCTCTCTTAGTGGAGAGTTAGGTGCAATAGACCCTTGCAAAACTCCTCGTGTTCTTATTCGAGGTGACATCTTACTCCTTCAATGAAAACACTAATGATTAGCTTACATTTCATTTTAATCTTAATCCCTACATGTATGCATGACTTGCATGTCACTTAATGCAATTCAATCAATTCATAATGCAACAAGTAATCACATAGTATAACAATTCATCCTACTATGCATTCTAAGCCTAAGGAAAGCCTAAGCTCTGATACCAAACAATGTTGGACCCCATTTCTGGAGCCCAACATTTAGAGTCATAAAAAGTGATCTTCATTAACCCCTATTTCTGGAGTCCAACTCTTGCTCTGATATCAAACAATGTTGGACCCCGCTTCTGGAGCACAACATTCGGAGTCATAAAATGTGAGTAAACTCATTTCTTCAACTTCAAGACAGATTTTGGGAAACCTTAAATCGGAATTACAATTTGAATTCTTCAGAACAATTATTCCCCATTGTCTTAAGTTTCTAATGACACCAAAACTATTCAATTTGGTTCAGAAATGTGAAAGAAATACCCCAAACATTTTCGGGTTGCAAGTAAACTGAAATTGTACACTATACTCAACTTCCATCCAAAAATTGAAAGTCTTAGAGACCGAATTAAAAATCAATTCCTTCAGCTAATTTGTAGCTCTCCATCTCTAGTTTATGTAAAAACAAGAATCATCTCATTTGGAGTCTATAGATCAAGATATCCTCAAAATACTGAAGCATATTTAGTAAAATATTCAATTCATACTCTTCCAATCGATACCCTTACTTTGGTTCAATCAATCTTTTTCAAATCAATACCAATAGTTATAACTTTTTATGAAGAGATAGAGGAATGTGTTAGGAAACTATTTCTTCAAAAATTAGGTCATTTGAAGGTCGGACGACAAAGTTATGATCAAAAGAGTGGAATATGTTCAGGTTTAGGGGGAAATCTGTAGGTCACGATGACGCATCTCACGCGCGCCAGCGTTGTCGCGACCACGCATTTACACGATCGCGACTTTCGTGCAAGTCCGCTAAAGTGCAATCGCGACTTCTCCCTTCCTATTTTTCTTCTTCTAACCTGCATTGGTAAAATGGGCATACCTTTCACTAGAGATATCAGAATAAGGTTACTCTTAGACTGTTTCAAAGAAGACTTCTAGATCTACAACTTCCATGAAGACCTCAAAAACAAATTTTGCCTCTATAAGGATTAAAATTTCAAAATAATGTAGCTGTCCTAAAAGTCCATCCTATGCAGCATCACAAGATTCTAATAATCATATTTCTCAACTCCGATGTCCAAAAATTTCATACTATATAATGTTGGAAAGCTAGAAAGATAATTTATAATTTCAAAGAAGACATCTTTATCTAACTTAGCCTAGATTAATCTAGTTTTTCCCCTGAATTCAAAACACAATTTCTGCACCTATGAAAGACTTAAAATATGTAATGTACCACTAAAAGATAAATAAGCACATACACATTGGAAACTTCCTCAATTCTCATTTCATTTCTAAATCAAAATGAAGTTCATACATAGCTTTAATTACATATCAACATTACATCAAAGACTTAACACAAGATACAAAATACATTGGATGCTTAATGTTTGATAGGCTTATGAAGCTAACCAAAAATGATTGAACTAACTTAGTTACAAAAGTTGCTAACTATCTTGGAATTTCCGATGCCTTGCAAGGATTGCTAACCCTCTCGTTCTGTACCTGAGGAGTGGAAAAATATTGGGTTGAGCTACGATGCTCAGTGGATAATATATTTATAGCCATCGGTAATTACCACAAATTCAAGCATATATATTTATATATCTAGCAATTCAATCATTCACCAATTTAGCTCAAAAACTCATAATTAGGCAGTTAATACATAACACATAATGTAGACTTTATCCATTAAGCAAATCATTCAAATGCATCATACTTGACAATTTAAAGATGCAATACACAACCAAATGGCTCGAGGGTTCCCATGGGTACGAAATGGAGAAACTGAAGTTTGCACCATCAATAAAATAAGTCCATTTTTAGAGCTCATACGCCATAAGTGGGAAGTTGGGAGAAGGCTCTTGTCTACATGCACGTGACGAACAAAATAGTTCCTCTCTCGCCCAAACGAAAACACATATTCATTTTATCATATGATCATACTTTCATGCTTTTTCCTTCTTTTCATTTAATTCAAAATGTTATAACCTCTTTCACGGTATAACATAATCACAATGCATAATGCATTTTCCATCAAATCACAACAATTCAATTTCAAGCAATCAACATTCACACACATAAGTAAGAATTTGCATAATCACACAATAGTTACAAATAAATTACCCACCTAATTAGCTTGCAAAATCCAAGTCAAGCTTGCCTTTCCCCTTACTCTTGGGTAGGATTCCTTTGGTTTCCTAAAACAACCAAGGTTCCATTCAAAACAACATTCCAATAAAAATTCATAAACTTCAAAAGTCACAAAATTTCAACAAACAAAAATTAAACTCAAATCTAACCTACCTATAGTCCATCTAGGTTAGAAAACCTAAGATCTAGTTTAGAAACCCTAAAATCAATTGGGTTCTCCGAATCCATCTTCTTCCCACACAAACGTCTTTTCTCTCTAACTCCTTCATCCTCAATACAACCCATTCCTTTAATAAAGCAAGAAGAAAAGTTGATTAACCTACCTTAACAACTTGATTTCTCTTCTTTTCTTTTTCACCGAAACCTCTCTTCTTCTCTCCTATTTTTGTTTTTCACTCTCCTCTCTCTTTAATTCACTTTTTTCTCCTCTTATAAGCAAGACAACGTATTCTTTTTCCATTTGTACCCTTAATGAGCCCAAAAAGTCCATCTTACCCTTCCTTATAAGCTTATGTTCTTTT
>JAOTIZ010000202.1:26691281-26716378 GCA_027123425.1 Erythroxylum panamense
TTTAACTTTCATAACCCATACAAATCTACTCAAATCTCAAAGTCATCAAAACCAATCAATTCTTTTCTCATCAATTTTCTTAAAGCACAATAACATCTATAACACAATACGTATACAAAAATACTCATATAATTTCATTTAATAATTCCTAAATTCTACTAAAAGATCGGGGTCCAACACGGTCAATGATAAACTTGTCAAATACAAAAGTTAGATTAGTTTGTTACTAGAATTGATTTTAGAACCCAATTAGTAATTTTAGCAAGACAATTATCCAATTAGTTCACCTTCGTCATGCATAGGAGATTAAATTAGTGAACTTAATTCTCAAGAGTTTCCACACTGATTAATCAATTCGTTTTTGCTTCTAGTTAAATCAATTCTCTTTTTAATCTAATTGTGTAATTTTGTTTAAACCCTTCACTCAACAAATCGGGATAGAATATTTAGGATTGCATATGTTTTTATTTTATTCAAGATTGATTTGAGTGTACCAATTTCACCTTCGTAGGAGACAACCCTTGGTAATCATCTACAAATACCTCGCATACTTGCGAGTATGATAGCCTAGGTATTTTTAGAACTTATTTTCACATAATAATTAGCCTTCAGGGTTTATATGAATGCTTTAGAGCACCACAATTCTCTCATCATAAAAAAGTCTATGGTATTATAGCTTAACGAAGGATACTCCAATTTTAAGTTCTTTCATAGCTCTCTTATGGCTAAAGGAAATAGGAATATAATTTCATCTTTAATGAATGAAGATAGAGAGGTATTCATAGATCATATTGAGTTATTAAAGCATACCAAGGATTACTTTTAAAGTACACTAGGAACTTCAAGTGTTTGTGCCTCCTTAACCTTGACTATTGGTGGAATTGACCTAAAGTTGATCTCTAACCACCATAGCAAACTATTAATATGAACGTTTCATATGAGGAGAGTAGGAAGGTGGTCTTTAGCTTTAACCAAAATAAGGCACCTGGATTAGATGGATTCAATTCTTTCTTTTATTAAAAATCTTAGGAACAACTTAAAAGTAATGTCTCTAAAGCAGTTGTGAAGTTCTCCAACTTCAAGATGATAAGGGCTTAGAATAAAAACACATTTGTGTTCTTCAACCTTAAGAGAAATAAGGCACATGAACCAAGTGGGTTCAATCCTTTCTTCTATTAAAAATCTTGGGAATAGCTCAAAAGTAATATTTGTGAAGCAGTTATGAAGTTCTTCTCTGGTTTCAAGATGATAAAGGCATGGAATAAAAACACATTTGTGTTCTTCAGCCTTAACCAAAAGAAAGCAACTAGACCAGATGGGTTCAATACTTTTTTTTGATAAAAAATCTTTGGAACAAATCAAAAGTAATAATTGTGAAGCAGTTGTGAAGATCTTTTCTAGCTTCAAGATGATAAGGATCTAGAATAAAAGCACATTTGTGTTTAGAGCCTAAAACTATTGATCCTACATCATTAAAGAAATATAAAACCATATTCTATTGTAATATCTTTTACAAGATCATTTCTAAAATTCTTACTAATAGGCTCAAGCTGGTCTAACCAGATATTGTGAATAATACGCAAGCAACTCTAACTAAGTGCAGAAAATTTTGAGATAATTTATTAATTTCCCATACCTATTTAAGAACTATCATCTAGTGGGATAAGGAAAGAATTGTGCTTTAAAATTCAACATTTATAAGGCATTTGAAAATTTAGAATAGAGATTTCTTATTCACTCTCTAAATGCTCTAAGTCTCTCGGAGTCATTCATCTCTTAGATTAACCAATGCATATCCAATCGCTTTTAATGTGCTTGTAAAGAAGGAAGCTTCGAACATCTTTAAGGGTGCTAGAGGTATTTGAGAAGGGAATCTCCTATCCCCTTACCTTTTCACGATTTTCATTGAGATCCTCTGAAGGATTATTCATCTTAACTTTAGTAATGAGAAAGTTTTCACATTTTATATCAAATGTGATTAACAACAGAATACTTACTCAGAGGATGATCTCCTTTTATTTTGTGGATCTCATATTTCTTGTATTCCTTTTCTAATGAATTCACTATAGGAATTCAATTTCCTCTCAAGATCATGTATCGATAAGAAAAAAAGTTCCGTAAGGCTATTACTGGAAAGTCCTCATTCTGCTTATGAGTTTAATTGCATTATTGGCCTAACACTTAAATTCCCCGCCCCCATTTATGTACTTAGGTGTTCCCATCACTTTGAGGAGAATCTCCCCTTTATGATTTAACAGGAGAAGAGTGGAGAATTGGGTTAATAAAAGACTCTTATATACTGTTACAATTAATTATCTTAGTTCTATCTAACCTACATACATACTAGTCTTCTCACCTCTTACTCCCAAGGAGGATATGCAAGGATATAGAGGGAAAAAAGGGAGGTTTGGGATGATTTTGAAACCTTTTATATTAGGTAATCTAGTATCCTTATGCATGAAGATAATCAATTTGGTTGTTGTTATATGTCCGGATAGTCCAAAGTCTCGATAGTTAGCTCTCGATCTTCCAGTCAAAAAACAATGTCGATGAAAACGCATTGGTGCGCTATTTCGCGGTGGGGATTGTAACTTTCCATGAGAAACACAAGTTTTCGCAAAGTCGTAAGACCATGTATGGGGGTTGACGCCTGCCCAATGCCGAAAGATGAGGGAAGTTGGTGACCTAATGATAGGGGAGCCGACAACCGAAGCCCCGATGAATGGCGGCTGTAACTATAACAGTCCTAAGGTAGCAAAATTCCTTATTAGGTAAGTTCCGACCCACACGAAAGGCTTCCTCGTCTTTGGATGCCTAGGTATCCACCGTAAGCCTTTCCTCGTTTGAACCTCACCTTAATTTTAAGGTTAAGGCTATGTCATCCTAAGGTGCTGCCAAACTAAATTTTTTAGGGCTATATGGACTCGAACTGTAGACCTTCTCGGTAAAAAAAATGAAACTAGCATTCTTAAGACCAAAGAGTGGGGCGGAAAGGGGAGAGGGGCAAAGCTATCCGTTCTTGATTTTCCCGCTATGGACGGTCCGATACTGAAGAGCCACTTCAAATAGGTTCATTGCTCTTATCCAAAATACGATTAATCTAGCATGGGCTACATAAGCTCCCAGTAGTTTATCTGATAATAGAGAAGTTTTCTAGAAATTTCCTATAGGAAGGGGATGGAAACGCGAAGTGATTTACTAAGGTGTGTTGGGATAGCAGTTGTCCACCAAGAGAGGAAGGAGGTTTAAGGATACTCCCTTTACGGCTGGTGAATAAGACTCTTTCTATTAAGAGGTTATGGAGAATGGTAAGTGAAAAGGATTCCTTGTGGTTAAAATGGCCCCATGAATTTTATCTAAGAGATATATCTATACGTTTAAGCCTAGGCATGATTCTTCTTCAAACATGTCTCTGATCTTGAAGCTGAGGGATATTCTTCAGTCCTTTATCCGAATCAGAATTGGTGACAATTCAATCACTTAGGTTTGGAATGATAATTGGAGCTCTCTTGGCCCTTTATATCTTTTCCCTAACTTCTCTAACTTTATCCACTTTTTACCCGACAGGAAGTAACTAGTCATGCACTAACAGGTGTTCGGTTACTTTACAGAGTTGCCTTCCAACTTGTCTTTCCAAAGCCAATAAAAAAGCAATCTGGTTAAGACATTCTTCAGGCTTGTTCACAAATAAATCATATAGAGATTTGCATGACACTCAGCCCCTAAAGTTAATTGATATAAATTGGTTTGGAATAAGTACCTAACTCCTGAGGTGTCCTTTGTGTTTTGGCTATATCAGTGAAGGAGTGGTTATCTACACTCGATAAACTTAAGGGTGACTCCATTCCTCGAATCAACCTCGACTGCAGATTGTGCGTGTCTTGTCCTGATTTCATAAATCATTTGTTCTTCGGCTATCCTGACTCCAAGCTGCTCCAAAATGATATCTTATTTAGATGTGTAATTACACGGGGAGTCAATGGTTGAAGGGCTATGATTCAATGAGCTTTAGACCCTCAGTTTCTAAACAAGGATGAACTCCATCATACAGCTCTAGGTTGCTTGGCATACATCTTATGGTGGGAAAGAAGTCAAAGAGTGTTTAATAACGTTAAGAGGGATGTTAACTCAATGATGCAAAGAAACTTCACAATGATTCCGGAAATGACTTTGGGAAGAGGATCGAGCTCATCTCTTTCGGCTTATGGGCTCTATGTAGAATCTACAAAACAAAAAACGAACGCTACAGCTGGTCACAAATATAAGCAACTACGCTTCGCTAAGTTGGTTGAGCTTTTGTCCTTGATGCCACAGGTACTATAATTAGTCTCTACTTTTAACTTAGTCAGTTGCAAGATTTCAGCTTGATTTTGTAGGCTCAAACTTCAGGTTGCATTCCCTTCCTACTTGCCTTTCCTTTTATTCCCTAGACCAGATTCACTATGCTTTCTGGGGTTGTTTCCTTTTGTACTAACCTGGCTTTTGCCTTGATATGACACTTAATTTCCAAAACAAATTCTTCATAACATTGATAGCTAAAGCATCGAAAGAGCATTTCAATCTTCATAAAATTCATATCTAAAGTGCCGGCTCCCAGCCTCATGTTAAATGGTCACACAAGGATATAAAGCTAGTCACAGAGGAACAATCTGAACAACAAAATGTAAACGAACTCCTAACGACGAAATATTTTATTTCCATATCATATCAGACAGGACGAAATCCAATTAGCCAGTAAAAATTAGCTTGCTAGGATTCCGCATAGATCGAGAATAGGACCAAACATTTCTAGAGTTGTGCTTTCCATGAACACATTACATGAATATAAAGTAATCCAGAGACATTACCTAATATGATCTTAAAATAGAAGAAAAAGAATGATAGAGTTTACTCAAAAGCAAGCCAGACTAGTACAACTTCCACCTTGGCTCCCTACTGGCGTTCTATCTGAATGGTTACATGACTGATATTATATTCTCTCCTAATATAGTCTATAACTTTGTCCAGTACCATGTCAGCATCAGCTTCCGGCTTGATCTTAACATGGCAAGCCAACAAAATCTTCCCGACAGTTATAGCCCAAATGTGCAGTTCATGAACAGCAACAACTTCATCCATATCACAAAGACCCTTCTCAAGCTTAGTAGCATCTATCTCTCTTGGGGTACTCTCCATCAAAACTTCCAAAATGTTCCGCAACATCTTGATTGTTGTGCCCAAAACAATTACTGAGAATACGAGTGTGCATATCAAGTCTATTATCTTCCAATCTGGTTTATACCATATGATTGCCCCGCCAATCATCACCCCAATACTTTGAATGGAATCTCCCAATACATGAAGATAAGCCCCTTGTACGTTAATATTCACATGCTTCTTTTTCTCAGATGCATCTTTTATCTTTTCTTCACCCTCAGAACAAGTTTTAAGCAAGGGCTCACAAAGATTTGTTTCACAGGTATCATGGTGCTCTTTTTTTTTGGATACTCGTTCCTGCTGATGATGAGAGTGATCTAATTCATCACGGCGATGAAGATGATGATGATGTGTAGCTACGACTAGCCCATGTCCATGTTCATAATTATGATCATCTTTTTCATGGTGACCACCAAAACCATGATGATGTCCGTGGTCTCCATGGTGTCCATGTGAATGACCCAACAAGAGGGCCATGACAACGTTAACCACTAGACCGAATGCTGAAACAGCAAACATGAGAAAGCCCTTAACTTCACCTGTATCATTTATAAGTCTAACAATGGCTTCATACACAAGGATTCCAGCAAGAAGCCAGATCATCTGAATGGAGATAAGAGCACCGAGTATTTCAATCCTAAAAAACCCATACGATTGGCGTGGAGTAGCTTCCCATCCTGAGGCCCAAAGTGAAAATAAGGAGATTGCAAAAGCTGCAACATCTGATAATAGATGAGCTGCATCAGTTAATATTGCAAGACTGTTGGCTTTAATGCCTCCAACAACTTCTACAGTCATAAAAATGAGACAAAGCACAACTGCTATGAGAAGTTTCCGCATGGAAGTTGAACGCTCCTTTTCATCTTCGGAACTAGTTTTAGAATCTGAAAATCCACATGCTGCTCCCCCACAAATCTTACCCCCAGCCAAGCTTGTCTCTACAGGTGGTAGATCTCTAAAAATTTCAATTATGTGTGGATGTTCAGAAGTTGGAACTTCCATCTGAATTTAAAAAAGACAATAATTGTGATGCAATGAGCAATGATCCATAAGGAATGAACAAATAAATTTTAATTTAATCGAACTACTTCAACAACTAAAGAGAAAGGAATACATATTCAAGTATTTTAGTAGCTATCTTCATCAAATCTTAGTGAGAATTATTGAAATTGAGAAGTTCATGTTCGAAACAATCATGTTGGTGTTTTCTCCAAATCAATTTTCCTTTACTCTTTTTGATTGGGAGAGTTTGGGAAGGGAAAGATAGGAGGTTTGATATCCTGCACCTTCAGTATGTTCACAAATACAATTGAAAAAGAAATTTGTGCTTTAAATCATATTATCGCTAAAGCGAACACAAACACACACACATACATATATATGTTTGTGTGTATATATATATATGCATGTATGTATGTATGTATATAAGGCATCTATTTCCAGAAAACATTTCAAACATTATAAGGTGTTGAGAGGGCATGATCTATAACACAGAGAAACCATTCGGAAATAAGACACGGATCAAAAGCCATAATTTCCTTCAAATGGTTAAGAAACATGAGCATGGAATTAAATAACAAGTAATGATGAAACAAACAAAAATTCAAATTATGAGAATCACAATACAAGTTGAAAAAACAATTATGGAGTAGGGACTTTGAATTTATACATATGCATTTACTGAACATTCTGAAACTGATTGAAAGATTATAGTCAAACCTTAAAAAAATACTCTCAGAACCCTCCGAACAAAAAAATTAGGAGAAGGTATATGGAAGAATATATTGAACATAGACATTACCTGGATGGACAGATAGAGCAAAAGGGAAAAAGCAATCAGATGCGGATCAAAAATAAAAAAAAGTATAGCAGGGAACACAGAGGCAACCATAAGAGGATGGAAAAGCAAGAAATTCAGGAGACCCGTGAAAGTATATCACATCAAACTTATGCAACACAGATAAAGGATGTCATATTTCTGCAGAGTTTTATAATGTAAATTAAACGAATTAGTGTACGAAACCAAATCTTTGATTCAAGGATCTCGGAAAGATAAAAAGGCATCAGTTCCATGGATAAAGTAGTATAGTAATAACAGAAAGTAGGAACCAAAGTAGAGAGAGAGAGAGAGAGAGAAGGTAAGAGAAAGATAACCCTTGAGGATGGGGCTGATTGGTTGGAGAAATCCGTGTTGTTAAAGCTCACTGAGAAGAGGAAGTGCAGGACTTCATAGAGTGTTTTCACGCCCTGATGGTTTGCCTGGATTTATTTATATGGGACAAAATTATTTGAATAAATAAACTCCCAGTCACAGTCACAGTCACAGTCACAGACGAATATAAATAAATATTGGAGTCTCGGCTTCCGTCCCTTTCTGTCTTGTATCTCGTCTGTACATATTTGACTAGTAGCGCAGAATGAATATTCATTAAATTGTTTGTCTGCTAGTAAATCATTAAATTTTTACGCTTTTCATCTTTACCCAAGCTTTCCTTCACCATCACCATCCCTATTGGATTTAGTTTCCAACAAAAAGCAACTCTTCTTTCTGAGTGATTTTTATAATTCACGCCGCCGATAGGAGTTTGTTAATAAGCCAAATTTAGATTAACTTTGTTAAGAAATAGAAGTTTTGATTAATTAAAACTAAAATTACGAACTTTTAAATAACAGACGGAGATGACTTGTAACATTCGAGTGGAATTTGTGTAAATCCTATATGAGTTTTTATATAGGATTTGAATTAGATAAGCAAGTGCTCTGTAAATCCTATATGAGTTTTTATAGCTTAGTGTTTGCAAATAGTTAAGCGCTACAACTGATTTAAATGTGTTTAACACAATCGAAGAAAGAATTAGATATGACCCAAATGTCAATTGGCATAATATAGGATGTTTAGAATTTGTGTTTGTTACGACAACGACTAAAAAATATCAAAATCTTGAATGCTTATCTAATTCAAATGTCATAATACAGTAATTTGACTATTCCAAAACACTTTATTTAAGAAGGTAAAGTGTCATTGAAAAAGGACTAAAGATATTAAATTATTAAAAACATGTTAAGCTAAGATGACTCCAAATTTTCAATCATCATCGTACGAGAACAAGGTAAAAATATGTTTTATATTTACTTTGTGCATAACATGACAAACGCAAATTCTGGATAGAATTGACACAACGACCCAATTCACAGAATGTCCAGGACAATGCTGACCCGTTCAAGATTATCAACAAGTATTGAAGTTGATTTTACGTTTTTTTTTTCTGGCATGCGCCACTCAACTAGTGGTTTAGGGTTTCAATGGTGGTAGACATCAGCCAACATAAATCTTTCGTGTCTGTGTTAACAACATATCAAGCTATCAGATGTCTTGGCGCAAAACATTACAAACACTAATAGTCAAAACTTGATGAGAATGCTGGTGACACATTTGATTTCCACTCAAAGTTTTATGCCTTGCAATAAGATCCAGTTTTATTATTCCAACATTGCATGCCAATATCGGATCTTCTTATTGAATATAAGCATCAATCTCAAATTGAAATTTGTGCTGAAATTTTGAGGTGAAATATGATCTAAGGTGCAGCAAAATAAATGCAAATTTTTTTGTTTGATTTTTCAAAAGACAAGATTACTTAAATTATATAATATGATTAATGTACAAAACATAACACAGTATAAATCATAATTTTTTACTCATTATAAAATAAGATGTTTTTATCGTTTTTTCGAAATTGTTTATAAAATCGGCCCATCTTAACTACCGCGACTGCTCATATATCTATCTTCTAACGATATCTACAAAGAGAAAACTCTAGAATTGATGTAAAGAGGATTATGTAGGAATTGTTAACTCTCTCATAACCTAAACCATTTATAGTAGGATCTAGACCTTTTAATAATTTATTGAAAGGTCTAGATCCTAAATATGTTCATAGTCAGTCCTCCTTATGATTAGATCTTTAGTTCTCTAATTAAATATTTTATATTCATAGATCAAGATTATCTTGTAGTAACACATTATGACCACTTAAATATTTTAGAATATTAAAATAATTTTGATTAACCTTTTTTAGCATAATTTTTTCGTATAATTCAATTTTTTAGTCATACAATATTTTGATTAGACATAGAATATAGAATTAATGTCTATTCTATTTGAGTCCAACCATATTAATTATCCACTATTAGTAATTGATTTTATTAATGACTGATTTATGCTTAATTGGTTATGAATTTATTCCATAATACTGAGTGATTAGTGCTATAAGAATGCTTAGAATACTCACTTTAGTTCATATTTGATTTTAGGCACAATTCAGAAGTGAAGGAGTTAAAGTGAGTCGAAACTGTCTTTAGGATGAGGTACGGCCATTATGAATTTTTAGTTATACCCTTTGGATTAACGAATGCACAGGCTGCTTTTATGGATTTGATGAATAGGGTATTTCCAGAGTACCCAGATAAGTTTATGATCGTGTTTATTGATGACATATCGGTGTATTCAAAAAGTCAGGAAGATCATGTAAAACACCTTCAAATTGTACTACACCCTACGAGAGCACCAGTTATGTGCTAAGTTCAGTAAATGCTAGTTTTAGCTTGATAAGGTTACTTTCTTAAGTCATATCATCTCAGCTGAAAGACTTAGTGTGTATCCCCAAAAGATTGAAGTTGTTACTAATTGAAAACCTCCCACCACTGTGACAAAAGTCAGAAGTTTTCTTGGATTAGAAGGCTATTATAGGAAGTTTGTTGAAGGATTTTCCAGAATAGCAAGTCCACTGACCAAGTTGACATGAAAAGAGGTGTAGTTTGAGTGGTCAGATGCTTGTCACCGAAGTTTTGATGAATTGAAAGAAAGGCTGACAACAACTCATGTACTCACATTACCAACGGGAACTGGTGGATTTGTGGTGTATAGTGATGCCTCGAGATAGGGATAAGGGTGTGTACTTATGCAGAATGATAAGGTTGTAGCCTATACTTCTAGGCAATTAAAGAAGCATGAACAAAACTATCCTACTAATGATTTAGAATTGGTAGCAGTAGTTTTTGCAATGAGAATATGGAAGCATTATTTGTATGGTATTCCTTGTAGGATTTTCACTGATCACAAGAGTCTGTAATATTTGTTTACTCAAAAGGAACTGAACATGAGCCAGAGGCGGTGGTTGGAGTTACTACAAGATTATGAATGTACGATAGAGTACCATACTGGCAAAGCTAATGTAGTGGTAGATGCCTTAAGTAGGAGACCTACTAGTTTGATAGCACAACTGACGACAATATATCCTCCATTTCTAGTGGAAATGAGGTCTTTAGGAGTGAAATTGGATATGACAGATTCAGCAGCATTAATTGCTACCTTTCACTTTGTCCCATCTTGGTGGATCATATTAGAGAGGGACAAAAACAAGATCCACAGTTGATGAAGTTGAAGATCAAAGTTGAGATTGGGAAGAAAACAAATCTTACAGTCAAGGAAGATGGTACAGTGATGAGGGGGCAACGATTATGTGTGCCAGATATTGGAGACTTAAAGAGAGAGATATTAGAGGACGCTCACTCCTTAGCTTACGCTATGCATCCGAGTAGCACAAAAATGTACCACTCTCTCAAAGAGCAATATTGGTGGAGAGGGATGAAGAAGGAAATAGCAAACTTTGTTTATAAGTGTCTAACTTGTCAGCAGGTAAAAGCAAAACATCATAAGCAAGTGAGATTAATGCAACCCCTCTTTATCCCAGAATCGGAGTGGGACAAGATTACTATGGATTTTATTGTAGGATTTCTACGGAGTCAGAAGGGGCACAATGTTATATGGGTGATTATGGACAAACAAAGTCTGCACATTTCCTTCTAATTAAGAATGATTATCCCTTAAACGAGTTAACCCAACTTTATGTGGATGAAATAGTGAGACCTTATGGTACGCCAATTTCTATTGTCTCAGATCGTGACCCTAGGTTTACATTAACATTTTGGCCTGGCTTACAAAAAACCATAGGTACATGCTTGAAGTTTAGCACTGCCTTTCACCTTCATTCGGATGGTCAGTCAGAGAGAACTATTCAGACACTTAAGGATATGCTTAGATCTTGTGTCATAGAGTTTAAGGGGAGTTGGGACACACACCTACCACTGATAGAGTTTGCCTATAATAACAGTTATCAGGCCAGCATTGGCATGGCCCCTTATGAGGTGCTTTATAAATATGTTGGGATGAGTTAGGTGAAAGGAAACTAATAGGTATCAAACTTGTGCAATTGACAACAGATGAAGTTTAGATTATTTGGGATAGATTAAAGATAGCTTAGGATAGTTAGAAAAGGTATGTAGATAATCGCTGTAGAGATCTTGCATTTGAAATTGGAGATAAGGTATTTCTTAAGATTTTCCCTTGGAAAAAGCATATTGAGCTTTGAGAAACATGGTAAATTAAGTCCACGTTACATGGAACCGTATGAAGTTATGGAAAATATTGGATCACTGGCATACCTATTAAAGTTACCAGACGAACTTATGAGGATTCATAATGTCTTCTATGTGTCTATGCTTCGCAAATATCTAGCTTATCCATCTCATGTAATCACAGAGCAACTAATGAACTTAAAGGAAGATTTGACTTTCAAAAAAAAACTGGTGCAAATTCTTGATCGCAGAGACCGGGTTCTGCGTAATAAGATTATTCCTTTGGTTAAAGTGTTATTAAGGAATCACGTAGTAGAAGAAGCTACATAAGAGTCTAAGCACCAAATGCTTGCGTTATATCCCCCCATTTATTTTGAGCATGTCATTGTACAATTGGTTAAATTTCGAGGACAAAATTTTTGTGAGGAGGGGAAATTATAAAACCCCAAACGTTTCTTTTCATGTGTCTACAAAATTTCATTTTGTGTGAATGATGTTTCTGAGTGAATGTAAATTTTATTTTCACTAAAAGGTGAATTAGGAATCCAACTCTGAGTGACAAGTATTAAAGTCAAATGGTAGTAGAAAAATATTGGAGTTGACTGGTATAGAAAAGGACCAAAAATAAATTCAAGCGAATGGATTTATAATAGATCAAGATTGACCTTGATTTAAATTATTGTGGAGTAAATTTGAAGGATTCTTGGGCTGAAACATAAGGACATAAGAATCAATCATAGTTACCAATACTTAAAGTAAATCGATCCAACTTATATGTTAATGTATTTAGGTGCAACATGTTATTAAGTGGACATGAAATTTCTATCAAAATTGGAAAAATTTTTCTTAAGCCATTTAATTATTTTGGATAAGAAATAGTACATGTACATGTGAATGAACCTTAAGTGGTAGCTGCCACATACATGACAAAGTTCTCATTATTTTGGAATAAGAATGCATGGAAATCTTATGTTGTCACGTTTACGAAGGAGTAGATGTGAAGGACATAAAATTCAATACATGAGAGACCAATTCATGGTGTGGACATGTGTCATTTTGGTGAGACAAAATCAGAACAATTTGTGGTGTGTGGGAGACAAGCATTATCGTGGATCATACAAGAAATTAGTAGCTTGATTAAACAAGATGGTAAGAGATAATACAATGGAAAGTTGTTGGAAATTAAGCTAGCAACGTGTTGGACAACTTCCAATAACGTGTGGCTTATACAAGATGATGAAGGAGCTGCTCCGCCTTCATTCCACCAAAGCTTCATTTATTCCTTGGACCAGAATTGATGTTAATTAATTGAAGTTGCTCCTTTCATGCATAGGTCTTCCAAGTTACTACCTTTGGGAAATAAATTCAGCATGTTGTTTAAGCCTCCAACCATGGACAACACCTCCATCAATACCAACTACATGCAGGGAAACAACGGGCAGCATGTTACCATCTGATTTTAGGTACATTAAACCTCTCTTCTCCATCCTTTTTATCTTGTCACATGAATGCTTAAGCTAGAAGCATGAATTTCCTTAGGAATTGCGTGAATGTTTAAGCATGATTTGAAGAAAGTGGTAAGTTTTCCCAACTATGTTTAATAAAATTTTGTATTAGGATTCTCGGTTTCCTTGAATAGTCCTAGTGTTTTGGCCATAACTTATTCTACAGAACTCCAAATTGGGTGATTATAACTGTAAATGAAACCTAAGACATATTACTAAAATTATATAGAAGAGACATAAACTAATTATAGCCGAATGATATTGAAAAATGAGATTGATTATGGCAACCTAATTGTTAGACCCCGTTTTTAGAGTCCAACTCCAAAATATCATAAAACGTGAGCGTATTACACTGTAAGGTTATTTCAATGAACTCTCGTGAGCCATCATCAGTTCATCTTCATTCTCATAATATACCAAAAATTTCCTATTTGATCAATGGATATATGACAATCCCTTCTTATGTTTATGTCCTCACACATCACCCTAACATATTACTCATTTGTGTTTTCTCTACTAAGTACATTTCGAGTTCCATTCAAGCCTAAAATGTATTAAAGAAAAGAATCGATGAGCCCACAATTTACAACTGTTCCTGTTTTGGGACAATAGGCATAACTTTCACTAGAGATGTCGGATTAAGGTTATTTTAAGACTCGAAAATAACTTCTAGATCTACAACTTTTACAAAGAACTCAAAGAGAGATTTTGCCTCCAAAAGGGTCAAAATCGCAATTTACTATAACTGTCCTTTGTATGTCTGTTAAACGGACATACATCTCCCCCTAACAAATATAGACGAGCTCGAGGGTCTTTCTAGATATGAGAAGGTCCATTTAACGGACCTAATGTCCGTTTAACAGACATGGACTGAGTTGGGGACATTTTCAGACTCGAGACAGTACGTTTAGCAGACCTAAAGTCTGTCTAACGGACATTGGTGACACCTAAACCCCTCTAAAGCCTTTCCAATGGTTCCTACATCCATTCAACATCACGTTCACTCATAATCTTCGCAAATTCAACTCTTCTAGTGCAATATCATCTCATATCAATTCAACTACTAAATGTACATCCAACCTTTCAACACAACATACTATTCCAACACTAACAATAATTAGCAATCTCAACCAAGAGGATAAATATCACCATAAATTCAATTCTTCATTTCGTTACGAAATCAAAACAAAGTTTGAGCCTAGCTTTAGTTACATATCATCATCTACATCAATGACTTCACACAAAATACAAAATACATTGGATGCTCAAGTTTGATATGCTGCTAAAGCTACTTAAAAGTTATCAAACTAACTTAATCACTAAATGTAGCTATCTTGGAGTTTGTCTAATTTCCTTGCAAGGATCAACGATCTTCTCGTTCTGCACTTGAGGAGTGAAAATAGTGGGGCCATTGACAACGAGCCACATAATCAAACATATATACATACCAATATGCAAACATCTATATCTCATTTTACTCTAACCATTTAATCATCCACAATTGTAGCTCAAAACTCAAAGTTAAAGAAGTTACCACATAACACATATCATGTTGAATTCATCAACAAAACATAATCACTCAAATGCATCATGCTTGACAATTCAAAGATGCAATGCACAACAAATGGCTCGAGAGTTCTATGGATTGAAATGAAAAAATCGAAGTTTACACCATGAACAAAATGAGTCCATTCTTTGGATCTCATATGCCACAAGTAGGCAGCAGGGAGAAGGCTTAGTTAATGTGCACGTGATGAATGATATGGTTTCTCTTTTTCCCAAACACAAACAAATTCCATGTTCAATTAAATTCATCACATATATTCATTCTCATGCATCTCATGCTTTTCTTCTTTTTCGAACATACAAAATGTCATGGCATCTTTCAAGGCATGACATGTTAATATATCATATTGCAGTTTCCAACATTCACAACAATTCAATTTCAACCAATTAAGCATATATACATACAAGTAAACAAATTTCACATTCACATAATAACTATAAACATATTACCCACCTAAATTTTTTGGGAAATCCAATTCAATTGTGCCTTTCCTCTTGTTCTTGCGTAAGATTTCCTTGGTTCCCTAACACAAACCAATTTCTCATATTCAACCCAAATTCAAATGAAAATTCATAAAACTTCAATAATAAAAATTGCTAAATTTGAGTTTAAACTTAACCTACTCATAGTCTATCTAGGTTAGAAAGACCAAAACCTAATCCAAAGACCCACAAAAATCGAAAATGGTTCCCTTCTTTCTTCCAACACAAACTCATTATCTCTCTAATCCCTTTTGTTTTTCAAGCAAAAAGGAAAGATGAAGATTGATACCTCTAACAAGCTTGATTTCTCTTCTTTCCATGTTTTCTTCTTCTTTTCTGGCTTCCCCCATGATTTTCTTCTTCTTCTTTCTTCTCCCACATTTTTCTCTCTTCTTTCTCTCTTCTTAAGATTTTTCTCTCTTATTTTCCCTAGCTTCCATGATTCTTGTCTCTTCTCCTTCTAATTCAAGACAATTTTTTGTCTTATTCTTCCAAAATTACCCCTCATTTCCTCTGTTCTTCCAATTTTACCCTTCTTTTGTTTTTTTATGACCATTACCCTAATTTAATTCTAACATCTCTATTTAATAACTCTAATGCCTACTTATTCTCACTAAATTAATAGATTGAATTCTAAAAATAAATAAACAATTTAATAATTAAATAACCATACATAACTAAATAAATGATAAAAATTGGAAGCCCTACAATTCTCCTCCCCTTAAAAAAATTCGTCCTCAAAATTCTTACCTGAGTTTGCAAGAAAGTATGGATACTTCTCCTTTATGGCTTCCAAAGGCTCCCATGTTGCCTCCTCTCTTGTATGGTTCTTCTATAAAACTTTAATCAGCTTCACTGTCTTGTTTCTCAAGACCTTTTCCTTCGAATCTAGGATCTCCACTGGTTGTTATTCATAAGTCAAATCCTCCCTTAATAGAATCTCTAAAGGTTGAACTATGTGTGAAGGATTTGATCAGTATTTTCTCAACATCGATACATAGAAGACATTGTGAATCTTAGATAACTCTAGTGGTAAAGCTAACTTATAGGCTAAAGGCTCAATCTTCTCAATAATCTCACCTATGTATCTTGGACTGAGCTTGCCCTTCTTACCAAATCTCAAAACTCCTTTCCATAGAGAACCTTTAAGAAACACTTTGTTTCACACTTCAAATTCGATCTCCTTTCTATATGCATCCATATAGCTCTTGATTCTGTTTTGAGCTACTTTAAGTCTCTATTTCACAAATTTAATCTTATCAACTGTAACTTGTACTAACTCAGATCTTAAAAGTCTCCTTTCACCTTCCTCATCCTAACAAATAGGAGTTCTGCACCTCCTACCATACAAGGCTTTATAAGGTGCCATTTAAATTCCTAAGTGGTAGGAATTATTGTAAGCAAACTCAATTAAAGGCAGATAATCATCCCATAAGCATCTGAAGTCCATAACACAAGCTCTTAATATTGTCTCCAATGTTCAAATTGTCCTCTCTGATTGGCCATCGGTTTGTGGATGGATGTGCTAAAGTGTAACTTAGTTCCCAAAGCCTCTTGTAAGCTTTCCTAGAATCTGGAGGTGAATCAAGGATCTCTATCCAAGACTATAGAACTTGAAATCCCATGAAGTTTGATTATTTCATTTATATATTTCCTGGGCAAAGTATTTAGGGAATATGCTTGCCTAATTGGCAAGAAATGTGCTCACTTGGTTAGCTGGTCAACAATCACCCATATTACATCATGCTTCCTACTAGTCCTTGGCAATCCCATCAAGAAATCCATTGTAATCTTTTCCCATTTTCATTCAGGAATCGACAAAGGTTTACACTTACCAATAGGTGCTTGATGTTCTGTTTTAACTTGCTGCATGTTAACCATTTTCTAGCATACTCCGCAACATATTTCTTCATTCCTTTCCACCAAAAGCGTTCTTTCAAATCTCTATACATTCTTGTACTCCTCAGCTGCATTGCATAAGGAGCATTGTGTGCCTCATCAAGAATCTCATCTTTCAGGTCTAACGTGTCTGGAATACATAATCTTTTACCTACCACTATCAATCCATCTTCTTTTATCTCTATTTCAAAGGGTTTACCACTTTTAATCTCTTCTCTGAACCTACTCAAGTACTCATCCTATTCCTGCAATTCCTTAATCTTAACATTCAACCTTGGCCTTACTCTAAAATTAGCCAATACACAACCAGATTCGACTTGCCTCAATGTCACCTTAAGTCTGGCTAATTCTTCCAACAAAGGAAGATATACCGTCTCTATAGTAGATTTTCTACTCAATGCATCCGCTACTATATTAGCTTTCCCTGAGTGGTAGTCTATCATTAAGTCATAATCCTTTAATAGTTCTAACCACCTTCTTTGCCTTAGATTTAACTCTTTTTTGGCTTATCAAATAGTTAAGACATATAAGTAATGTCTATATGTCTTTAATGCAAAAATTATGGCAGCTAAATCTAAGTCAAGCGTTGGATAATTTATCTCATAAGTTTTCAATTTCCTAGAAGCATAAGCAATCACCATATCTCCTTGTACCAACATACATCCCAATCCCTTCCTCAAAGCATCACTATATATTATATATCCATCACTACTAGAAGGCAAGGTCAAAATTGGTGCAATTGTGAGCCTATTCTTCAATTCCTCAAAAATTTTCTGGCACTCTTCTGCCCACACAAACTTTTAATTCTTCCTTGTTAATTTGGCAAGTGGTGTCATTATCATAGAAAAGCCCTCTATAAATCTTCTGTAATATCTAGCTAAACCCAAGAAACTCCTCAATTTTGCTATATTCTTAGGTGCTTCCCATTTCACAATCGCTTCTATTTTTCTCAGATCCACATGCACTCCTTTTTTTTAAATTACATGTCCAAGAAACACCACTTCCCTTAACCAAAATTTGCATTTATCAAATTTGGCATACAACTTTTCCTTCCTTAATGTTTCCAAGGCAATCCTTAAGTGTTCCTCATGCTCATTATCACTCTTAGAATAAACCAATGTGTCATCAATAAAGACTATGAAAAATCGGTCTAAGAATGGCTTGAAGACAATATTCATTAAATCCATGAAGGCTGTAGGTGCATTTGTTAGTCCAAAGGCCATAATTAAGAAGTCAAAATGTCCATACCGTGTTCTAAAAGTAGTTTTTGACACATCGGACTCTTTTATCCTCAACTGGTGATAACCCGATCTCAAGTCTATCTTAGAAAAGACCTTTACCCTTTGCATTTGATCAAACAAATCATCTATGCATGGAAGCGGATATCTATTCTTAATAGTGATATGATTAAGCTTCCTATAATCCACACACATTCTCCATGATCCATCTTTCTTCTTTACAAAAAGAACTGGAGCTCCCCAAGGGGAAAAGCTAGGTATAATGTACCCTTTCTTCAATAACTCTTCTAATTACTCTTTAAGCTCCTTTCCGGAGCCATTCTATAAGGTGGAATCGAGATAGGTGTAGTACCTGGAAGAAGCTCAATGGGAAACTCAATTTTCCTAGGTGGTGGTAGTCCTGGTAATTCCTTTGGAAAAATATCCGAGAATTTCATCACCACAGGAATATCTTCTAACTTTCTTCCATCTACCTTCATGTCTACCACATATGCCAAGAATGTTTCACATCCTTTCCTCTTCATTTTCTCTACTGTCAGAGCTGAAATAATTCTAGGCGAACTTACTTTCCTGTCCCACCATAAGCATTATTTTTCTACCTTTGTCCAACTCGAACTTCACTATCTTATGTTTGTAATCTAAATTGGCATTATACTTCTCTAACGTATCCATGTCCAAAATCACATCTAATCCTCCCATCTTCAATGGCATTAAATTCACCACTAATTGTTCCCTACCAATAAATATGTCAGAATCTCTATAAACTTAAATAATAATAATATACTGGCCGATTAGAGTACTAACCATCAAAGGAGTATCTAATGGGCTCAAATTTCTACCATGCACAATTCTACTTGACAAAACAAAAGAATGGGTAGACCCCAGATCAATCAAAACAATAACATCATCATGTAATTTAACCGTACCATTCATAACTTCCAAAGAAGTTTTTGAATCCTTCCTTGTCATTGCGAACACTTTAACTGGTGCTTATGCCCTCAGTCTCCCTGGAGAATTCACTTTCTGTGTTTCCTCAGAACTTCTCACTTCAGTTGCAATCTTGTATCCCACAATCTCAGCCCTCTTTGAAGCTTGCATCTAAGTTCCCTCTCTTCTTGCATATTGCGGGCACTCTCTAGCCATGTGCCTTTTCTCTCCACAGTTGAAACAAGTTCCATTCAGCCGATAACATTCTCCTTTATGAAACTTCCTACAATGATCACACTTAGGAACGAAGGGTTTATCCCCCTCTCCCCTTCTACCGCCTCCAGCCATTGAGGCTTGATGAGAGACAGTTCTCACCTGTCTTGATCTGCTTGCACTGCTAGTCCTCCCCTCAGACTGTACAGGAAAAGTCCTAGCACTCCTCTCGGACATAGGAACACCACCTCCCCTCTTAAACTGTTCTCTTCCTTTTCTCTTTTTATTCACTACACTCTTAATGTTCTCCGCATTCTCAACCCTTAATGCTGCTTCCACTAGCTATTGAAAATCACATAAATTTTGTGCCACCACTTTCTATCTGATGGCCAAATATAGTTCCACTTCAAACCTTCGACACCTCTCATCATCAACTCAGCTGCGTATCGAGATAGTTGTGTAAATCTATGCTCATATTCACTTACCGTCATCTCCCTCTGGTTGAGGCGCAAAAACTCTCTCTGCTTCTGCTGAATATACACTTTAGACAAATACTTCTTCTTATAGGTAGCTAGAAAGTCTTTTCACGCCAACACTAGAGGCTTACTCTGGCTCCTTGGCACACTTTTCCATTAATCTAGGGCATCTCCTTGTAACAAGATGGCAGCATACTTAACCTTCTCATCATCCTCATAGTCCATTTGCTCCAATACCCATTTCGTCTTCCTCATCCATGTCTTAGCTTCTACTAGGTTAGGGTCCCATAAAAGTCCACTGTCCTATACTTCCTTAACTTATCAAATTGTTTTCCTTTCTTAGCTGGGGCAGGAGCAGAAACCTGCAGCATCTGACCCATGGCTTGGACAAAAGCTTGAGCAAAGGATTAGAACAACCTAAGGTCCAAAGGAGTAGGCACTTGCTCTTGCGAAAGAGGTTCCTCTTGCATCTGTGAGTGAAAGGGTTCACTACTCTACCCTACTGAAGCCTCAGCATTCTTTAAGGCTCTAGACTCATCCATGCCCTCCTCTCTTAGTAGACGGTTAGGTACAACCGATCCTTGCAAAACTCCTTATGTCCTTCTACGAGGTGGCATCTTACTCCTTCAATTGAAACACTAACGATTAGCTTATGTTTCATTTTAATCTTATTTCCTACATGTATGCATGATATGCATGTCACTTAATGCAACCAATCAATTCAACAATGCAAACAATTTATCACACATCATAATAACTCATATCACTATGTATTCTAAGCCTAGGAATCCTAATAAGCCAAAGCTCTGATACTAAAAGATGTTTGATCCCGTTTTCGAAGTCTAACTCTGGAATATCATAAGATGTGAGCGTATTACCCTGTAGGGTTATCTCAATGAACTCTCATTAGCCATCATCAATTCATCTTCATTCTCACAATATCCCAAACATTTCCTATTTGATCAATGGATATACGACAATCCCTTCTTATGTTTGTGTCCTTAAACATCGCCCTAACATATCACTCATTTGTGTTTTCTCTACTAAGTACATTTCGAGTTCCATTCAAGCCTAAAATGTATTAAAGAAAAGCATTGATGAGCCCATAATTTATAATTGTACCTGTTTTGGAACAATAAGCATGACTTTCAGTAGAGATGTCAGATTAAGGTCATTTTAGGACAATTTTGAAGAGGACTTCTAGACCTACAACTTTTGTGAAGAACTAAAAGAGAGATTTTACCTCCAAAAGGGTCAAAATTGTAATTTACTATAGTTGTCCCGTATATGTTTGTTAAACAGACATTCATCTCCACCTAAAGGACATAGACGGGCTTGGGGGTGCTTTCCAGACCTAAAAAGATCCGTTTAACGGACATAAACTGAGTTGAAGACATTTTTAGACCTAAGAAGGTCCATTTAACGAACCTAAAGTTTGTCTTTGGTGACACCTAAACCCCTCCAAATCCTTTCCAATGGTTTTTACATCCATTCTAACATCACGTTCACTCATAATCTTCCTAAATTCAACTCTTCTAGTGCAATATCACTTCATATCAATTCAGCTACTAAATGTACATCCAACCTTTCAACATAACATACTATTCCAACACTAACAATAATTGACAATCTCAACTAAGAAGATAAATATCGTCATAAACAAAAGAACTTCTTCAATTCTTCATTTCATTACGAAATCAAAACAATGTTTGAGCCTAGCTTTAGTTACATATCATCATCTAGATCAATGACTTAACACAAAATACAAAATACATTGGATGCTCATGTTTGATATGCTGCTAAAGCTACTCAAAAGTTATCAAACTAACTTAATCACTAAATGTAGCTATCTCAAAGTTTGTCCAATTGTCTTGCAAGGATCAACGATCTTCTCATTCTACACCTGAGGAGTGAAAATAGTGGGTTGAGATACAAAGCTCAATGGCTAATATATTTATAGCCATTGACAATGAGCCACACAATCATACACACACACACACACACACGCACGCACACACACACACACACACACGCACACACACACACACACACACATATATAACATCTATATCTCATTTTACTCTAACCATTCAATAATCCACAATTGTAGCTTAAAACTCAAAGTTAAAGAAGTTATCACATAACATATATCATGTCAAATTCATCATCAAAACATAATCACTCAAATGCATCATGCTTGACAATTTAAAGATGCAGTGCACAACAAATGGCTCGAGAGTTTCATGGATCAAAATGGAAAAACTGAAGTTTACACCATGAACAAAATAAGTCCATTCTTTAGTTCTCATATGTCACAAGCAGGCAGCTGGGAGAAGGCTTAGTCAACATGCACGTGACGAACGAAATGGTTTCTCTCTTGCTTAAACACAAACAAATTCTATGCTCAATTCAATTCATCATATATATTCATTCTCATGCATCTCATGCTTTTCTTCTTTTTCGACTAGACAAAATGCCATGGTATCTTTCAAGGCATGACATGTTAACACATCATATTGTAGTTTCCAACATTCACAACAATTCAATTTCAACCAATTGAGCATATACACATACAAGTAAACAAATTGCCCATTCACACAATAACTATAAACACATTACCACCTAAATTGTTTGGGAAATCCAACTCAATTGTGTCTTTCCTTTTGCTCTTGGGTAAGATTTCCTTAGTCCCTTAACACAAACCAAATTCTCATATTCAACCCAAATTCAAATGAAAATTCATAAAAATTCAATTATAAAAAATTGCTAAATTTGAGTTTAAACTTATCCTACCCATAGTCTATCTAGGTTAGAAAGACCAAAACCTAGTCCAAAGACCCACAAAAATTGCAAATTGGTTCCCTTCTTTCTTCCAACACAAACTCATTCTCTCTCTAATCCCTTTTGTTTTTCAAGCAAGAAGGAAAGATGAAAATTGTTACCTCTAACAAGCTTGATTTCTCTTCTTTCCACGTTTTCTTCTTCTTTCCTAGCTTCCCCCGCAATTTTTCTTCTTCTTCTTTCTTCTCCCATGTTTCTCTCTTCTTTCTCTCTTATCATGATTTTTCTCTCTTATGTTCCCTAGCTTCCATGATTCTTCTCTCTTCTTCTCCTAATTCAAGACAATATTTTGTCTTGTTCTTCCAAAATTACCCCTCATTTCCTTTGTTCTTCTAAATTTACCGTTCTTTAGTCTTTTATGACCATTACCCTAATTTAATTCTAACATATCTATTAATTAAATTAATGGACTCAATTCTAAAAATAATTAATTAATTAATTAATTAATTAAACCATAAATAACTAAATAAATAATAAAAAATTGGGGCCCAACACTGATACTGTCCCTATGTTGAAGAAACTTATGATATTTGCTATGTTTTTCATAATTTAGAAGGTGATATGGAATTATTTTTGATGATATGGAAACTAGAGACATAGGGGAACAAATGTTTAGAAGACTTCAGAACCTAACTTGAATGTTTGATATGTGAAAATTAAGGAACAAGTGGAGGCATGGTTAAATGAAGAGAAAAACAGCATGGTAAATGGAGACAAAAATAACATGTATATCCATGTCTTATGAATTTTATTCAATGGGTATTAATTGGCAGCATGTAGATGCTATATATATGACTTAATGGTTGTTCAATGGCAACATGTATAGTATACATAGTTCAATGGTTCAATGTAAAGAAAACAGTATGTATATACTATGTACGTTATTTAAATGGATAGAAGACAACATTTATAAATCATGGAAGTTGTTAAATGGTTGAATGAAAAGAAGAAAAAAATTTAATCTTACTAAATGATAATATTTTGGCTAAGCCCTTTGTTATAAAATTTGTAAAACAAGGTGGTAAATTATGGATATACTTGGCAGGTTTTAGGAACCCTTCAGGGGTCTCCCTCATAGCTGAGTAAGACCATAAAGTTTTTTCGATCACTGTAGACTCGAGACTAATAAAAGAAAAGCACTAAACATGTGAGGGCAGTTTACAATAAATGGCAAATAGTGAGTGTGTATTTAAATTGATTTGTTAAAATGATTTTTACCTTACTATGAAAAGTATGTTTATGAATAATTCCATTGGTGCTACTACTTGGATTTAAAAGTTAATCTTCATGAGATTTACATATACTTTGATTTAGCATTGAATTGAGTTTTGAATGACCTTAGAAACTAACGAGATGTACATTCGCTTTGAATTGTCATTTAATTGAAATTTGCATACGCTTTGAATTGGCATAGAAATGAATTTTGAATATGTTTTTAATTGGTATTGAAATAAGGCGTGCTTATGTATTAATTGTGATTTAGCCTATAGTATGCCATTAGGTCTTTAAACATACTATTTTATCAATTAGAGTACATCCTAACGTGCATGGTGGTTTTTGGGGGGCATCTGTCACTAATATGGGTGGTGTTGTGTTTGTTAGTATATCCTGTAAGTTACCCTCTGCACGTATGGAGTATATATTGTGCTAGCACTGTTACGAGTAAGTGATGCAGAACCAGCTCCGTAACTATTGATTTATATGTAGTGCTAGCATCGTTATGGGTAAGCGATGCAGAACCAACTTTATAACAATCGATATATAGAGGTTAACTAGGCATGGGTAAGCGATGTAGAATGTAACATCCCACCTCCGATGGGAAGGGTAGACTAGTAATTTGAAAAGGGCTAGAGTGTTTAGATTGTTGTGCAATATACATGCATATTCTTCCACGTGAATAGTGAAATATTTGCACATGAAAATGACTGTACATGCATTCATGACATTTCCTGGTATCTGTGCCTAAATGTGATTTGGTTGTGAAAAAAATGGTATTTGTGCTTGAAAAATAAACTGGAGTGATTTTTGTATGTTTTACATTTTTGGGGCATTTTGGGTATTTTTTTTGGGATTTTTCGGAGAAAATTTTTGGACCAGAAAAAAATCGCCAGGCGGCAGATGGATTGGTTTCCGGTACCGAAAATTTCTGTCCAATGATACTGGAATATTGGATAAATGATTTTGGGATTGAAATTGGAGCCATTGGAATTGGATGGATTATAAATAAAGTATATTAGGGTTTCTTTTATTAAATGAGAGTAATGGAAGTTTTGTCTTTTTGGAAGTTTTGTCTTTTTCTTATTAAAATGACAAGTGTCTTTATCATTAAATGTTCT
>JAOTIZ010000202.1:26723822-26739856 GCA_027123425.1 Erythroxylum panamense
TATATAAGAGATTAAATAAATTTATTTAATTAAAAATAATTTATCTTTAAGTTTTATCTAAAATGTAATTATTATCATTGATAAAAATATCACTACATTAACATTAACAATCAAACAAGTTTTTGTTTTATTTAAAAGAAAAATAAAACAAAAAACTGAAAACAGAAAAAAAAAATTACAATAAAAAACAGAAGTAGAACTAAACGGCCCCTTAATTCACGTGCTTTAAATATTTTAAACTCAGGATAAGGAAAATAAATATTTCCATATATGTTAAAGTTTGAATAATGATAAATAAATCAATTATTGAGTTGTTTCTATTTGGGACAATTCTTTATGGGACATACCTTACCTTTATTTTAAGATAAAAGTAATTTGTTCTTTTAGTATAAAATTATAAATAGTTAATCCAAAATCTTTTGCAGATAGATGAATTTTATAAACTAAAAAGATGTGAAGAAATAAAAAAAAAGATATAGATACAATTTTACTTATCATAATTTAAAATTACAAAATAGTAAGGTTATATTTTACTATTTTTAAACCATAGGACTACTTTTTAAAAATAAGTGAAATTAGTGTGGAAGAATTAAAAATGGGAAAATGAGAAAAAAAAAAAGCAAAAGGAAAATATTAACATTGTTTGCAAATTGCAAGTTGTGCTCTTGATCAGGACAGGTGGCCGAAATTAAGGCAATCGTGGTACTTTATTAGCTAGAAATAATTCGGCTTAATAAAAACGCTACGCGGTAGTACATGGTCTGCTCGTATTGCTCTTTGTTTTAGCTACGTTTCGTTTGAGAGGTATTAGGATTTAGTGAGTAAAGTAAGATTATGAGTGCCGGGGGCTGTTCTATCTAATTAACCGTAGACGAAAAGAAATCGAGAGTTGCCCTCCTCTTTTTGATACAAACAAAAGAGTGAACTATATCTTCACATCTTTCTTTCCTTCGATATTTTTCGGCAAACACAAAGCCAAAGCCTTGCTCTTCATACTCTGCACGATTCAGATCCATATATATTATATTCCAAATTATCTCCTTTTCAGGTACTCACTCCGCAAAATCTTTTACGAGAGAAACCCTAACAATCCCTCCTCTTTCCTTTTCGATTATTCTGATTTTCCATTTAAAATGGTGCTTCACATTCTGGGTTTACTTCTTAGAGTTTTTGTTTGTGACTACTTGTTTTTAGTTTCTACTTTCTGATTAGTTTTCATTTTCTTCCTAATCCCTTTCGCTCTTTTACGTTTGGATTTTATAATATGTTATGTATCATAAAGTTGCCAATAATCTGCATCATAGACTTAATTTCCTTTTCATTTCTGTTTTTCGTGTCTAATAAGTTTTTATCTTCTTCAGGATCAACTGCTTTTGGTTGGGCCTTCGTGATTGTAAATTACCATGTTTGGCTCCACCAACCGTAAGTTTTTTTGAATTATCGGCTTTATGCTCTGTATTTTTGTACAAGTATTTGGAAAGCTGTGAAGCTGCTTTTCTTATTTTCTTACTTTCATTTATTGATCGGTGTTGTTGTGATGTTTTTTCCCCCTTTCTTTGCCACTGTTGCATCTTCATTCATGTGAATGAACTACTTCTATTGTTGTTAAGTAGAATGAACTTTGAACTTAATGTTTCGTGGTACAGTGATTCCATTGCTTTCATTTAATGATTGTTGTTTTCTTGTTCTTATAACTCTATGTCAAGTATATGCTAAACCTTTGAAATTATCTTAAACAGCTTTTGGGCAGTCATCTGCTAGCCCATTTGGGTCCCAATCACCTTTCGGTCAAACAAGTAATACAGCAAATAATCCTTTTGCTCCTAAACCATTTGGTAGTACAACTCCTTTTGGCTTGCAAACTGGGGGTTCCATATTTGGGAGCACCTCGACTGGTGTGTTTGGTGCTTCACAGGCTTCATCACCCTTCTCTTCTACAACTGCTTTTGGTGCTTCATCATCACCAGCTTTTGGTGCTTCATCATCACCAGCTTTTGGAGTGTCCTCAACACCTACTTTTGGTGGTAAGCATAGCTGTTAGTTTAGT
The DNA here is from genome assembly GCA_027123425.1 of Erythroxylum panamense. Lineage (NCBI taxonomy): Eukaryota > Viridiplantae > Streptophyta > Magnoliopsida > Malpighiales > Erythroxylaceae > Erythroxylum > Erythroxylum panamense. The sequence goes on from JAOTIZ010000202.1 coordinate 26,725,870, forward strand.
AGCACTCTGTACTTTTTTTTGCTACATTTTGTACATGTAACTGATTCTGTAGTAAATTACTGTGAATTTGTTTGTCTTGTTAACATGTGATTTAGGTAGTTTGTGCAAACAAACTTATAGCATACTCAGGTTTGTTATGTATCTGTATATTTTGATTGTTTAATGCCCATATCTTCTACAGTATGATTTTTATTCTTTATTTTCTTTTGGTATACCAAACTTAGCATTGCAACCAGCTCAAGCCTATTCTCGTTTATGTCGAGCTGATTCATAGGTTGTCTGCTTCATCAGGGTTTTATGTGTAATTTCTTATGGATTTTTCTGTGTGATTCTTTTCTGCTTCCTGTGTAGCACTGAAACTTTGGTCTGGAGTCATTTCTTTATGTGTCAGTGACTTGGTCTGATTAGATGCTTGTTGGAATTTAGAGTGATGATTTATTTTAACAGTTGGTTGTTTTTTCTTTTTATAGGATCTTCTCTTTTTGGCCAAAAACCTGTTTTTGGAGGCTTTGGGTCCACTAGTCAAAGTACTCCTTTTGGAACAACTACTCAGCAATCACAGCCTGCATTTGGTAGCAATTTATTTGGTTCGACCTCACCTTTTGGTGCATCTAGTCAGCCTACATTTGGAGCCAGTAGTACTCCTGGTTTTGGGTCAACAACCACCACAACTTTTGGTTCAAGCAGTACTCCATTTGGTGCTAGCAGCAGTGCAGCTTTCGGTGCGACGAGTGCTCCAGCTTTTGGTGCTACTAGCACTCCAACCTTTGGTGCTGCTACAACTCCAGCTTTTGGTGCAACCAGCACTTCCACTTTTGGTGGCACAAGTACCCCAGCATTTGGCTCTGGAGCAAGCCCAGCATTTGGAGGTACAGGTACGTCAGTATTTGGGTCAGGTGGAGCATTTGGAGCTTCAAGTGCCTCTCTTTTTGGGTCATCCAGTACCCCTGCCTTTGGAGCTTCCAGCACTCCTGCTTTTGGAGCTTCCAGCAATCCTGCCTTTGGAGCTTCCAGCACTCCTGCATTTGGTTCTTCAAGCAGTCCTGCCTTTGGGGCTTCCAGTACCCCTGCCTTTGGGGCTTCTAGTACTCCATCATTCAGCTTTGCCTCAGGTCCAGCTTTTGGCCAATCAAGTTCTGCATTTGGGAGCAGCTCCTTTGTAAGCAGTCCAACACCTTTTGGTGGCCAGGGTTCTCCATTTGGTGAGCTATCTTAAATGTCCATGTAATTTTTACATGACTTTTAATGAAGCCTCTTTTAGGATTTGAGTATTGTCATGAGAAAAGGAAGAGGGTTTCCCAATGGATTATTATTTACTTTATAAATTTTCTTGTGAACTGATATGCAGGACCTTCGGCTGCTACTCCAACTTTTGGAAGCAGTGGGTTTGGGCAGTCAACATTTGGAGCTCAACGTGGAGGAAGCAGAGTGGCACCTTACACACCAACGACTGAGACTGAAAGCAGTGGTGGGCAGCCTGGGAAGTTAGAGTCAATTTCAGCCATGCCTGTCTATAAGGATAAGAGCCATGAAGAACTTAGATGGGAAGATTATCAGTTGGGAGATAAAGGTAGCTGCTCATAAATAATTCATCTCTCTCTCTCTCTCTCTCTCTCTATATATATATATACAGACACATATATCATATGTATGTATAATTTGATGTTGCAAGAATGATGATACTCAATGCTGATTTTAATAATTTAATTGCAGGTGGACCAACTCCTCCTGGTCAAGCTGCTGGTAGTATCGGTTTTGGCATGTCCACAGTATCATCAAATCCTTTTGCCCCTTCAACATCGTTTGGTCAATCATCTGCCAGTCAATTCAGTAGTATATCAACAAATCCCAACCCATTTGCTTCAAAACCTCCTGGTTTTGGAGTTTCGACCACATCTGCATTCAATACTTCACCATTTGGATCTTCATCCAGCCCATTTCCATCGGCCTCATTTTCTTCCGCATCTACTACTGCATTTGCTGGCAGTACATCTCCGTCCATGTTTGGCACATCAAGCACATCTACTTTTGGTTCAACTTCTACTCTTTTTAATTCTACTGCTGCTCCAGGAACTGCCTCACCATTTCCTAACATGTTTAGTAACACTCAGCCTTCTCTCTCGTTTGGGTCCACTACACCTGCACTTGGGCAGACAGGTTCCGCATTCGGACAGAACACTACCCCATCCTTTAATCCACCAAATTTATTCAACAGTCCTTCTACTGGATTTGGAGGCCTTTTCTCAAGCACTCCGTCCTTGGTTCCTTCAAGTAACCCTTCAGGGTTTGGACCAACAACTGTAAGTTGCTTTTGAATCTATATAACTACTCACCGTTTTTTGGATATTCTTTTGCATCCTATTAGTTTGCTGGGTTTTAGATATTAGGAAAAGGCTTATTGTTTCTGTTGGATAGTAGAATCTTGCCTATTTCACTTCAAGTCACAGAAACGTCTTTGTAAAAATACAAAGAGAATGTTGCGTACATTATGACCCTCCCTAGACTCCCGCAAAGCTGGGAGCCTTGTGCATTGCATACATTGACTTTATTCTAGGAAAAGGTTTCCGATCAATATAAAGTACAGAAGTCGACAGAAAACTTGCAAATGGAGAGATGTTGCATATCATAACCCATTTCTAGTTCTTGGCATGGTTGGAATTAGTTTCCCATGCATGTAAATGCATGTGTGGCCTTTATTACTTTTTTGATATTGGTGTTAGATAGATTTGATTACTAATGATCTTTCTGTAATTTTCAGTCTTCTGCTTTTCAACTACCTCAACCATCCCAATCTACTGGTGCTTTTGGCTTTAGCAATACTGGTCAGACATTATCAGGTACTTAGTTTTTAGTTTTCTTTATTGACATATATCTTCACTTAATGATTCTTATGTTCGTAGTAAATAGTACTGACTTTAGTTCACTGTCTTTTCCAGCTGGTACAAGTGGCTTTGCTGGTGTATCTGGAATCTTTGGTCAGAGCAATTTCGGACAATCGTATGTATTGGATTCTGAAGTCTGATTAGCCAAATATATTCCCTCTGCATATGATGTATATTAAATTGCATGAAATGTAGTATAAGTTGTCCATTTTTTATGCATTAGTTGAGGCTAAATACACCATAACACTCACTATGATTATGCTTAAAAGGCCTGCAACTCAGAACTCTGTTGCCTTACAATCCATGCCTGTCACAAATCCATTTGGGACACTCCCTGTAATGCCACAAATGTCTATTGGTCGAGCTGGAACTTCCCCTTCAGTTCAATACGGGATCGCAAGCATGCCTGTGAGTACTATTTTTTTCTCATTTTTTCTTGACCATTTATGAATGCCTGGTATGTAGCTATTGTTTTAAGTATTTGTGTTTGTCAATATCTAATTTTTTCATATTTAGTTGAGACTGAAATAATTGTTGTTTGTCAGATTGTCGACAAGCCTGTTCCTGTTAGAATATCATCTTTGTTGACTTCTCGGCACCTGTTGCAAAGAAGAACTCGGTTACCTGCAAGGAAATATAATCCCAAACTCGACAGTCCAAAGGTGAGGATTTAATCCCTCAGAGTAGCTTATTGTTCTGTTAATTTAAGACACTTAAGTAATAGAAATTCTGTAATTTAATTTCTTTTTAATATTGTACTGCTTTCAGGTTCCATTTTTTAGTGAGGAAGAAACACCCAGTACACCAAAGGCGGATGCTCTCTTCATTCCTAGGGAAAATCCAAGAGCGTTGGTCATCCATCCTACAGACCAGTTACCTTTGAGGGCAAGTGCAGATAAAATGTCTTTAAGAAAGGATGCATCTTCTCAATTGCTCGAGAACGGTGATTTTTTAAACTTTTGAAGTTGTAAGCTATTGCCGTTGTCATGCCTGGTTTGTTTCTGCCATGTTTGTGTTTAAGTGACCTGGTTTCCATTATAATGTTGGCCATCTCAATGTGCACAATATATGCTGAGTGATCTGCGCTGTCATTTTATTTCTTTCATAAGTTTTTATGTCATGCAGATTTTATATTTTGAATTTAATACTCTTGTTCATTCAAGAAATCAATTTATAGTTCGTAGTATCTTAATTTGATTTATGTTTGCAGGTAATTCCACAAAACCATTGGATGCTTCTCCATTGGGAGGTTCTAGTGCTGGTGGGGAAAAGAGTAAGGACTTTGTTTACTCAGTTTTCTGTCCTGCAATTAACTTATATTTGTTGCACTCTTTCCATCACCCTTTGCTAAAGCTCCTTTTTCATGCTCTGCTTGTATTACTTAATAATAGTTGTTAAGATTTCCAAGTAACCAGGTTTCTGATGGATTTGCCACATTAGATGTTAGGATCTATTTATTGACCATTGAAGTCTTTAACACTTAACTGTCCTGAGTTGTCAGTGCTGGTTTCATACTTGATTTACCCACTCTTGGATACTGGTACACCCTTGTTCAGTGGTCTTGCTTGTGTGGTAAAAGCTTATGAAGATGGTTCAGTTTTCTGGTTTTTCTACCCAAGGTGAAGAGTTACCTGAATGTATAAAATACTTTGTTATGTGATTCCTGCTAGTCTTTGACAAAAACAAGAATTTTATGCTTAGAGCGCATCTCAAGCCCAAATCTGAATTAAGTGAAGAAATGGTCCTTGTCTAGTGTTGGTTTCTATTGAAGATGCGGAATTTGGTGCAATTTTCTGCCTGTTTATCCTTGTATATGTTGTCTTTTGCAGAGAATTTTGTTGAAGATGGTATGTCCAAGGGGCGAGGTCATCATGCTAGACTCAACCAAAAACCTAACGGAGTCCAAGAGGACAACAGTATTCAAAGAGAGGACTCATATGTAGCAATTAGTGGCCCCAGAGCAGGGGAGGCTGCAATAGTGTATGAACATGGAGCTGACATTGAGGCTCTAATGCCAAAGCTCAGGCGCTCAGACTACTACACAGAACCTCGAATCCAGGAACTCGCAGCCAAAGAAAGGGCTGAGCCTGGCTATTGTTGTCATGTCAAGGATTTTGTTGTTGGACGACATGGGTTTGGCCACATTAAGTTTTTGGGTGAGACAGATGTCCGGTGTCTTGATCTTGAATCTCTTGTTCAGTTTAACAATCGGGAAGTGATTGTTTACATGGATGACAGCAAAAAACCACCGGTTGGAAAGGGTCTCAATAAGCCAGCTGAGGTTGTTCTTCTCAACATCAAGTGTTTTGACAAAAAGACAGGGCGTCAATATACGGAAGGCCCCAAAATTGAGAAATATAAGGAGATGCTCCAGAGGAAGGCTAAGGACCAAGGTGCTGAATTTGTATCGTATGATCCTGTGAAAGGAGAGTGGAAGTTTAAGGTTAAGCATTTCAGCAAGTACATGCTGGAGTATAATGAAGAAGCAGAGTGGGAAACAGAGGCTATTGGACTTTGTTGAAAATGCTACTTGGCGTCAAAGATGTACTGTGCATTAAGGAGGATTTTTCTTTTCTTGTCTTATAGGGCTCATTAAGCAATGGCATATTTACTTCTAACCGAATCTGGATCACGTGGTTCATGTGAATGCTTAACCAAGAGTTCTGGCCCTAAACATATTTGATTGCTGCTTTTGTTTGTTCACTGTTTTGAGATGTTATTTTCTTTGTTCTTAGCATACTTTGTAATCCCTGCAGTTGTAACATGTAGACATGGGCAGGAAGATACATGAATTTTTTGTTTTTGTTAATTCATTTCTCCATATTCAGAAAACTTGGCCATGAATGTCTACTTGAAATATTGTGAGATGTTTTGGTTCTTGCAAGAGTTCTCTCTTCTCACCAGAAGTTCTATCATGTCCATTTGTTTGCAAGAGTTCTCCTCTTATGAAAATACAAAGAATAGAGGGGAGAGAAGTAGAAAGAAGAATCTAGGAGACAAAGCAGAGAAAAGATAATAGCTATTTCATATATTTTTCATATCCTGAGGAATGGTTATACAGGTATTTTATATTACTCACAGTTAAAGCTTTATAAAAATAGCTGACAATTCATCCTATTTTAGAAAATCTTATTCAAGTAGGTGATATGAAAGTAGAGAGTGATTCCTTATTGTTCTGTTCTATAGTTACCACAGTAATGTTAAAATTCATGTTGCTTTGATGCTTTTCTTCGTCAACATTATTATCCATCTTTTTACTATTAATGCTGGTATTTTTTCAAGCAACTATTCCTTTTGATCGCATAAATTGATTAAACATTGCTTTAATTTTCTGCATCTATTTCTTACTTCGAATATGAGATTCCTTAATTTTTTTGGATATTTTCTTCAAACTTCTCAAACTTTTGATTCCAATCATCTTCTTTGCATTTATGGAACTTTTAGGGCAAGAATTGTAAAGCTCTGATACTATTTGTTATGAAAATTTGAAGAACAAAGGAGAGAAGAAAGAAAAAAGAATCCAAAAGGAGAGAGAGACAATAGTTAATTCATATATTTTTCATATCCCTAAAGAACAAGGGTATTTTATATTACCCACAATTGCATTTACAGCTATATAATTGTTGTATAAAAATATGTAACATTCTCACATTTGGCATTTGTTTGTATTTTCATTTGTCTACAAAAAGTTAAGTGATCTCCCTTTTATGCATCCCATTATTTCTATTCTTTTTTTAATTAGTTCATTGTTGCATTTTTTGACACATTTTAGCTTCTCTTGTTTTTAAGATAGTTAATTAGGTGACAAATAATTATAAGCTTAAAACTTTTTGGTAAATTTTCAAGAACAATTAAGTGATTATTAGCTCATTTTTTAAAAAATAAATAAATAGTTCTAGTAAATCTCTATAAACTCTATGACTCCTCCTCAGATTTTCTCTTTTTTTCATTATCTTCTCCGTTAAGTTAGTTTTTATATCCATCCTTTTGTCAAGAGACTACTAGTCTCCTCTTCCAAGCTTTCCTTTTTATCTTTGTAGTTTTTTTTAGCTCTCTCTTGTTTTGTTTCTTAGTTTCCTTAGAGTTCCTTATTGCCTCTCCCAGTCATTTTGCCTTTTTATAGTCAGTGAATCCTTTATTTATAATTTAAAATTCTCTCTCTTTTAGGTTGTTGGAGGAATTTTTTTTAGTCTTTTTGTTTTTTTCCTCGTGTATTTCCTTCTTTTTACTATTTTTCAAATAGTTTTTAAAAAATCTTTATCTTATCTTTGTCTATCTTTTTTCTTTTTTAAGTATAATGTCATCTAGTGTTTCTAAATTTGGTTAGTACTCTCTATCCTTTGACCCTTGTCTTCCTTTGCCATCTTACCCTTCCTCCTCCCATCCCTTATCATCTCTATTTCTCTTACTGACCTTTTAAACCTCTCTTCTCAATTCCTTCTAATAGATGTGTTGGAACCCCACCCTTGCGAGTCACGTGCCCTATGTCCTACGTGACATCTGGACGCACATCCCACAAGGGATGAATTCCACACCAGTGCCAAACCTCAACAAAAATACCTAAATCACACACTTCTAAACAGATTTGAAAATTTAAAAGTCTTGAGTCCTAAATTGAAAATTGATTCCTTCAGATAAGTTGTAATTTCATGTCTCTAGTTTATTCAGAACCAAGAATCACCTCATTCGAACCTCTATGGGTTGAGATATCACCATAATACGGAAGCATGTTCAGACTTTTTCAACTGATCCTCTCACTTTGATTCAATTCATCTTTTTTCAAATTAATCTCAAAATCTATAGATTTTTATAAAGAGGTAGAGGAATATCTTAGGAAACCAACGCTTCAAAAATCAGGTCAATCGGAGGTCGGACGGAAAAGTTATAAGCAAAAGAGTGGAGAGACGTCGGGTCAAAGGAGGAAAAGGGCCGCGTCGCCCTCGCGACGTGCACGGATGCGCGGCGTCACCCTTGTGACTCGAGCATGAAGGCGCGGAGTTGCCCTCGCAGCGCGACCTTCTAGGCTTTCTTTCTCTGACTACCAAACTTCCAAAATTCATATCTTTTGACCTAGAGCTCCAAAATTTGCAAATTTGGTATTAATGGAAAGTTAAAAAGAAGCTTTACAACTTCTATGAATGACTTAAAAACCAATTCGGCCTCTAAAGGAGTCAAAATCTACCTCAAAGTGGCTGCCTGAAAAATGTCATCCTAAACAGTAACATAACCTCTAAAAATCATATCTTTCAGCTCTATGGTCCAAAAATGGCACATCATACATCGTTGGAAAGCTATAAGGACGAGCTACAACTTTCATGAAAATAACTTTAGCTAAATCCACCTAGATCAACCCAGAAAATTTATGCAATTTTAGATCAAAATTTCAACTCTCTCCTACTATTCATTCCCAAAATTTTAGACTTCAAAATTTCTAAAAACCCAACATTTCAACTTTTTATTCTAGTCATTTCCCCTCCATTTCTACCCTTAAATATACAAGTTTACTCAAAAAATCTCATAATCATCAAGAAAAAAAATCAATTATTCACTCTTCATATTTTGCATTTTACATTCTCTATTTTTCTTCTCATCTTCCATTTAAGCTCAATTTAATCCATAAACGTATTATAGTCCATGATTAATCATGAACATCAATAACAAAACATATACACATACACCCACTCATCATCATCTTACTACATTCACTACCTAAATCTTGCATATCATTTCAAATTCAAGAACTCTCATTTTTCTTTACTCATAACTAATCACTAACAACTTCTCATTTAATAGTTCTAACTTCCAAGAAAAGTTCGGGGTCCAACAGTTAAGATATTTATTATGTCTTATTATTTAATTTTGACATTTTTAATTATTGGGTATTCAAGATAATGATTAAAAATATAAATCAAGAAGTGTAAATAAATAACACTTCTTACTTGAATTGAATTTTTGGATAAGACTTGTTGCAAAAATAAAAGTCTATCTTAAATGAAGGATGGTATGGATCACGTTAGTTGTGATATGGATATTGTAAGATGGCTAGAGTAAGTCTTAATTTTACTGCGAGTGTGGCTCTAGTTTGGTACTACACACGTGAGTGATTTTGTGAGGTTTTTTTGTGTGTGTTGATAGTGTGCGGATGAGTGAATTGTGCAATTTTTTGATCTAATTATTCAGTGCTTGAGGGAGGCTCATGTGTGACTTGGTCTGCATCTTGGTGTGGATTGATCTATAGTGAATTGGCAGATCACGTTGCTAGGTGTGTAAAAAATTGGGAGATAACTGAAAGTGTGTTGTGGTATGTGTGAGTCATTGTTTGGAAGGTGTTGTTGTAAACTGAAGGAAAGTGTTAGTAAATTGCAATGCAACTTCGAAGCTCAGGTAGTAGGAGAGGAGCGAAAGTTGCAACTCCAAGAGTTGGAAGAAATAGGATTGGAAGCATATGACAATGCTCGAATGCACAAAGAGAGGACTAAATACCTACATGAAAAATTCTTAAATCAAAAGTAATTTTTGGTAGGCCAAAAAGTCTTACTCTATAATTCACAATTGAAACTCATGGCTAGTATAAGTGGACTGAACCATATCTTGTCAAAAAATTTCTTCTAACGATGTTATTGAGATTCAAAGTTTAAAGACTAACAAAATATTTAAGGTAAATGGTTGTAGACTTAAACCTTTCATTGACAATTTTGGTGTCTCTTTTGTAGAGGGGATTCATTTTGTTCAGCCCTTTTATGAAGCAATTTGGAGGACAAAAGATATATCTAGCCAAAGATAATAAAGAAATGAGCTGATTGGGAGGCAACTCAATGATTTTCGTTTTATTTTTTTGTCATTTTTTCATTTAATTATTTGATTTCTTTATTTACTTAAATATTTTTTATATAATTAAAAAACCCCAATACTCTCCTCTGTTTGTTTCTTCTTTGTAGGAAAAATCAAATCAGCCTACATACATAACGCAGATAACAACCATGCCACACTCAACTCCTCCACCATAACTTGTCTAGGGAAGTTTATTTTCTTTATTTATCTTCTGTTTTTTATTCTATCCTTTTCTTAATTTTTGGTGTTCATTGTGAGTTGCGTTATGTCCTTGTTACATTTTCTTTCCTTTTTAAGTTTCTTACTTTATGTTTTTCTACATTGAGGATAATGTATATTTTAGGTGTAGGGGAGGGATTTCTTAAATTTTAAAAAGTTTGTATTCTTTTATAAGTTAATGTGCATTATTTTATCAAACTGGGAAAGCATGGTGGATTGTAAGCATGAATAGTGATTTGGTGATAGAATGACTATCTTTTTTCGCAATGGTTTATTTGAATGAAAATTGTTCAAAGATTTGACAAAGGGCTACTTAAATGAGTGAGAATTGAGCCTTTAAAGAGCAATTACATTCTTTGTTCTCAAATTGTTTTCTTGTTGAGTGTTGTCGCACATGGTTTGATCATTCTAGAACTTGCTTTGTTATGCATGTTAAGACCATTAGTGAATTTGGTGCATTAAAGTGATAAAGACATTTAGGATGATCCCTTTTTGACTTTCTAAAACCTACCTTATGTGTTAATGCCCCTAGTTAACCCAGTTGAAGCTATAATTGTTTTCTTTAAACAAAAACTACAAAATTAGCCCAAGCCTTATGTTTTAACTTTCATGTTCAACCTATTATTAAAGGAATAGATGACTAGTTGCTTAAACTTTTTCCTAGATTCTTCAAGGCGGTGATGATGTTGTTGAAGCGTCTGAAGAATTTGTCTATGGTCTCTCCCTATTTCATGTCAATAGTTTCGTATTGATGTACCAAAAGATTTATTCTATATTTCTTTACCTCATCCATTCCTTCAAAGGTAACTTGAAGTTTTTCCTACATTTCTTTTGCTGTAGAACAGTATGGTATCTTTTTGTATTCTTCTGGTGACAACGCACATATCAGGTGATGTTTTGCCTTAGTGTTTAGTTGTGCATTTCTCCTATTAGCATGAATCCATACTTCTACATTATCGGAAGTTGCAATCGTAGCTCCAACTTTAATCCCTTGCCATAATTTGTATCTACAAATTAGAGACATATTGTCATTCTCTCTTTCCAGTAAGAGTAGTTATTTCCATTGAAGTAATGAGGCTTTGAGACAGATTGTCCGTCAGGGCTTCTCAGATTGTTTGCCATAATCTATAACGTGTTGTTAAGCACAAAAATGTGAAATCTTGCTCGATATGTTGGGCCACAAATTGTTTTATTGATTTTATTAAACATGATTTAAATAAATTTTGGAGGTCTTGATAGATTAAATATTTTGGAGTAATTAACATGTCAATGTTAGTAGGATTTTATTGCTTAGGTTGGTTAAATTAAAGTGTTAAGAGTGTATAACCTAAAGGGCAAAATTGGCAAGTCATTTAAGGAAGAGGATTATAAGGCATAAATGGAAGGGCAAAATGGTCATCTTACAATCATTAAGGGTATAAAAAGAAGAAGAAGTTGTTATCTTGTTTTAAATTGAAGAAGAAATCGTAGAAGAGAGGAAAAGAAGAGAAAAGTTAGGGTTTTTGGGAGATCTTGAAGAGTTTGAAGAATTTGAAGCTAAAAAAAGTAATTATAAGCATTAACCTTTCTTAATTGTTAGATGAAGCATATTTAGTAATAGTTGGAAGTGAAAAACAAGGTTGAATGTGGGTAAGAAGCTGTTAATGAATTGTATGAGTTAATGTTTTACATTTTTGGGTTAATGATCAAAGATAGATCATGAATAGGTTTGTGAATGATATTGGGTTGAAATGAAGTTGAAAATAAAGTAGAAGTGATGATTTAGGTTTAATATGGGTTATATGTAAAAGGTGGGAAGTTAAAAACTGGAGAAAGTAGAAAAAACATGTCTTCAGGCTAGGTTTCTGGACAAGTTCACCGTGGTGAACTCTTGACTTCGTCGCGGTAAACTCAATTTTCCTCTACGAACATAATTTGGTATTTTCGGCATAACTTTTTCTGTAGATGTCCAAATGGACTGATTTTTAATTTGGTGTAAACTACAAACATAGGGCTACAAATGTATGAAGGAATAGAGTCTAAATTCAGTCTCTAAGAATTTCAATTTTAGGATGGAAATCGAGCATAGATTTTTTTTGTTTCAGCATAAGAAATAGTCTAAACTGTTGAGATATGACTTTTCGATTTCTAAACCAAATTGAATGAAATTTTGGTTATTGTTTAAGAAAATCAAGTGAGGCAAAAGAGACAAGAGGAGCAAGAGGAAAGACATCCCTAAGCAAGTTTATAAGCAAGGAATTCAAGGTAGGTACATGTTTATAATAGAGTAAATAAGTCACTCATTGTTTTCTTGGAATCAAGGAAGCTTAATATTTTCAATTGTATCATAGATGTTGCATTTATTTGCTTCTTGATTTGATTGTGAAATTGTTATATGTTTGCTACATGAATTATATTGATGATTTTTGAAAAGATTTTGGAAATGATTCTTTTTGAAAAGATGCAAGTTTATGAAATTAAGTTTTCAGAAGTGATTTTTGAAATATCTCATGTGCATGAAAAACAAGTTTCCAAAATGTGTCATTTGGCCAAACTGTTTTCGATTCATGAATTACATGTTATGTAGGTTTGGTGTAGTCCATTCAAGAATGTCACATGCACGTTGACTAAGAAAAGGCTTCTCCCACCTACCCGCTAGTGGCATGGAGCTCCTTCATGGACTCCCTCATGTTTACGTCTACGCAAGACCACTATGTGGGATTGTGATAGTACGACAAGTTTACAGCTACACAAGACCAATATGTGGAAATGTATAGTTCGTCATGTTCATGGATCTACCCAAACTGTTCTGATGTGCTTATGTGCTTATGAAGTGTTAACAAGTTTGATGCATACATGATTTATAATTTCTCATGAATTGTTTGATAAATTGAGAATTTTGAGAAATAAGTGTTTGGTGATTTTCATGCGAAATTACTATGGTTTTCAAATGTATAATGTCAATGAGTTTTGAAAATAGTTTTTGCTTGTTTCTCGATTATAAATATGTTACCTACGAGCTTTAAGCTCACCCCTTATTTTCCTTCCCCTATTCAGGTGATGAGTAAGAGATCGTGTAACATCCCATCACTGATGAGAAGGGTAAAATAGTAATTTGGAATGGGTTATGAGTGTGTAAACTTATCTCGGCATGTTCATGCATAAGAAGGCCTCCATATATACATGAATAGAAATTTTTGCACATGCACATGATTGTACATGCATTCATGACATTTCCCGGCATATGTGTCTATAAATGTGTTTTTTGTGAAAAATATGATTTTATGCTTGAAAATTGAATTGGAGTGGATTTTTGTGTGTTTTACATTTTTTGGAAATGTTAGAAAATTTTCTGAAATTTTTTGGGGTAAATTTTCGAACCGAAAAAATTGCCAAGTGGCGGACTGATTGGATTTCCGGTACTGGAAATGACTGTCCAATGGCACTGGAAAGTTAGATACATAATTTTAGAAATTTTTGATATGAGCCATTGGAAATTGGAGTAGAAATTAAATTGTAATTGGAAAGTGAGAAAGGTGATTTTTTAGTGCTATTTTTTCCTTCTCATCCGAAAGTCTACTTCTTCCTCCTCCTTCGTTTGCTTCCTCCTTCTTTTAAATTGCTACTCTTCTCTTCTACCTTAAGTGCTTCCTTATCATGTATTCAAGCTTAAGCCTTCTACCTCCCTTAACCTAGTGATTGTCGTTTATGTAAAGTGAAGTAGAGGATTTGCTGAGTTGGTGAAGAATTGAAGCTTTGAAACTTGTTTAGGTGAGGGTTATGTTTTGTGTTATTAAATTGGTAGTTAAAGGCATTTATTGTGATGACTTGTATATTAATTGCTTGAACTTATGTTTGGTGTATATGGGTAGGTTATTTTCTTGGTTGATTTATGATTGTTTGAGGATGAATAATGTTGAATATGGTATTGGTAAATTAAGTGTTTCGGATTAACTTTGATGATGTTAGATGAGTGTTTATTAAAGAAAGAAAGATGTATGTGTGTGCTGCCATTTTGTGGCTACTTGTTCAAGTGAAGGTCTTGATGAAATTTTGGCTGATTTCTTGACTAAATT
>JAOTIZ010000202.1:26748911-26766157 GCA_027123425.1 Erythroxylum panamense
GGGAGAAGAAAAAAAGGCGAGAGAAGACAAAAACGCCGAGAGACTGTAGGAGAAAAAAAATGAAAGACAATAGGGTAGGAGAAAAATAGTCTTTTATAAAGAAGTATTTTAAAAGGATATTTTTGATAAAATTGTGTTAATTTTTTTAATTCCCTCCATTTCCATCCACTTTTGGACAGAAATTATTTTTTGATTAAGAGAAATTTTGAGGTTTAATTTCCCTCTCTTAATTTTTCTTTACTTTCATTTCTTTTATTAATTAATTAACTATACAAGAAAAATTTAATTAATTTCCCTTCCATTATTACCGATTCCTTTTCATTCCCTTAAAAGGAACTTGAGATGGAACTGTGAATGAAATTTGAGACGGAGAGAAAAGTGGAGGAGAGGAAAGACTTGGTTGACAGAATGTACAGTTGAGACACAGATTGAAGACGAAGAAGAAGAGGGTGTGATTAGCTTATAACAGCGAGATTTTTAAATAACTTAGAAATAAAATAACCACATCAAAAACTCCGAGGCTGCCTGATGTTGGGTAGTGACAAGTGACAACAGGTGAACATGTGAAAGTGCTTTAACTAGTTGGAGGAGGAATTTCAGTTCAATATGGCGTCCACATCCGCAATCCGGACATGGAGGACTGCGTTTCTTACACTAAGAGATGAGACATTAACGAGCAGTCCAAAATCAGAATCCAAAACACCATCACATCTTCTCCACAATCTCATCTTCTCTCATTCCGACACCCTCATCTCCGCGGCTCCCGACCTTCCTCCTCACGAAGTAAGGACACCACTACTTTTTATCTCCCTTTCCCTTTCCCTTTTTTTTTTTGTTGTCACCTAAGCTTCAATCTTCGCAAATTTTATTACTTTTATGGTTGGGTTTTTAGGTTACTTCCGATTTGTTATTCCTCCTGGAGTTGACAGCAAATTGTCGTCAACGATATGGCCCAGTTCCGTTATCATCTGATTATGTCCACATTTCGCGACTGGTACTTAGCTTCCTTCTTGTGCCTTTATTATGTGATTATGTTCTTTGTGTTTCCTGAAAAATTCCATTATTTGGTATTTGTTTCAGATGCACGATGTGTGTCGTCGTCGGCGTGTTTCTCTTCATTTAAATTCATCTTCTTGGAGTCTGATCCTCCACTCTTTCCGAAACATATTGCAAATATTGGTAGCCAATGCTGGCGGTGACGCTTCTGCAACTAGACCCGCTGTCCAGTGCATCAACACTATCAGGTTTATTTTGTGTGGAATGAATGCAGTTAGATTGACCCATTAACGATAAATTGGGTTTCGTTCTCTTCTAAATGACATCAGCGTGTTTGAATCACAATTGGATAAAAAGTTTGATTTTCCTCCATTTCCGCCTCTTTTTCAGGCATCTTGTTGGTGTTTATCAACAAGCAGGTTCGGTTGCAGATAATACTGAGCTTGTGAACTTCCTTATCCACATTGTAAAATGCTCTCATTCACAATTGATTGGCACGTCTTGTTCCAGTACCAGCCTAGGCTCTGGATACAGTAATTTATGGGAAGTTTTGAATGTCACATTTACTATGCTTGGTGATGCATTCACTAGAGATGGATCCTTGTTTCCTTCGGACACATGGCAGTCCACAATCGAGGTAGGCTTCCTCATTTGCTCTTGTGATGATTCACACTTGTAAAACCAGTGCTCTTAGCCTTAACAATTGTCAATTAGGTGCTTAGGAAAGTGATGGATGTCGTGGGATCTAATAACTGCCTTGTTGAAGACATGATTATGTCGAGGTATGTCTTGATACTGTTTAACATGTGTACGCTTATAGTTACCAACCTTGGATTCTTTGGATGTTAAAATGTTTTGGGATTTGATCCTGTTGGTGTTGCTTTTCAGGTTTTATTTTTCTCTTCTTAATTGTCTGCATGTGGTTCTTGCAGTTCGTAAAGTTCCAGTTTCTGAACATGTACGTTTATCTGTCTCTGTTTTAAGTTGCAAGCCAAGCTGACAAAAACTCTGTTAATATATGTCCCTTCTTTTTGCTTACAGAATTTTTCACTGTTATAGGTGTCTAGTTTTGTCGCAGTTTTGAAAATGTTCTTCAGGTATGGGCTTACAAGTAGCATGCAACATGCACGTTCTGGTCACAAAGACAAGCAAATTCCGGGAATGAGTCCTAAGTTAGCTTCAGAAGAGCCTATCATGAAAGATCGTGCTCCATATAGACCTCCACATCTGCGCAAAAAGGACAGCTTAGTTATGAAACAATCTACATCTCAGAATTCTAATTGTTGCTCAGACCATGAAAGCTCTGTTTCCGAATTTTTGTCATCTGACTCAGAGTACAGTGACAGTGATGGATCAGTTAGAGATCATGATAGCTTGAAAAGCTCTAATGTTAGAGTTGTTGCCATTGTTTGCATACAGGTACGTATTTCCAGTTATTTTTATTACGGAAAGGATTAGTGGCTATTTCTTTTTCTTCTGGGAATGGTCTTCGTTGTAATAGTTTTCTTTCAATTAAGCATTCTGTCACATGCGACTACTTGTTAATGGAATGCCTTCTAATGTGCATTTGCTGGGCAAATTTTCATTTTTGTTCGATTGTTGCCTCTCATAAACCTAAGTTTACTGGATTTTCCTTTCTGGTTTATATCACAAAAAATGTTGCTTCTCATAATGTTGCCCAAGTTTATTGGATTTTCCTTTCTGGTTTATCACATAATTTTGAATCAACAAATTCTATGATAAATCCTTGTGATGACTAGCTGTTTATGCACTTTTCATATTAAGATTAATCAACTTTGTCATTTTTTGCATAAGGATCTTTGCGAAGCTGACCCCAAATCATTTACTAGCCTGTGGACAATGATTTTGCCAGTCAGTGATGTATTACAACTAAGGTGGAAGCTTTTTCTCTAACTCTCTAAAAAGCATTTTGCTTGCCTGGACTATATTCAATTGTTTCCATTTTCTGGATTTTTTAATCCTTTAATTCAACTTCTTTCTGTTGGTTTTTTGCAGGACCTTTGATGCAACTTTGATGACATGCTTGTTGTTTGATCCCAGCTTGAAGGTACTTGCTTTTGTGCTAGTTTTTCAAAATTGCACTGTACTCCAGTCTATTATTACCCTTTTTGGGGTATGATATAAGAGACAAAAGTCTTAGGAAAAGTTAAGGGAGGGTCTCTATTCTGCTCGGTTTCAGTGATAATGTAAAGAAAAGGTATACACCCTTGATTCCTCTTGGCCCACTAGATGATATAGGAAAATGAAGGAAGGAAAGTCGTTTGGTTGTTGCTTCAGTTCACTTACATGTGAACCTTTGTTGTTTCTAAATGCTGACCACAGCAGTGCCAACAAAAAGTAAACACTAAAGTTACAACTATGAAGCTTCATTTAGATAGCAAAGGTTTAAATGGGCCAAAAGTTTTGTTCCTTTCTAAATTCCTGTTCTTTCGTCGACTCTAGGCACTTTTCTGGTGATTGAAAATCTTTTCAACTAAAAAAATGCTTACTTATTGCTATTTATAAGTTATCGTATTTATAGTGTAGCCTCCTTTGCTGCTTTGGTGCCTAGGCAAGGATCGCATCTGGATCAACTCTTGCAGTTATGCTTAACGGGCCTTCATCTGTCTTTTTGCAAGTAGCAGAGTACAGGGAATCTGCAAAATTGGGATCTTATGTATCACTTTCAAGCTCCCTTGGACAGATACTGGTCCAACTTCATACCGGTACCAAGAAGGAACCTTAATTGTTTACTATAAATTATCCCTCACGATTTTAACTTTCAGGAGCTTCATTTAGTTGTTATATAAACTGTCACTGTGTTATTGCACATGTAGGTATTCTGCATCTAATCCAGCATGAGACGCACAGTAGATTGGTGACATCCTTGTTCAAGATTCTCACACTTTTGATATCTTCTACACCGTATGAATCTTACTTCTTATAGTTATCTTGTGTTTGTTCTTTTAGACGTTTTAGTATGATCCATCATTTCCCTGAACTTATGATTTGTGTTGTATTTGATGGATCTTTGTTACCCCCAAGTCCTCTCATTGCTGGGTGATTGAGAACCTGCGGTCTCAGTTTATAAACTAATATTTATTTGTTAATTTAAAACTAATATTTATTTGTTAATTTATATTTTAATTATTAAAACCAAATTTGTTAAAAAATTACCTGCAAGTGTTGTAATCTTACATTCAGAAGCTCGTTTCTATGTTTTCTTTTTATGTTACGCTGCAGTGTTCATTGATGTGGGAAAGAAAGAGATTGGTCAAATGGTTGCTAAGTATTTGTTGAAAGGGGATCCTGATCCTTTGATCAAGTTTTTGGATACGTTACAATGATTTTGTGGTTATTCATACGGTCTGAATCATAGTTCCTGGGTTTAAAATATTTTCTGGAAAGTGTTGACTAGAAATAGTCTGACTAATGCTGTTGAGTTTTCACTTAATGCTCCTCCATGCATCAGACACCTATTGTAGTTGCTGTGTTTCCAACTCTTTGCCAATGTTTGTATTGATTCCCTTATCATATAAACTTTACTTAATTTGAATATGTTAGGATGATCTTAATTTTTTTTAATTATGCTCACATTAGGATATTCTTTTCCTTCTCTCCTTTCATCTTTTATCTATGTATACATAAATATTTTTTATCTATTTTCCTGGCAATCATTCAACAGATATCCACGAATGCCTGGAGATTTATTGCCAACAGTTGTTAAATCCCTATTATCAAGGACAGAACTTCAATCTTTACTTAAAAGTGATCAAACTGGTTTCCTGGTTAGTTTTACTTGTACATGATACATGGACATAAATCTTTCTTTTTCTCCCTCTTACGCCTGCTAGCTGGTGGAGGTTGGAGGCTGGCGAGCTAGTTTGTGGCTGGATAGACATCTAATAGATAATAGTGAGTGTCATGTTAGTACTGATATGAGTTTACTTTCTTTGTGTAGGTGTCTACTTTGAATTGCTTGACGGCAGCTCTATCTACATCACCTCCCATGCCACAAATCAAAGATATGCTCCAAGAAGAAACCTCAACAGGTTAAATTTAAAGGCAGTTTGATTTCATTTCTATTTTTTTATTTTGGTTTTAGATTTTCATTTCTTTTTCTTTCAATCAAAAGTAAAAAACTTGTTTAGTTATTATCACTAATGAACATTTATGTTGATTACTGGTAATAATTAAATATTACATAAAATTAATTTTATAACTTAATTAAATAATTTTATTTAAATTTTTATATAATATTTATTTGATTTTATTAAAATAAATGAGTAAATAGGTAATTTTATTTATAAACTAATATTTACTTGTTAATTTATATTTTAATTATTAAAATCGATTATGTATTTCAAGAAATTTAAAAATTAAAAATAATTTATTAAACAATTATCAAATTTAAAAATATGTATTATTTCAAAAAAAATTCTAAAATTTTAAATAATTATAAAATAAAATAAAATAAATAATTAAATTATATTAGTCATAATTATTTTAGTAATTAATATTAAATAATTAAATAATAAATATTTAGTTGATAGTGATTCAAATTATTAAAAAAAAGAAAAAAAAGACAACTTAGTTTTGAGGGTTTGTATAAATTATGCAAATTGAAAGAAATAAAAAACAAAAACTGAAATCATATGCTCAAAAAAATAAAATTTTACTGAATTTGAAAATGAAAATAAAAATAAAAAACAATAGTGAAAAAAGAACAGGCTTTAATTACTCTTTTGTTCGCTATCATTAGTGCATTTCACTTGCATTGTTTGTCTCTTAGATATGTAGTGTTACTGGACATTTACTTCATTGCTGTAAATGTGCTGGTGAGCGCATAAATGATCACCTTACAATTATACACATGAAACAATTCAAGTTAGGATTTCACAAAAATGTCAACTTGTCTTGATTTCAGTCAGGCATATGCTCAAAATTCTTATATATTTACATGGCTTATTCCATAAAACTTCCCTTCATCAAATTTCATTTTCTCGTTGATCCTTCACTATTCCTATCTTGTAATATCTGGTTGATGCTTTCACTTGTATTCAATACACAAGCTTTGTTGATTTGGAAAAACTTCACGTATATTTTATCATTCTTTAACTTGATCTCATAAATCTTTTCAAGCCTTTTTCCAGGTATTGTAGAGGCTAAGAAAAGATCAAACCTGCTTTCAACACTTCTTCAATATTCCAAACAATTAAACTCCCCAACAATATGCTTTGAGACACTCCAGGTAATTTAATATACAAGTCTTAATTGTTCCGATTTTGTAGATTGGATAAGCTTGCCAACCAGTTGAACTTTGTTAATCATGATTCTGTTTTCCCTAGACATGTCTTTTCTTGCATTTTTTTCTATTTTATATTTCTTTGGTTTGCTGGATGAGACACTTGTGTTCTTGGTTTATAGTGCCTGTATGCAAGGTTCTTCAGTCTGCAGAAGCATGGAGGAGTGGGTCCTAGGCAAATCAATATAATAATAAAATCCAGTGTTTTCTTGTTCTAAGTGAATTCTTTTACTGTGAATCTCAGTTTCCGTAATGTTGGTTCAATATCTTGTTTTGCCTGTGATTCGAGTTTCGGTGCCACTTTTCTGGCACTTCCTCAAATCCTCAAGTCATTATATGATTAGATATGAAGTTGCAAAATGTTCTTATTCTCAGATTCTGCTGTCATTATGTTTGTCTCATGACTGTAGTTTGAGAAAGCCTTCTTCATTTATTATTTTTTCCAGGCCCTTAGAGCAGCGATACACAATTATCCAACTATAGCATTTACCTGCTGGGATCAAATTTCAGCCATAGTCTCCAAGATATTGGATGTCGCTATTTCAGATAAACATACATGGACATGCAGTGAACAAATGGGGGAAAATGCTGTGTATATGGGGGAAAAGATCATAACAGCAGCTATAAAAGTAAGAAATTTGTGGAATTTGGCCATTGCTAGTGACGCTTTAACCATGTAACAGTTTGTGAAATAAGGATGTATTTCAGTTGCCTGGATATAAATGTATATGTTAAATTACATGCTTAATATTCAAATTAAATCATATTCATGACTTGGTTCTTGTCTAATCTTGTTCTCTCCTTGTGGAAAAAGATACTTATGGTTATCTTTTTACGCCTAGTGCTTTGCTAGCTGGGTTTTCTTTTGAAATATGCAATACGTAAATTTCTTGGCCCACAAAATCCTTACTTTCTTGCTGTAGGTTTTGGATGAATACCTTCGTGCAGTTTCTGAATTTAGAGGAACTGAAGGTCATTTATATGATCAATCTTTGGATACACCATTTACATCTAATTGCGTAAGACCGAAAAGAGTGTCATCTGCTCCTTCATATGAACCTGGGAGTGACAAAGATACTGATGAAGAATCAATACCATTGCATTCAGGAATTGAGCAATGGTCCAAGACTATAGAAAACTACTTGCCTTCAGTATTATGGCACACTTCAGGCATGGTTGGTTAGAAATTCTTTAACAACATTGACTCTCACGATATATTTTGTTTTCATGAGTCACTCAGATCTGTTATTTGGAAGATTACATGGTGTTTCTTCTTTTTGTTTTGATACCTGTGTGTGTGTTTGGGACTAGCAAAGAAGAGATACAGTGCACTGGGAGACGTGCTTACTGTTTGCTTATATATTGTTATTAAAGAGACGTGGGATGAGCCATGGAAAGCTCTCAACAGGTTAAACCAATTAATTATTTTAAGTATATTGGGAACAAATGGGTTCCTTTCTTTGAAACCTTATTTCAGATTTTAGAAAATTCTTTTTGCAAACTGCTTTCCCATTATGAGATTTTTCCATCTGTTGAATACAGTTAGTCAACTGTTAACCATATCACAAATGTAAGATTTTTTGTTCCTGGAACTATGTTTTCTTTTTGGAAAATTATTTTTATTTGGTACTTGGTTGAGTTAGAAAATTGGAAATTGTTGGAGTGGGAGCAGCTGTAAAGCCATGTTCAATCATCATCAAATTGATTTTTATATCCAAACCTAATTCTGTTATAACAACTTCAATCATAAAAATAAATATCTTTGCTATGAATTAATTAAGTTGACCACTGATTCAGTTTTATCACGGATTGATGGAAGCTTTGCTGGTTTCTTTGAAACATAACATTTAAATGATATTAACCATTACATATGTAGTTTCTCTTTCCGATATACATAACTCAAACATTTAATTTTTATTTTATTTTTTTCTTTTTCCTGGAAGGTGAGGACGGCATCGATTACTTGCTTCGCGGGTATTACTTCTTCTGTATTCTTCTCTCTCACCAAGGAGAAACAGGATTTTGTTGTTTCTTCTTTGGTAAGTTTCAACACAGCTTATACTTCAAGTTTACTTGGCTTATATTTTAGTGGAACGTAATTATGTTCTTCTTGTTTTCCCCATTCAGTTTTGTTATTACAACTGCAAAATCTTTGTAGGTTAATACTGCTTTTCATGATGAGGTTCCTTCTGTTAGATCTGCTGCCTGTCGAGCTATAGGCGTGATATCTTGTTTTCGGCAAATTTTTCAGAGGTTATTTTTTCTGGCTTGTTAATATGTTTGGAATTCTCATTGACATGTTCTACCTGACTAAATGCTAATCATGCATCTAAAACTTGTGGAATTCAATAATTTTAGTGCAGAGATCCTTGACAAGTTTATCCGTGCTGTTGTGATCAATTCTCATGATCCCTTGGTCTCGGTAATATCATTTATCATTTGGTTTTACAATTTTTCATGCAACTGATACGAACTAACTGGATTCCTTTAATTTCAGGTGCGAATAACAGCCTCTTGGGCCATGGCAAACATATGTGATTCTTTACGTCTCTTTGTGCACGACTTTCCTGTGACAATGTCTGCAGGTGCACTGTAGGATAACATAGTACTATGCTAAATTGACTAACTTAACAAATCTTCAATTGATGTCCTATTAATCATTTTTTTTATGATGTTGGCTCAACAGCAAACAAGGAAGTACTGATTGTCTTAACTGAGTGTGCTTTGCAGCTAACCAAAGATGGAGACAAGGTAAATTAATTGGTCCATCATCTGTATCAGTTATGCCAAAATTCCTATAATTACTGTTTCTGACAACTGATTAAGGATCAAATTTGTATAAGAATATTGATATGTGCTCCTTTTTATGTATATATCTTTGATTAACGTCCAAATATTTGCAGTCAATGATACACTGTTCTTTAAACATTAAACTGACATTTGCACACTCTTTGATGGCTTTTAATATATATGTTAATCCTTTGTTTCGTGGGCTAACCTATAGCTGCTACCTGGTTCTCAGTTTATTGTTGTTGATAGATAACTGTTAGATTAAAATCCTTACATGACTCTTATTATTTGTATGGTTAAATATCTTTTCATCGGGTATCAGGTTAAATCAAATGCTGTGAGGGCTCTTGGAAATCTTTCTCGAATTTTCGACTTTAACAGTTCTTCAGGTATGCATGATCAGCCCGCAGGCTATTTAGGCTTATCAGTGAACAAGTTCAAGATGTTGCCAGCAAGCAGCAATCTGCAATGTGGACAGGGATGTTCAACGAAGTCTTACCCTCAAAATTCAGCCCAAGGTCCAGATCTTGCCGAGAGAATTATTCAGGCATTTCTTTCTTGTGTTACAACCGGAAATGTTAAGGTAAAAAATATTTGTTATGATGCTTTTAGTAGAAAAAAGAAGCATTTGGCAAGTGCAATGAAATAGTAAAGTAGTCATACTTTATCTATCTGTTCTCAAGCTATCCACTAAGCATTCCTGTGCATTTAACAGGTCCAATGGAATGTCTGTTATGCACTGAGCAACCTCTTTTTAAATGAAACATTATCCTTGCAAGATATGGATTGGTAAGATGACATTTAAGAATGGAGTGCTAAGTCAGTATCCAATTGTTTGTGCTTGTACTTTATTTTAGAATTGCAGAGGAGTAAATGTTTCAGCAAGACCTTTTATTCCTTGCCGCCCTTTACATTTTACTAGTATCTGTCTCATCCAACTTGTATCAGGAAAGACCTTTATTTTGTCCCATTGGTCTTTTTGTTTACTTGAATCAATGCTGTCAATCATGTTTTGTCTTATATTGCAAATATGGCTTGCTTGTTTAGCATAACTATGCTGCTTTAGTAACATTTATCCCCTTCTGCTAATTATGTTACTCTTTTTGTGAATTACTGTCTTATTCTAAATTACCAAATGAAATTCACTCACCTGCATTCTGGCAGGGCTCCATCTGTTTTCAGTGTTCTGTTGCTGTTGTTGCGCGATTCTTCTAACTTTAAAATCAAAATACAAGCTGCTTCTGCTTTGGCCGTGCCAGCCTCAGTACTTGGTGAGTAGTAGACATGCTTCCTTTTACATGTGCCATGAAAAATGTCACAGATTGAACATTTAGTTTAACTGAACTTTGATATTGTCTGTTGTTCAGTTGGTGAGCTCCTCACTGTAATTACAGTTCCTACATGCTTGCACTATTTGAAGATGACTGTGTTCTGTGTCTGCAAGTGATTGTTAAGATGTTGGATTTCGATGATAAGTTTGTTTTTTAGCTTTTTCAATTCATTTGTTGCAGCCTATGGAAAATCTTTCCCGGATGTTGTCCAAGGTGTCCTGCATGTACTGGAGAGTCGAGGTTCTGATAAGATTCTCTCTCCATCATGTTTCAAGTATCAATTTGCACTAGAGAAGCAGGTCAGACTCTTGACTTATTTTGAGCATACTGGATAACTCTTCCAAAATGTGGGTGGCTTCAGTATAAGTTTTCAATGTTCGAGTTTATTTTGGATTATGGGAATTTAATAAGAAACTGATTTATACAGCTGGATAACTGTCTGAAGTTTTCTACGTCAGTTTTGACTTTTTTTCATCGTGTTCCTGTCATACAGGTAACCTCAACCATGTTGCATGTGCTTAGCCTTGCTTCAGATGCCGATGACCAACCCTTAAGAGAATTTCTTCTGAAAGTAAGCTTTCCATATTTGTGTGTTTGATGTACCTTAATCATCATTTTGAGAAACTATTTTCTCAAAATAGACATGGTATAGCATGTTAGGGTTACAGGCTGAGGAGGAAAATGGAGAGTTAAGGAAGCCAAAGAATTTCCTTTTGTTCTCTCTGTCAAATAATTTGCTGGTTTTTACTGGCACCTCACTGTGAGATTTGTGTTGACTATTGTATGGTACGTGTGAATTGTGGTAACACCGAAGTGTGCTTTTGTTGGTTAATGGTGAATTGAACTGTCGAAGATGGTTTATGGCATATTGTCCATTGATGATGAAATATAAAGAATGCCTTTTCTTTTGCTTTGTTTCTCTCACAGAAAGCCCAATTTCTTGAGGAGTGGTTCAAGGTCCTTTGCAGCTCTCTTGAGGTTGGTGATACAACTACCTGGCAACCGGGAGATTATATTGACAAGAAAAAAGAACTAGTATCCAAGGCACTACAATCTCTCATTGAAGTGTGTGAGAACAACAACCATGATGCATTTGCGCTGAAATTTGAGAAGTTGGACAAGAGCATAAAGTGATTTACAAAATCTGCAATTTGACAGTGTGTATGGCTGGAAATTCCAGAATCATGGGAAGAAATTAGCTGGAGGTACATACTATGATTGGGCGGAAAAGTTAAATTAATTTAATAGTGCTTCTAGAAATCAAGAACATTTACTTTTTTTTGTTGTTAAAGGCCTATTAGTTAACAAACACATGGATCTTATCTTTTCAAACACAATTTCCCCAGCCCATGTCCTTAAAGCATGATGGCGTTGTTATTTTGGTTAATTTTATTTGAAAATTAAGCATTGGGATGCGTTACGAGTGGTCACTTTTTGCCCAAAGTTCAAAGGGGATAGAATTAACATCATGTGGTGTAGACGTAACAACCCGGAAGAATCATGTCCTCTGTCCACTAACTAGACTCTATTCTTTTCTTTTGCATGCACGAATACGATTAATGGATCTGATGCGACATTGTTTTCACCCAAAAATCTAATGTTTTAAAACTCAGACCGGTCATCGAACGGGAGGGTTTATTAATTATTGGTTTGATCGGTTCAACCGGTTCAACCATCGGTCGAATCAGTGTGACGTCATAATTATGTAATAATTATATTTAATTACATATAATATTAATAGTATTTAAAAAAATACAAAAAAATAAAAAAATAAAAACAAAAATTTTATTGAACCAATGGTCGGACCGGTTCGATTTGACCAATCCGATCGGTCAATTGACCGGTTCTTATTGGTTCAATTAAAAACTGGTTTTAAAGAGTGAACCAGATCGGATAGTCGACTGATCACCGGTTGGACTGATCGGACCGACCGGTCCGATCTGGTTTTTAAAATAGAGCAAAAATCTATCTTCTCTGTGCCTTTTTTTTTATTAAAAGAAAATTGTTAAAACAGATTATAAAATGAGTATGAAGAATCTAATTTCTGACATCCTCAAGAAGGAAGCGTTGGCACCTTATAAGTGAAGTATTAAAATAAGTGATGCCTGCATCAAAATTAACAATGTAAGTGACAGGTCAGCATTTATCTTGTTCTCTTGGTTAAGTGGAGTTTTCTATAAAATTAGAGCAATTTATATAGAAACGATGTAAATAGGCTAAAGATTCAAAGAAAGCTACGGCTCCTGACATGAGATTTCAAAACATCTTTTTCGTAAGATTTCTAAGTTTGGTTGTTGTCTCGTCTTCTTTCCTTTGTCAAACGCTTTGTTGTTGACAGCCTAAAAGTGTAAAAGGAAAAACACAGACCCGGATTTAACGCCGAGAATAATAATAATAGTAATAAAAAAGGAACAGAGTAAAGGAAATGGAGAAGAGGGAAAAGAGGCTGGTCAGTCTCCTGTGAACGCTCGTAAACTACCATCATTCCAAATTTGTCTTCTTCCTGACCCTTAAAAAACACTAAGACCTGTTCAAATCCCTCTTTTTCAATCCTATTCCCCCCTTTTCCTCTCTTCTTGGACTTTAACCATATCCACTCGCTTACTCTTGCTCTTCCCTTTTTTTCCTGGGATTCTGTTTCTCTTTTTTCCTGTTCATCCTCCTCCTCTTCTTCTTCTTCTAAGTTGTACGTGCTGCTTCACTTCTCAGTTGTGCAGGAAGTTGATATTCAAATCCCAACCTCTTGTACTTACACCTCTGACCATAATGCAACTTTCAACTTTCCCTTTATCACATTTCTCTGGTTCTCTCTTACTATAGCCACTTACTCCATATTTGTCAGGTACTGTTGTCTTCTCCCTCACTTCATCTCATTGTATTAATTAATCTACGAATTCTTATGTAGTAAAGGTGTTGTTTTGGGTAGCAACTGGAAATGGCGAAGGAATCTCCCAAACATCATCATCAGCTGGAATCAAAGAGAAGACGTCTAACATATATACTGGGGGTTAGTGGGCTTTGCATATTGTTCTATGTATTGGGCGCATGGCAGAATACAGCTGTCCCAACCAGGCAATCAGATTCAGAGGCCTACTCTAAGGTGGGGTGCGATGTTCCCAATTCCAATCCCCCACCAAATCCATCATTGGACTTTGATAGCCATCATCAAATTGAGATGAATAATACTGATTCAGCCGATGATTTCCCGCCTTGCGACATGTCCTTCAGTGAGTACACTCCCTGTCAACACCCCCCAAGGGGTAGGAAGTTCGACAGGACTATGTTAAAATACAGAGAGAGGCATTGCCCAAGCAAGGAAGAACTTATGTTCTGCCTCATCCCTGCTCCTCCCAAGTATAAGACCCCATTCAAATGGCCTCAGAGCCGTGACTATGCTTGGTACGACAACATCCCTCACAAAGAGCTCAGCATTGAGAAAGCAGTGCAGAATTGGATCCAAGTTGAGGGTGACCGATTCAGATTCCCTGGTGGAGGCACCATGTTCCCTCGTGGAGCTGATGCTTATATTGATGACATTAATGAGCTCATTCCTCTCACTAGTGGGAAGATCAGAACTGCTATCGACACAGGATGTGGTGTAAGTTGATGAAGAAACCCCCAACTGTTTGGTTTCCGATTTGTATTCATCACTAACATGGATAATTTTTTTTTTCCCTATGTAAGGTTGCAAGTTGGGGTGCATACCTTTTGAAAAGGAATATCTTGACAATGTCTTTTGCACCCCGTGATACACATGAAGCACAGGTCCAATTCGCACTTGAAAGGGGAGTGCCTGCCATGATAGGCATCATGGCTACACAAAGGCTTCCTTATCCTGCAAGGGCTTTTGATATGGCTCACTGTTCCCGTTGCTTGATACCTTGGCACCAGTATGGTAAGGTCTCCAAATGACTACCATTAGATCAATGTATAGGATAAATCTTTACAGAAGTAAAAAGAGTTCTATGTCATTCATTACGACACTACGAGAGAATGCCAACGTCTCTATCTAATCATATCCTTAATTTTCAAACTTTGGCAGAGGGTCTGTACCTAATTGAAGTGGACAGGATCTTGAGGCCTGGTGGCTATTGGATTCTGTCTGGCCCTCCTGTTCACTGGAAGAAGTACTGGAGAGGTTGGGAGAGAACACAAGAAAACTTGAAGCAAGAGCAAGATGCAATTGAGGATGTTGCCAAGCGTTTGTGCTGGAAGAAAGTGATTGAAAAGGAAGATCTTTCTGTTTGGCAAAAGCCCATCAACCACATTGAGTGCATTAAAAGCAGGAGTATCTATAAAACACCACATATTTGCAAGTCGGACAATCATGATGCAGGATGGTACATGTTCAATTTTCATCTTCATGTCTTTTCCTAATTTGAGATGCAGCAAGCTTTGTTTAAATATCTCATCCTAATTTGACATGCAACAAGCTTTGTTTAAATCTCTTTTTGCATTATCTATCCTGTAAAATAAAGGTGCAAAGACATGGAAGCTTGCATAACTCCACTTCCAGAGGCAAGCAGCTCAGATGAAGTTGGTGGTGGTGCATTAGAGAACTGGCCAGAGCGAGCATTTGCAATCCCTCCCCGAATACGCAGTGGTTCGATACCAGGAATCACTCCTGAGAAATTTAAGGAAGATAATGATCTCTGGAAGGACAGACTGACACACTATAAGCACATAATTAGTCCGTTGACTCAAGGACGGTTTCGTAATGTGATGGACATGAATGCCTACTTTGGAGGATTTGCTGCAGCATTGTTAAAATATCCCGTGTGGGTTATGAATGTAGTACCTGCAAATTCAGACCAGGACACATTGGGTGTGATCTATGAACGAGGATTCATTGGAACATATCAGGACTGGTGTGAGGCTTTCTCAACGTATCCAAGAACATATGATCTCATCCATGCTGGTGGGTTGTTCAGCATATATCAGGACAGGTAAAAAGTTCAAATCTTTGACAATTAATTATCATTTTGTTTCTGCTCTGGCTATACGTGGTACGGGATCTGAATTTCTGCCTGTCATTTTTGGTGTAACTAAGATGTGACATTACGCACATTCTGCTGGAGATGGATAGAATCCTGAGGCCAGAAGGAACAGTTATATTCAGGGACACAGTAGAAGTGCTAGTGAAGATTCAAGGTATAACTAACAGGATGAAGTGGAAGAGCCAGATTATGGACCATGAAAGTGGACCATTTAATCCAGAAAAAATTTTGCTTGCTGTCAAAAGTTACTGGACTGGTAATACTCCAGAAAAGTAACAGTAGTAGAGGTAGACCGCTCATGTAAAATTAAAACATCTTTTAAACTTTTTTTCGATTTACAGGGTTTAATCCTTTCGGAGAATCCTTTTTCTGAATTAGTTTTTTTTATTCTTGTCAAGGATACAACATTTGCCATATATAAATCTACGTTTAGCGAATTTGGAAAACAAGATATTGATGTCCTGGGTCGCCTGCTTCCTTACTATATATATATATATATAACAAAAAAAGGGCTGCCCCGCTGTATAAACTTCTCCGTTTTGGGAGGGTCAGAAAATGGTCATTAATTGAACGTAGATTTCCTTTTATTTTATAAAGAGACGGTAGCTTTTATTTATAACTAATCTTACTAGTTGCTTCAAGGCTCAGTCTTTTATTATACTCCAAGGTTCACCCTCTTACTATACATATAATACTGAATCGAAAATGGGAATTGTTACATTATGTTTTTATTGTTGTTGTAAAATATGATCTTACACAATACACAATTATACATACAGTGGATTTTACAATATTCATTCACGCTAAGAAAATAAAGTGGGTAATATATATGTGTGTGTAAGTTTGGCTTAGTCAACATTAATAGTAACTTGTACCATTCACATTTTAACTAATAAAGAAAAAACTTCAAATAATTTTACTGGTTCAACATTAAAAATCTTAAATCGTTTAACCTTTTAATTTAGTTTTTAACTTTTTACTTCGATTTATTATAATAACTATTATTGTTAAAAATCGATAAATTTACTAATTAGTTGGTTAATTTTTATTAATTAATAAATTCTTATAAACTAAAATAAATAAATAAATTTTTATTTAGTAATGTATTTTTTAATTAAATTTTAAATTCTTTAACTGGTGAGGACAATATCTTTTAATCAAATTTCAAATTCTTTAATTTTTTTAATCTTTATCTTATTTTATGACGGTCTAATATCGGTTGAATCTTTTAAAACTTAAACCTCTTGTCTTACCAATTTAATATTCAGTTCGGTTTTTAAAACAATGATTTTAAGAATCTAAAAGAATAGTTTGATTTATAGTAGTATTTTAAAGGGACAAAACTCCTAATTGTTGTGAGATAAAATTCAATTTGTTGAAATCAATATATAACTTTATATGTCTTATGATGAAAAGTACAATAAAAATAATTATATTGAATTATTAAATTTGTAAATCATATTTCTAATACAATTTTTCTTTAGTTATATAAAGAATAATACTTGAATTATATGGTGTTTTTATAAAGTTCTACAAAGGCAAATATAACGCCCCACTACCGCAGGGTACGTATCGATACGCCTCGAGGGCATTCCAGTACATAACTTATGATAAAGGTACGTTACGTTCAATCACAACATTCCCTTAATATGGTATCATAATTCTATATTCTCTTATAGGGCATCATAATGAAAAACACCATATTTTAACATCAAATCTGTAATATCCCATCACCGATGGGAATGTTATATTGGTAAATTGGGACTGGCTAGATTGTTGCATTGCATATTGTGATTTGAGCATTCTTTTGGCCTCTAATTTTAGAGG
>JAOTIZ010000202.1:26766257-26779441 GCA_027123425.1 Erythroxylum panamense
CGGAGCCATCCGGTAAGGCGGAATTGAAATCGGTGCCGTACCTGAAAGAAGCTCAATGGGAAACTCAATTTTCCTAGGTGGCGGTAGTCCTGGTAATTCCTCGAGAAAGACATCCGAGAATTCCATGACTACTAGAATATCTTCTAGCTTCCCTCTATCTGCCCTTGTGTCTATCACATAGGCCAAAAATGCCTCACATCCCTTCCTCATCATCTTCTCTACTGTCAGAGCTGAAATAATTCTAGGCGGGTTTGCTTTTCTGTCCCCTGTAAATACCACTCTTCTGCTGTCATCCAATTCAAACTCTACTGTCTTCTGTTTACAATCCATATGGGCACTGTACTTCTCTAATGTGTCCATACCTAAAATCACATCCAATCCTCCCATCTTCAATGGCATTAGATCCACCACTAGTTGTTCCCCACCAATACATATCTCACACTTTCTATACACTTGACTGATAATAATATACTGGCCAATTGGAGTACTCACCATCAGCGGAGTATCCAATGGGCTCAAACCTCTACCATACATAGATCTACCCGACGAAACAAATGAATGGGTAGACCCCGGATCAATCAAAATAACAATATCAGCATCAAATAATTTAACCATACCAGTAACAAATTCTGGAGCAGTTTCTGCATCCTCCCTTGTCATTGCAAACACCCGAGCTGGTGCCTGTCCTCTTGGTCTCCCTTAAGAATTCACCCTCTTAGCTGCATCAGAACTGCCCACTTCAGTTGTAGTCTTGTGTCCCACAGTTTCAGATTTCTTGGAAACTTACATCTGACTTCTCTCCTGTCTTGCATGCTGAGGGCACTCTCTAGCCTTATGCCCCTTTTCTCCACAGTTGAAGCAAGCTCCTGTCAATCTATAGCATTCTCCTCTATAGAGTTTCCCGCAGTGATCACATTTAGGGATGGATGATGCATTTCCCTCTCCCCTTCTGTTGCCTCCCGACGTAGAGACTTGATGAGAAAAAGTAGGAGTTCTCATAGATTTGGACCTGCTGGCCCCACTGCTCCGCTCCTCAGATTGCCGAGGGAAGGTCCTGACACTCCTTTCGGGCATAGGAGTACCACCTCCCCTCTTGAACTATTCTCTCCCCTTTCTCTTCTTGTTTACGGGACTCTTTATATTCTCTATGTTTTGAACCCTTAGTGCCACTTCAACCAACTGCTGAAAATCACAAAAGTTCTGCACCACTACTTTCTCTCTGATGACTAGATGCAAACCCAATTCAAACCTACGGCACTTAGCCGCCTCACTCATCATCATCTCAGCTGCATACCGGGATAGCTGTGTAAACTGGTGCTCATACTCACTCACCATCATCTCCCACTGGGTGAGACTCAGAAACTCCCTCTGTTTCTGCTGAATGTACACCTTAGACAAGTACTTCTTCTTATAAGCAACTAAGAAGTCCTTCCATGCCAACCCTACTAGTCTCATCTGGCTCCCTGGCACATTCTCTCACCAATGTAGAGCATCTCCATGTAGCAAGCTTGCAGCATACACAATCCTCTCATCATCCTCACACTCCATCTGATCTAATATCCTCTCGGTCTTTCTCAACCAAGTCTCAGCTTCCTCTGGATCCGTTGTCCCATAGAAGTCGACTGTCCCATACTTCCTCAACTTATCAAACCGTTTCCCCTTCTTAACTGGGTCCGAAGCAGAAGGTTGTGGCATCTGACCCATAGCCTGGACAAATGACTGAGTGAAGGCTTGGAACATCCTCGGATCCAACGGAGGCACTTGCTCCTATAGAACTGGCGACTCCCGCATTGGGGACTGAGAGGGCTCACTACCTTACCCTACAGAAGCCTCAACATTTCCTAAGACTACTGACTCATCAGTACTCTCTTCTCTTGTCGGAGAGTCAGGTGCAACTAATCTTTGCAGAACTCATCGTATCCTTCCACGAGGTGGCATCTTACTCCTTCAAATATAAACACTAAGGATTAGCTATATTTCAATCTTATTTCCTACATGTATGCATGAGGTGCATGTCACTTAATCCAATCAATAAATTGACAATGCAACAAATAATCATATATAGCATATCAATTCATCCTATTATGCATTCTAAGCTAAGGATACAAAGCCTAAGCTCTGATACCAAACATGTTGGGCCCGGGTCCCGATTCCCATCCTGAGGCGACCGCTCAGGGTCGACGAGAAGGGGGCACACGAAGAAAGAACCGAAAACATCCAACAACTAAAGGAAACAACAACGAGAAGAGGAGGACTCGCCGCGGCAACAGAATGCTCGTCGCGACAAACACCTCGCAGGAAAGGTTCGCCGCGGTGAACTCGCGGGTACATGCTGCGGAGAACGACCAGCATCACACCGCAGCGAACACCCAAGGAATGCGCCGCGGCGAAAGACTGGCTCACCGCGGCGAGCTCCCAAATTTCCGAAACCCGCTCCCAACATTTATCACATTCCAAACAAATACACATATTTATTGAACTAAAAGATTAAACACATTTATAAACCAAAGGAACTTCATGCCATTACAAATTTAAAGAATTTGAACAAACTTTACTTCATACATACCAAAGCTAAAACAAATACATAATGATGCTCAATGTTGATATGCTTAATGAGCTATCCAAAATAGTCACTAACTTAGTACAAAAGCTTCTATCTATCTTGGAGTTTCCGAAGCCTCGCAAGGATCAATGATCTTCTCGTTCTACACCTGTGGAGTGGGAGGTAATAGGGTGAGCTGCGAAGCTCAGTGGCTTATACATTTATAGCCATTGGCAACGAGCCACACATTCAAGCATATATATATAAACACAAATTTGTAGCAATTCAATACTTATCAATTTACTCACAATCTAAAAGTCATCATAAAGAATATATCATGTAATTTCTTCATCACAACATAACAATTAATTATGCATCATGCCTGACAAACCAATAATGAAATGCACAACAAATGGCTCGAGAGTTCCGTGGAACAAAACGGATAAACCGAAGTTTAAACCGTGAATAAAACGAGTCCAATTTCTCAGGATCTCGTGGCCTCAAGCGGGAAGCCAGGAGAAGGCTATATGTCGATGTGCACGTGACTAACGAAACGTTCCTCTCTTGCCCAAACAAAGCACATAATCATGCTCAAATTATTTTATCAAATGCTTTCATACTTTTCATTCACACAAAATGCCTTGATATTTTTTAAGGCAATACATGATCACAATCACAATGCATTTTCAACAATTTCCATAATTCAAAACAAGCAATATCATACATACATGCAAGCAAGCAAGACAATTTGCCCATACACACAACAACTATAAATATATTACCCACCTAATTCGCTTGAAGTCCAAGCTCAAGATTGCCTTTCTTCTTGCTCTTGGGTAAAGTCCGCATGGTTTCCTATAACAAACCAAGTTCTCATTCAAACAATATTCATAGGAAAAATTCATAAAGCTTTGAAAATCAAAAGTACTATCCCTATAATCTATACCCAACTTTCATCCAAAATTTGAGATCCTTAGAGACTGATTCACAACTTCCTTTCTTCATAAAACTTGTAGCTCTATGTCGCTAGTTTACAACGAATCAAAAATCACCCTATTTGGACATCTACAGCAAACGTTATGCCCAAATTACCGAAGGATGTCTGTCAGGAAAGTTGAGCTCGCCGCGGCAAAAACGGAAGCTAGCCGCAGCGAGGGCACTCTTACTCGCCCGTCACTCGCGCCTACGCGAGCCGCGACGTGGACCCCCGCGTGCACCGCGACGTGCGAGACCAGAACCTCCCTCAAAAATTGATTTTTGACATTTTCCATCTTCAAACTTCCCATATCACTCAACCAACTCATCTTAATCCTAAATCATCATTCCTACTTCATTTCTAAACTCATTCAAACCCAAAATCATCAACAAAACACAATTAAAATAAAAAACCCTAGAAGACCATAACACTTTCGTATACCATTAACCCTACACATATTCAACCCCATTTTCCACTCCTAATGATCACTAAACAAGATTCAATCATCCAATTAATGCTTATACTTACTTGGGGAAACTTCAATCCTTCAAATTCTTCAAAAATCTCTAGGTTCTAGCTTTCCTTTCTTTTCCTCTTCTTCTTCCTCTCTTCTACGGTACTCACCCTTCAAAACAAGGCAAAGCTTTACTCCTTCTTCTAAGTTCTACTCTTAATGCTTGCAAAAATGACCCTAAAGCCCCTCCACTTATGCCTTATAACTTAAAGGGTCAAGAGACCTACCAAAATTACCCCTCATGCATTCTACCACATTTATACTTTAATTTCATCAATTCAAACAATAATTCCTCTTAACATTGACATACCAATATTCCAAAACAATTAATCTAACAAGACCTTAAAATGAATTCAATCATGCTTAATAAAGTAATAAAAATTTTTGGGGTCCAACAACAACTCTCATTATCTGATCATGCATTCATGTATGAAATGTATCTCTCACAATTAATCAATCATGTCAAGAAGAATTTAGCTCGTCACATTCACATACAAGTAGCACTTCAATATCACAATCATGCGTCAAGTCTTGGACCTTCATTGTCCGACATCAACATAATCAAATCACATTCATATCATCATTCAACACATATTCTAAAGCAAACAGTTAATTGAGTGAAACCGTCTAGGTTACTCACAGGTCACTCCTGAAGTTAATATCTGGAAGTTCCGGCAACATTTGGATGTTGACATTCTAGTTCCTCATCTATATCACATAATAAACACATATCACAATTTGCATAATTA
Organism: Erythroxylum panamense; assembly: GCA_027123425.1. NCBI lineage: Eukaryota > Viridiplantae > Streptophyta > Magnoliopsida > Malpighiales > Erythroxylaceae > Erythroxylum > Erythroxylum panamense. Next base: position 26,771,039 of record JAOTIZ010000202.1, read on the forward strand.
TAAGTATTTATTAATGCACATCTACGTATATGCAATATGCACAATGCATGTTCATAACAATCCCAGGTATCTATCCATTATTCTTGTCACGTAAACATTCGTATTACCAAAATCACATAAGAACCATGTATAATTATGGTCTATACCTTAATAAAAATCATTAGAATCCTAATTCATAAATCATTTGATCAAATCCAGATTTTTGCTGAAACATTTCTTCAGTTCTATAGTGCATGATCAATCTTAGAATGAAAATGAAGTAATTTGAGAACACTTTCTCTTTGAGAATTGTCCTCCTATCTCTCAAGTCTCTAATGACACTAAGATCATTCAATTTGGTTCAGTATTGTGACAGTTATACTTCAAATATTTTTAGACTGTTTGTATTCTGAAATAGTACCCTAATCTCAATTTCCACCTTGAAATTGAAATTCTTAGAGTCCGATTTAGAATTTTATATCTTCATACAATTTGTAGCCATATGTCTTTAGTTTACTCAAATAAAAAATAATTCCATTTGGATAACTACAGAACAACATATTCCCAAAATACCGAAACATATTCAGTGTAGAGAAAAGTTCTCTGCGGCGAAGCCAGAAGTTCACTGCGACGAATTCCTCCATAGAGGAATTCTCACAAAAAAATCACAATATGGAGGAATTCTCACAAAAAAATCACAAGTTCGATGCTGCAAAACCAAGAGTTGGCTAGGGTGAACTTTACCTGAGAGGAATCCTAGCCAAATCCTTCAAGTTTGCCGCAGCAAACTTTCACAGAAACATACCCAATTTTTTAGCTTCGTGAAAAATGTAGTCATAAGTCTCTAGTTTAATCCAAATCAAGAATCATCTCACTTGAATAACTAGAGAAAAAGTTATGGCTAAAACACAGAGGCATACTCAGTGGAACATTTTCTAGTCAATCATCTTCCAATTTTCTAGATTTTACACCCAACATAACTTATACAAAGATCACCCTTTTCTACTTCATTTTCTCCCCATTCTCAACTCCATTTCATCTCAATATCATTCACTAACAAAGCATGATCTAAAATTGATTATTAACCCAAAAACAGTACATGTTCATGTACCTATTCATCAAAAATCAACTACATCTCATCAGTCATAAATTCCTTTTTTTTTCATAACATATATCTTTCCTAAGTTCATTACTTCAAGTTGATAACCACTCCATGTATACCTCAAGTTTAGCTCAACATCTATATGCAGATCAAAATTCCATGCTTGATCATAAACACTCAAAATAGAACACAAACATATACATTCACCCACCAATTTTCTGCACTCATTTCTCACCCCATTATGAAGATCATTCAGCCTCAAAACATCTCTATAACAATTCAAAACTTATTACTCATCAAGCATATACAAAGGCAAGACATTTACTTAAACTTTGCATCACTCACATTCATCACACACAAAACACCATTTCATGTCATTTAACCTCTAACTATCATCATAAATGCTTCATTTAACATTGCCCATAATGATTAAAGCCCTACTTACTTGGTTTAACTCCAAAAATCTTCAAAATCTTCAAGAACACCAAAAATCCCTAGCTTCCCATACAGCCCACGATCATCATCTTTCAAAGTTGGTAGGGATAGGTTTATGGTGAGAATGAAAGAGAGAGCAAGGTGAAAGAGAAGCAAGGGATGAGAGAGCTAGGTTTAATGTTGGTAAAGGTCGGCAACAAAGTGACATGAAGAAGAAGAGAACCCATGAAAATGGAGAAGAAGAAAGAAAGACTAAAAACACTAAGTGGTCTTCCAAATTAAAGCATCATAAGAGACAAAAGGAGGGTCTTTCAATTAAAAGAGTAATGACTTAAGAGATAGTTTGCAAGTGACACTTGTCACTTGCCACATGTCCAATTCTTATAACTTTAAACTAGGCTCTTTCATGTAACTAGTCTAATCAAATATCCAATTCTTATAACTTTAAACTAGGTTCTTTCATTTAACTAGTCCAATCAAATCCAATTTATATTCTAACTGTCTCCCAATTTTTAATGACACTTGTCAATAAATCGTAAAGTCATTCATCAAATTTCCATTGCCATTGGATAGTAAATTATACTACCATTCATCGATAGTTTTGCCACTTGACAATTTTTTCTAATCCAAAAATACCCAACAATTTCTAGAAATTTCTCCAAAATTTTCAAAAATTCTAATTTAGCAACTACACTCTTCAAATCAATTTTTAACATAAAAACCACAATTCTCAATAACAATCACATTTATAAACAATTATACTCGGAATGTCAATGAATGCATGTACAGTCATTTTCATGTACAAAATTTTACTATTCACGTGTATGTGTATGTCACATTGTGCATGAACAAGAAATGCATTTTCTAATCTCTCAATAATCTTTTATAAATTCTATTCTAGCCTCAATATGGATAAAGGGATATTAAAGAAAAATTTATAAAGTTTCTATTTCAAGCATTCTATATAAGTTCAATCTTGGAGCTAAAAGCGAATTTTAAACTTCAATGTTTACATTAGAATACAACTTGAACTCTAATGTTTCAAAGTATTCAATTTTAACCTTAAAATTTTCAGAACGTTCAAAATAAATCTTAAGTAGATGAAAAATTTGACATAGTTAATCATATGTCAATTAATCTCGCTCTTTACGCTCTCGCTCTTGTCTCTAACTTTGCTGCCAATAGCATTGATTAGGGAGGAAGCTTCTACGTCATCTCATCTTGGCACTCACATCTAAAGTCCACCAAGCTTTAGTGTCTTCAACGCAATAAGACTACCACACCACCCTCACGTAACAGGTTGAACTAGCTTTATTATTCTCTTATCAACGTTGAACAACGAAATTCAACTAGTCATTGACAGAGACTGATCGTACGCCGTAGGGGTTTGCTTTTGGTTTTGTTTAGGATCACTTAAAGTCACGTATCTCTACACACTAAGAGGCCCGATTACCAACTATTCCTTTCAAGTTGCTATCTTTTTTTTTTTCTGTAGTATACCATTCTTGTTGGTTTAACGTAATTTTCTATATTACTTTCTCCCTTTTTCTCTCACTCTTGTCTTTGTTTCGTTGCATCGTCTTGTTTTTCTCTTACGATATCGTAGTCATTTACTTATACACATCTTTGATTTGTTTTGGTTTAATTAGTTGTGATTTGGTAAAGTCACTGTAGCAAAATTGTTTGTAATTCATAAACACTGTGCAATAACTAGGAAGGTTACTATAGAATAAATGTTGGTAATTCATAAACACTATTTATGTAACATCCCATCACCGATGGGAAGGATAAAATGATAAATTTGGATTGGGTTGCGAGTGTATGCACGTATCTCGACATATAAGCGTAAAATGGCCTCTATATTGATATGAATGGAAATTTTTCCAAAAGCACATGATTGTACTTGCATTCGTGACAATTCCCAGCATATGTATTTATAAGTGTAATTATTGTGAAAAGTGTGAATTATGTGTTTGGAAAATTGAATTGGAATGACTTGTGTGTATTCTGCATAAAATTGCTAAGTGGATACCGATGAGATTTTCGGTATTGAAAATGACTGTCAAATTGACATTACAAATAAAAGGCATGATTTAGGAATTTTTATCTTGAGCCATTGAAATTTGGTGAGGGGTTATGAAAGTCAAAGAAAAATAATTGATTGAAATGGAAATTGACACACATGAAAGAAATAATGAAAGTGTGTGAATCCGAAGATATTGACTTTCAATTCAGTCCCTAAGAGTTTAATTTTCTGAATTGAAGCAGGAAAGTTAAAAGAATATGTATAAGGGCAAATTGGGCATGACACTTAAGATTATAAGACTTAAGGTTTAAAGAAAGGGGTAAAATGGACTTTTCACCCTCCTTAAGGGTATATAAAGAGGAAAATTTGGATTTTTGTTGGAAAAAGGAGGAGGAGGCCGTCGAAGAAGAAGAAGAGAGGAGAAAGGCTTGGGTCTTGAGGAAATCTTGAAGAGTTTGTAGATTTTAAAGCCAAATCAAGTAAGTATAAGTATCATTCCTCTTGATTTGATGAATGATTCATGTGTTAAGTGTTAAAAGTCAAGGAATGGGTTACCTATATGTTGGTTTTTAGGGTTTTAGATTAGGGATGAATTTTTGATGATTTGTGAATGAGATTGGTTTGAAATGAGTTGGAAAATGATGTGTAAGTGATGTTTTAGTGTTAAGTTGAATTGTGTTGTGAAAGATGGAAAGAATTGGATTGAATATTGTTGAAAAATCAGGTTTCGGGAGGTTTACGGGAGTGGGGTTTTACATTTAGGTGGTATCAGAGCCCAGAAGTACGAACTTACATGGCCACTTTCTGAAACATAGGTCAAATCGCGTACATTAAAATCATGTTATAGCAGACCGTGGCAACTGATCCCTAGTCTGAGTCGCATGGGTATGAGTCCTACGCGTGAACATGTGTTAAGTGTTTAAGTGTGAGAAAAAAAGTGATATGTCAGCATATGAGCCAATGTAGATATTGGGCAATTGGGAATGGGAAAAGTAAAACAGTGTGGGCGCGAGGCCTGAGAGGCCGAGGCCCTTTGGAGACGCGAGGCCCGAGAAGCTGAGGTCTTGCGGACGCGAGACCCTAGAGGTCGAGGTCCTACAAATAGAAAAATGGATAGTGATATTCATAGTGTACTGTGGTTATAAACCCTCGATTGTGATACGATTTTGAATACATTGGCATGGGCTGATTTATGAAAGAAATTATATCAAAGTGTAATATAGAGGCTTAAAGTGTATAGAGTGGGTTGAAAGAAAACGAAATTTTGCGATGGCCTGGAGAGGTCAAATTTGGACAGGAGATGGATATTGGTAAAAGTGATGAGGGTTATGAATTAGCATAAGCATATGTTTATGAGAGATCAAAAGTTCAGGATGACTAGATATTCCTGAATCCGACTCTTGTGTCCGATAAAATGGGGATAATTGGAAATGAGAAAAAGGACAAATATATAGATTCACTGAAAGTGGGTTGATGTGAGTATCATGGAATATATGGTATCGTAGGTGAAGATACGAATAGCAAGAAGCGTAAAGGTAAGATTAAAGTGAACAAGCAGGTTAAACGAAATGATTAAATTGAACGTGGATTTGAAAGGTGATAAAAGTTATGATATAGCGTAATATTTTTGTCTGTGAAAATGAGGTTACATTCTATTGATGCTTATGCATTTTTAATTTTGGAGGAATTGAGAATTTATACTTGGATGAGGAAATGATAGGAACATGATTTTACAAGTGATGAAACGTGATGCACGAAGTGATATTACGGAGAAAATTAAACATGTGTTTCAGTTTGAATTGTATTTATGTATTCGTTTATGAAAAAGATGAAAACTCAAAAGAAAAGAGTAAATGCACTCAAGTGAATGATTGGAAGTGTGATATTAATATATCTCTAAATAAGATGGAAGGATTTGGCTGGGGTCTACCAGATTGTGGAGCATAAGAAATTGCTTAATGCTTCACTGAACCTTAGTAATGAGGATACATTGACCAGAGAAATCATGTTGAAAGTGTTTTGATTGAAATATTAATAATGACCAATGAGTACTTATGGGCAATAAGTGATTGACAATGAAATAGAAACAGTATCGGGGTTGATATCAAGAAATTACTGTGATAAGGTCAGGAAGCCAGATAATTTAGTTTATGACCAATGAAGGCAGGCTTTCCATGACCAGTAGCTGAGATCATAAGCTCTTCTATTGATTCAACAATGGAATTTGGTAGTTCTTCCGTTGTCCAGAGGTCAAGGCCCTCGCTTGACTAAGACGCCATGGAGGAAATTATGAACTAAATGACAGGATATTGGGAGTGTATATATAGTTCTATTGATGTAAGTTATCTTACTGATTAAGAAGATTTTAGCGATTCGAGGAGCCTTTCTTGTTAATGTAAAGTGAATTTGGACCACATCATAGGCTGTGGAAATATATTTGGGAACTACAAAAAGTACCTCTAATGGTGGGTTTTCCAATACAGGAAATTATGTTTGTCGCTGGATTGAATATGGGGACCAATTGGTAAAAATGGATAGACAGTGGCATAAGTTAATGTGGAGTCTTTGGGAAATTGAAAGAACTGCTGAAATCCGTTGAAAAAAAAGGGAAATTCAATGATAAATAGAGGATAGCAAGTGATAATACTACTGTATTGAGGAATTAGTTACTCAAGATTTTATTTAAAAAAATTAAACATGAGCACAATGAGTTTGAGGCTATATCTATTGGCGTTTATCGAGCAACATGATATCATGAGAGTATATGATTATATTGAAATAGTGTGCGAACCATATGTAGCTTCATTAATGAGGATTGTTAAAAAGAAATTTTGAGGAGTTCACGATTTTGTGGACTATGACAAAGTTCCCATGAGAGTGTAAGATAAAATCTATTGCACTAGTAAATTGATTTTTTTGTACTTAAGGACAATTGTAGTCTTATGAGTTGACATTGGATACATGATTTGAATGAAGATGTAATAGTAATGGGTTGTAGTAATGGAAATTTGATTTACCTAAATAGACGGATTAGTGGTGATTAATGTAAGACGGGAATTGGAAAAAAGATTGAAGGATTGTGTAGAGGGGCCTGTCCTAATAAAGTTAGTGTTCAAATCAGCAGTATCAAATAGAGCATGGCATAGCAGAGTACCACGTATGTGGATATTAGGTTATTCAATCAAGTGCAATAAAGTGGGTATAGTGACGAGTTAAAGTGGAGCAAAAAGGAAAATTACCAAGTATGGTAAAGTAATATCAGTTTGTAAAAAGGAATTAGGAGAGCCCAAAGTGTGATTTGAGGATTTTGATGACATGAAATATGTGTACTACCAGATAAAGAGAGGTCCTAATTAGTGGACCTCAGAAGAGCAATTGACGGCTTTGAATGTCGACCTGAGTGAGTATAAGTTTTGAGTTATTTGGAACCTGGACTATTGGAGAAAGATATAAGGCACATAAGCCTGGCATATTCCAGCATATAATGTATAGTGTAAAGTGACTACAGGCAAAATCTTCATTTTCTTGGGGAAACAACAAAAAGAGTTGGTCACCCTGAATAAAGGTCAGAGTAATTTGGGGTACCATTTGTGAGTGTAGTAGTGGGTGAAATGATTTTTAAAATCTGAATAAAGTGGTTATGAATAAAATGGGTTTGAAAGACGAATGGATTTTGGTGGACTACATTGAAATTGCGACTATATAGAGAAAGATGTGAAGGTTCAGAGTGCTAATACCGATGCGTAGTTTGACAAGATACAGGGTAATAAGGGAAACTAAATGTGACCTAAAGTGGGCCATCTTAAAGGATGGCAAAAATGGGACTATGGCATTATAAGTGATTTTATGGCCAGGATTGTTTTAATCTGATACATGTGGTGTTGAAACTGGAAGTAATGCATTGAGTTTTCTGAAAATAGAGAATTGAGAAAACTATTGATGACATCAACTGTTATGTTATAGAGGAAACATTGAATAGAATGATGAAATAAGAAATAAAAGTGTGTATGAGAAAACAGTACCCCTACTGTATTTAATGTCAAAATAAATTTCGAGGACGAAATTTTTATTAGGAGGGGAGAATTGTAACATCCCATCACCAATGGGAAGGATAAAATAGTAAATTTGGGTCGGATTGTGAGTGTATATTGGCTTCTTCATGCATAAATGGCCTCGATACAGATATGATTGGTGATATTTGCAAATGCACATGTTAGTACATGCATTCGTGACCTTTCCCAACATATGTGTCTAAAAGTGTAAATTTTGTGAAAAAGTAAATTATGTGTTTGAAAGATCGAATTGGAGTGAGTAAGTGTATTCCGCATAAAATTGCTATATGGGTACCGATGAGATTTTCAGTACTGAAAATGATTGTCAAATCGACACTACAAATTAATGACATGATTTAGACATATTATTTTATCATGAGCATTGAAATTTTGGGGAGGATTATGAAAATCAAAGTTTATGGATTGATGGAAATGGGAATTGATAGGTATGACTGAAACAATGAAAGTGTGTGTGAATCTGAAGGACTTGAATCTCAATTCAGTCCCTAAGAGTTTGAATTTCTCAATTGAAGTAGTAAGGTTATAAGAATTTGTATAAGGGCAAATTGGGCATGGCACTTAAGATTTTCAAAACTTAAGGTTTAGAGAAAGGGGGTAAAACAGACTTTTCACCCTTCTTAAGGGTATATAAAGAGGAAAATATTGATTTTTGTTTGGAAAAGGAGGAAGCCGTCGAAGATGAAGAAGAGAGGAGAAAGGCATGATTTTTTAGAAATCTTTGAAGATTTTGAAAGCTAAAACAAGTAAGTTTAAGCTTCTTTCCTCTTGATTAGATGATTGATTCATGT